>CM056596.1:49278242-49417190 GCA_029721355.1 Tegillarca granosa
ATTTTCATTAATCTACGTTTGAATCACTTTTTCAATAAGCATTTCTTGTTTTTAAAAAAAGAAGAAATAAAATGCAACTCGAATACATGGTAACAGTCATTGTAACCATGAACACGACACAAAACAGGTAAATAAAAAAAAACTCTAACCAAACAAGACAAGACGCAAACAAGTACATATATGATGAAGAGGCAATCTGAACGTGTATTATGAAATCCTACTTTTAACTGACAATCAAGAAATAGACCAATAGTGTTGTTATAATTTTACAACCAGAGGTTCATAAAAACGCACATTTAAAAATTTGAAATAAGCTTTATTTTACCAATGCACCTACGACGACCCTATATATCTGTAACCATGTATATGTTATATAGGTATGCTTATATTCGTTTCACAAGTTGTTTATACCTGTAATAACATTGCGGTCGTTGACCAGACTTGTGCACAAGGAGCAAGTCAATGAGCAATTAATGTGTTATGTTAGAATTAACAAGTTTTTACAAAGAAATAGAAAAAGTCGATTAACACATAATGTGTGAACTTATGTTAGAATGGATATGGAGACTAAAAAGTTAGACTGTACACCAGGAGGAGAACAAGTCATGAACAATTCATGTATTAACTTACGTTAGAATTGATTGCAGAGTGAAAAGTTACATTGGTGGTCATTAACCGGACTCGTACAAGAGAACAAGTCAATGAACAAAAGATATATGAATTTATGTTTGAATGGATTTGCTAACTAAAAAAGAAAATGTAAAAAAAATTCTATTTCCTTTAAATAACGTTTAATCTTAACTCCGGAAAACATTATAAATCAGGTTTGCTGAGTACCGAGTGATCAACATTTCATAAAAATATGCGCAAATTTCCGAAACAACTTAGACTTTTTAAAGTACTAATAGCTTCTAATAATAAATGAAAACATCAAATTGATTTATCACCATAATGCCCATATAGGCAAGAGAAAAATACAGTCAACCTGCACCTAAAAGGTACACTTTTCATTTAGCAAAATTTTTTAGCAATGTAAGTGGACATCCAATTTTAAACTTCCTCCGCGAAATAAGCTTAAAAAATCTATGTTTATCATTTTTTTTCAGTGTATTATATATAACTTGTTTGTGACATTGCTGTCTTTTTTATCAGTTTATTTTTATTTTTATAATTTTCAACTATTAAATATTACTTTTATTGATACAACTGTATCTTTTACATTTTCTGGCCGCCGCGAATAGATGTGGCTTTAAACACAACTCACTCACTGTATCAAACATGGTCTACTGAGTTATTATGTCGAAATATGAGTGATGTAGGGGTCAGAGAAATAGTCTAGTCAATCTAGTTTGACCTCAAACTAATTGCAACAGAACAAATTTTGTTACTAATATGCTCTCAAATAAATGAAATGTTCATAGTAAATAGCCTACCAAAATCTGACAAAGGGAAATTTCTTATGGGGATTTCTATTGACAAGGGAGATAACTCCTGTAAAAACGGGTGGTCAGAATTTGGAGTTATCTCCCCACGCTGTACTTCCGTTCGATAGCAGAGATAGTTGTGTACATGTAGTTGTTTCGTTCAAATATTTTCGAGCAGACGACGTTTGGTCGTGAATTGTGTTGATGGACAAAAAGAACATTCTCAGACGATACGAACGACACCAACATTCTGAAAAATAAACAAACATTTATAGAGTTTGAGTTGGGATTCCCTTGCGAGGTGGAAATTTTTTCGCGAGAAGTGGGATACCTTGTGTTTTTTATGATGTGATATGGTCGATTTTTTCGACTTTCTTAAAACGGTTAGTACTCCGGTAAAAAGTGTTGTATTATAGTTGATTCATCATCAGAAAATATTAAAAAGTCAAAAAATCTAGATAATTTTATCAAATTGCCCAGAAAACAAATATCCAGGAAGAAGGGGGTTACCCGACCCCAAGTACCTGTGGTTTAAACATGCGTCAGCATTATTGCAGCTTTCATATACCACCTTTTAAATTTAATCAAAAAAATACATTCAAAAAGTGGTATATGACAATATATTGTCATATTCCACTTTTTGAATGTATTTTTATGATTACATTCAAAAAGTGGTATATGACACAGCTATTCAAAGCTACAGAATGTTAATAAAATTTCAATAAACATTAAAATGATTAAAAACTAAATGCAATAGAAGATTTTAATTGTAATGCTTAACCGAAATGGACCTGTAATATCACAGATAAGTTATAAAAAAAACACTGGATAGTATAGTAGGGTTGGAAATTTTGTCCTACTTTACGGAAAATGCGAGCTGAGCTGAATTTTGATGGGGTTTAATTGAAGGAACAACCAAAAAGGATGTAGTTAATAATCAGGATCAATGACAGCACGTAGATGATTTCTTGTGTAACTTTTTGGCTCGTTAAACTTCAGAGAGATATGTAATAGGTTATCTTTGTAAACGTATAAAACATTTTCTTGTCGATATATACATCGGTATGTCATAAGTTCACATACGTAGGTCAAATCTTCTAAAAGAAACAAGTCTTTAAATCGCATGTTTGATATATACATGTAAGTGTTTCTATAATAGAATTCAGTAAATTCTATAAGATACATTTTAAAGTTATAAAATGCACGTGCATTCATTCAAAATAATTCATGGTTGTATGAATCCTAATGCACAGGTCGCTGCTTTTACTTCCGAAAACATTATGCGGACACCTGCTCTTACTTTCAAACACGTTCAAATACGTCAGCTGTTACTTTTGCGCACATTCTGATGCACTTTTGCATAAATACAGGTTATACTGCTCCCACTTTTACACACATCAAAATACACTTGGTCTAGCTAGATCCCCTGCTCTCACTGCTGTTTCATATCATGTGTTTGTATGATACACCGGCTTTATTTTCGATTTTTGCTTGGGTTGCTCATATCGTGTTTTTCAGGGCATAATAGTCTTCTTTATACATATCAAGAGAAAAGTGCCTAAGATATCATATGACGTATTTTGTAATTTGATTTCGTGCTAACTACAAGCCAGCGAATTTTAGCTTTTTTTTTTGTTCAACTGAAACCTTTTTGATAATGAAGCAACAGAATACTTTATTGAATGCCTCTGTGAAATATAAAGCATCAAGATAATACATTCAGCAGCTGGCTACCCGTCATATCTCAAACATGTCACATCAGACCTTAATTTGAGTCTTGCTAAAGTCTAATACACATTATGGCGACAAAAATATGATAGATAGAGTCAGAATTCGCACGTGCTGTATAAGATAAAATACGATAAAATAATGATGTTTCTAGCATATTAAGTATGACAATGACTTGAGTCAGCAAGGTAAACTCTACATCATTCTTTTGTAGTATGTATCTTGTCTTCTGTGTCATATCCACGTGACCTATATACATGTACAATCTTACCGTGCGTGATGTCTATCAGGTAGATCGTATATCAAAATATTTTATTTTTTATGTTAGATTTACAAATAAATCGTCTGTAATGTGTATCTTAAGTGACATTTATTAAATTATTGCGTAATAATCATCTTATCTTTGAAGCAATAACGGGCCCAAATAGATGTTAACCAGACATGATATATTCCTGACGTTTAAAGTGTCATTGGCTTCTTTTTAATTTTTATAAAATTTATTTATATCATAAAAACATAAAAGCATCACGTGACAGTTGTTATTTCCTGCATGTAATTTACAGTGATTTAGTGTCAGAAACATATTTTATTCAGAAAACACAATATTTCAAAACACGTATTAAATCCAAAGGGATGTCTTTCATAAATCAAATATTTGTCATCATTTTCAAATTTCCAAAAGATAAAATGACAAAATTCAAACTGGATTCATAACAGTAGCAATATGGTTAAGAAATATGGTTAGCTTAAAAATCATTTACCTGGCAACAAGCTACTCAACACGTACAACAAAAATATAACGGATGGACGACAGAAAAAAAAAACGAAAGACAAACACAATCACAAGCAAATCCGTTTTGTATTTTATGTATTTAAAGAAGATGGTATACAAACAACAGACATTTCAATGTTATGGGTTTTTCTTTGCAAATACACTTATTAATCTTAGAAACTCAGTTTTTGTTTTAAAAACTACAGCGTTCTATAGGGCTTTAGACCTCATTGTGCAGGAATATAGAAAGGGTTGCCCATCATCCAAATTTTAGGGTGAGCTTAAGAATACAATTTCTACTACCAACATAAATCATAAAAATGAACTAGAATCTTTGTCTTATTGTGTAAAACATTGTTTTGTTTATGATTTGGTATTTATTTTTAGATACATCCGGTTATATATTTAAACGTAAACAGACCATCATTTCCAATATGGCGGTAAAATGGCCGTAATGCAAATAGAGTAAGACTTTTTCTAATTTTTTTATCATTGTTGATTGATTACTTATTAAACTAAACAAAAAACCTAATGAACGCTCTCTATGGTTAGGGCTGGTTGTTGGTTGTAATGCTGTTTACTGCCGAATCATCAATTTTTTAGCTACTCGCGATCAGAGCAAGGTTTTTTAATCTAATTAATCTACGAGCAAGTTCATGTATGTGAAAAATGTGCGAGTACTATGGTCCGTCTAGCACTACCTCACACTCTGGCCGACATTTTGTTAAGTTGCTAGCACACCGAGTCAGTATATGCCACAGGCAAGCATACGTTTAACTAGTCACATTATCCTGTCAATACTCTGTCCTCCTAATGCCAAGCTCCAGGCAGGAAAACGGTATCGCAAATTTGAAAGTCTTATGTGTGACCAAGCTGGAGTTCAAAACCCTGATCTCCGCTCTCGGGATTAACGCTCTGAGCCACCGAGATTGTCTATAGTTACAAATAACAATCAGGAATAACAAAAAAGGGAGAATTTTTGAGCTTAAGAACAACAAAATTTTTGTCTTTGAAGAATAATATTGTCATAAAATGTTTTATAAATTTTCGTATTTTTCTGAATGAAATATTCGAAAATTTATAATATCACAACTAGTTGTCATATTATCAATTTTCGAATATTTCATTCAGAAAATCCGAAAAAAAATTTTATGACAATATATTGTAACTTAACTAATAAAGACAACACTCAGAAGTTACGGCTTTAAATTAAATGATTTATGCAAAAAACATATGTGGTCAAGTGTGACTAACAATATACAGACAGAAATCGATTAGATAATATTCATGAAATAACAATTTCAGATGAACATTATTCATTATTGTTGTACATTATTTACATTGAACAGATCTGTCGAATTGACAGCAGCAGTTTTTTCCTTGAAATTGAATACACTGTCCTTCATACATCGTTTTGCTCCATTCTCCAGAGATACGAAACATACACCAGTAGCCACTCTGCCTACGGATCACGTGTTCAATATGGCTGCCATCCACCATGGTATCCATTGTATATATTAACATAATCAGAAACACCAATGTCGTGACTGTGACTTTCAACATCTCTGCAATTAAATGACAGTGAAAATACAAAAATTGTTTCGATGGAAGTAGTTGAAAAGAGATATTAGAGTCATTTAAAATTTAAATACACAGTAAAAACTATATTCGATTATCCATATTAGGCATTTGTAGCTAATAACCGTTGGATGTTTATAATACGAGCAAGAAGACGAATCAACGGTCACAAATTGTGCTTTTTCTTGTCACTGTATGTGTCGTCTGCTTGATTGTACTGACTGTTGCCATTTGCAGCTTTTAAGTTTTCGATTTCTCTGTATAATAGGTGTTCCGTTTGAAGATCATACATTTAATCAAAGAGAGACAACTCTTGTTGAAACGTTGTTTTAAAAAATATTTTATTCTATTCTTTATTTAATTCCTCTACATTAGAGATTAAAGTTATAATAAACTAAAAGTATCTTAACTTAAACTGTATATACATATGTACATAATATGGATAATGCGGTTAGTTACACTGCGGGTGTTAATTCACAAAATGTGATGACTAGTTAGAATTGGTTATTTCGCAAGATGTTTTTTCATTAAATAGTTGTGTCGAAGCATAAATAGAATTTCGGTAGGAGTTAAGTCTAGGACAATCACAGACAACGTCTATAGTTGTGTCATCACAAACCAGACAATTAGCATTAAAGTATGTTGGAGTAGTCCATATCTTAGCGATATTCCCAGAGATATTTTGTTCTTGTCTGCTATTTGGAATTTTCAAGATTAACGCCGGAGTGCAATAAGTACTGTGTAACATAGTATATTTGGCAAAGTCAGTATTAATAACGATTCTGGCTTGCCAAGATCTGTGCTGAATCTGTTTCACTGCATTAGTTACAATTGTTTTTTATTTATGTGCAGTTGGAAATGTTCCTAGATCCACAAATAACTGTAAGTAGCTGAGTAGATTGTACTTCTTAGTATAGAGTAAAAGTCCTTTATGGACTCGTTAGAATAAGAAGGGTCGATCAGATAACTAATTAAGCGTTTTTTGAAAATAATGTTAGCCAATACAATATTGTCCAGTCAACACAACTTGCCAAAAAATAAGAGTTTTTCGCCTTTCTACTTCAGCATCTAGGTGGATAAAGTTCACGCATGGATTCAGCTATATCGGATAGAGTCCTTCTTGGTAGCCCTTGAATATGTTCAAGCACAAAGTGTTGCAGTCTGTTAAGTCTATTGATATTGTTTGGTTTTATGTTTTACTAAACTTCACAGCCGTATAACGCAGTTGGAATAACAATCTTCTTAAATAGGCTGACTGCTGTAACTGGGTTCATATGTGAAGTTCCAATACCGTTATTAGCAAAGTATGCGCTATAGGCTCGTTGCTTATATAAAGCCAGTTGATTATATCGAGTCCGTCAATAAGGGGATGCTAGCAAGCGAACTGACAAACTATTTCACAATAGGAGATGTTAAAAGTCAAAAGTAACAATAATAACAACCGATAACATACAATAGCAAACAACGTACCTTTTTTCCTCCAAGTGTCTCAACCACAGCATATTTATATTAAAATGTATTCGTGCAAATGGGGCATTTGAATTTGTCAGAGGTATAGAAAAATACTTAAAAACACTGGTGTACCATGTTACAAAGTCAATAACAACTGAAAACCATTTTGTTAGTGTATCCGATGTCCTTCAAAAATCGAGAATATTATGACACACGCGATTGTATTAATTTTTCCTGTCATTGATCAAATCAGTAAAAGTTGTCTAAAGCGGATCACAGCGCCTTTTACTGCCTAACTCGAAATCTAACTCGGGCAGTTTCTAGTGTGAGAAAGTTGGTCAGTTTGCTTGCTGAAGGAAGTAGTTTTCTCCGTGAATTACGGTTTTTCCCATCATCCTGAACTGACCACTTTAATACAAGTGAGAGGTTCTTTGACTTGATCGTAAAGCACCATTAGTCCGTCCAATCATATTCTTTTATGATCATGCAAGGTACCCGTCCAAAATCGTAAGTACATATAGGTCTCATTATAAAGGTCTTGTTTTCTTTCGTACCTCACAAAAAAAGGTACGACGGAAAAGGCCGAGCGATGTTCCGATTGCTTTTGTCGGTCTGTATTCTACAGTATTCTTACTAATATTTGCTTTGGTTATTGTTAATAACATGTTGTTCGGCTACAAAAGATTAAGAATAAAACTTTACCTGTTCTGTTTTGTAGCTCGCTGTCGCTGTTATTGCCCGGTGTTAAAATAAAAATTTAGGAATGAAATGCCTGGTATAAACATTAAAATGGGTAAAACTATCTGTCACGTGTGGTTATTATATATGATGCCATTACGAGTATTACTTTAATTTATCATATACATGTAATATAAAATATGATAATCGTCTATATATGATACTCTGATGATAGATAATTTATCTATTTGCTACATCGTTCTGATTTTAAAAACTAAGGTACATTGTATATCTACGAAGCAGCTGTCTGACACAGAAACATAATTGACAATTCATACAGCTTAAAATGTATTATACAATTTGAAGTGAGACTAGACCAGGAGTCCCGGAAAGTCTTGTTCTTCAATTAATAGGTACCATGTTAAAACAAGTTATAAAATAATAACAGCAATTGTCACTTTGAGTTATGCAAAATTGTCATAAAAAATCAAACAAATTTATTTATTTGATATTATTTACTAATTAAAGCCTGAAAATTATTTTGCGTATTCTCGGTTACCATAAAATATTTTTAGAAAGGAAAATGTAATCGGTAATGTTTACATCGGAAGTGACGACATTTAGTTTGTCAATTACATGTCAATTACATGTATTTGTTTTGCACAAGGATAAACAGTAATTTATTGTTAACACTACTTTATTCGTGTTCTAATGGTAATTGTGATGACCTGTCGTATTATTTAGCAGCATTGCCTCCCTTTGATTAGTAATACTTGCAAAAAGCCTTTGTTTAGAACCTTAATATGGACGAAATCATTTTTGACCCATGGGTCATTAAAAATAAGAAAGAAACAGAAACAACTTTGATGGTAGGGTTCTCCAAACTTACTCCAATCACACCAACGACATGATACCTTTTGTTCTAATGGCCAGTTTCCTTCGATGATTGTATGATCTATGTTATCTTTTACTTTATTTATTTTTATTTATTTATTTATTTATTTTTTTTTTTTTTTTTTTTTTTTATTTATTTATTTATTCATTTATTTATTTATCACTACATGTATTATTATTATTTCATTTGTTCATCTCGTTTTTCTCTTTGTTGCTTAGATACTATTTTGTCATATCCTGCACCATTTAATTTTGTTTCAAAATAAATAATCGTGTGATAATTACCAAGAACATCCATTTTTGTTATAACTTTCTAAAATTCAGTTGAAAAAGATGTTTTAATTGATTCTCAGTACTGTACACTGTTACTGATTGAAATATTAAAAGTAAAACACGTTATAAGTATAAATCAGTAACAACAGGTGCTCGCTTTAACTGTCGTATCTGAACATCTCTCAAAGTTCAATGCTTGGTAGTCCGCCAGTCATTAACTGGAGGGGTTAACTTGATATTATCAATAGAATGTTTTCGGGCCTTATTGCATACATAGTAGTCTACAATAATTTTCTGCAATTATTTTTAAAATAAATTCTTAAAATATATAAATACAATTTGTCTTAGATTAAGACCTATGTCATTTAGCTTTACTAATTAAGTAAACCAAATAAGAATGATTTTTTGTGATTGTGTTAACCCTGAAATTTTCTATACAAATAGCAATTTGACACATTTTACAAAAAAAGTTACACTAATTACACAAAACAAATAAGAGACAGAATGAACAAAATACAACACCTGGATACCACGAAATTAAGACAAACCCTTGGGTTGATCAACAGGTGCTCGTTTACTATCTATCTCCAAGTTATGGTGTATGTGTTTCACAGATGATGCGGGTATGTTAGTGTTACCACTACGGGGACTTTATACAACGGAGCAAGCTGTTTACAAATAAATTGTTGACTGGGGATATTGCAAGCCTTAGGCTTATTAAGGCCCTCAAAATTGCTGTAATTACAACTTACAATATTGCTATATTCGACGTCACATGGTTTTATTTTCCTTTTATTCGCAATTTTGATTTCACCAATGGCGGGCGCGTGTAGCTAGCTAGACAGAAGGTGTTGAGCGTTTCAAAGCACGTGGTCCCACTTTCCTGGTGGAAGACAAAAGACAATAATCTATATTCCTTAAGCATATCTTCAGACATATTTAAAATTTAAATGTATCTAAAACTAAGACATATTGACCGAGTTTCTCAAGGTAAACAATATACTGAACAAAAGAACAAAAAAAAAATAAATTAATAAAACAAAAACAAAAAAATCTGAACCCGACATCATTATGTTGGCACAAACAACCACGGGCAATGTAATTTTACTACGATTTTCTCTGTTTCGTATTAACTCTAACGTCTAGAACACATTCAGCTACCATCTGTCATCAAAATAATTGGACATCATTTTAGAATTAAACAGACCGTTTAAAAATACTGTTGATGATCCCTAATGATAACATAATACGGTAAATCTGTTGTGAATCGTTCAGTAAGTAACATTTGAACTTTTAGAGAAAATTTATACTTTACAATAACAGGAAGGTATGTTTGATTTATTTTAATACTACCAATCACTGTAATTTACGCGGTTTGTCATTTTCCCATCGAAATTATTTCGCGAACAATAACAGGAAGGTATGTTTGATTTATTTTAATACTACCAATTACTGTAATTTACGCGTTTTGTCATTTTCCCATCGAAATTATTTCGCGAAATAAAATATATTGCCGACCCCATAATTTGCAATATATCAATTGTAATTTTTAGTTTCGCAATTCTCACGAACTACTTTTACATTTTTTCATTAACTTACAATTGTTTAAGCATAGAATATTTATATAAAAGAACTCTATATGGCAAGTAACATCTCTAAGTATTTATTATTATTATTATTATTATTATTATTATTATTATTATGTTAATACACCTTAATTTTATGTTGTTAAATATAGTCTGACTGTAAATAATAACCATACGAAAGATCTGATTTATGGCTTGATTTTAAATGACCAATCTACAAGACCTGCTATTAAAACAACTTGTAAATTCAATAAATATCTGCATCAGGTGATGTTTAATTTTTAGACTACTTTTATGTTGATCTATTTCAGAGTGATAAAATGATGATAATAATTCTGGCTATTTTCATTACTACCGCTGCTAGTTTTCCATTCGCAGGAAACGTAGATTTAGCAAAAACCACACAGAATATGACGGGAAAGGACTATTTGGTAATATAATTTATCCCAATAATAATGTAATATTCACTATATGTATGAAAAAAAAAACATATATTGCTTTTCGTCTTGGTAAAAATATTTTCTCATATACAGTGCTTGGCCATATATATTGGCGCATAAAAAATGGCCGACGTCCATGATAATTTTTTGTCAAATTTAAACAGCGTTTTCCGATAACATGCGATTCAATTTCGGCAAAAAAAAAAAAAAACAAATTTCCAGGGTATGATTCAATTTGCACAGTTTTCTTTGAGTTATTTCCCTTTTGTTTACACTAAAGTTGTCTGCTTTCGCCATGGCCCCGAAAGGCAAGGAGTTGACACCAGACGTAAAAAATGTGATCATTGACCTGTCCAATCAAGGTTTTTCAGGAAAAAAGATTGGACAACTACTGGATGTTATGCCAAGGACAGTGCAGAATTTTTTTAAACGTTTTCATGAGCGAGGTTACATTGAAAATATTCCGAGAAGTGGAAGGAAAAAAAGATGCACGCCGAGAGACTGCAGAACTTTATTACGCATTGTGAGAAACAACCGGCGATCCTCTTTAAAAGACTTGACGGCAAAATTAACAATAGTTCCACTTTTAATTATTCGTCCAGATCCATTAGGCGACGACTTTTTGAATTTGGATTCAAACGTAGGCCTGTTTCTAAGAAAATAACCACAGGACCATTCAATAGAGAAAAACGGATTCGGTTTTGTCGTACAAAATTACACTGGAGGGTAGAAAATGACTTGGCCAAAATAATTTTTAGTGACGAGACTAAATTAGAGATCGGTGCTGACAAAAAAATATGGGTGTGGAGGAAAAAGGACGAGCGCCTTCATCCAGATTGTGTTGGGGTTACCCCCAAAGAGATAGAAAAGTTGTGTTCTCCGCAATGTTTTGGGGGTGTATAACACACTTTAGAGTAGGGACACTCGCTCCAGTCGATGGTAACATTAACAGTGAAAAATATGTTTCAATTCTAGATGACAACTCATGGCCTGTTGTAGCCAGACATTTTCCTAATACCCCATGGACTCTGCAAGAAGACAACGCACCATGCCATGTGTCCCGTCGGACCACTGAGTGGAAAACGGAAAATCAAATTTTAACACTCCAATGGCCCTCCCAAAGCCCAGATCTCAACATTATTGAAAATGTCTGGAAAGTAATGAAAAATGATATTTATAAACGAATTTTGGAAATAAAATCGAAGGAAGATTTAATCAGAGTTGTGACTGAAATTTGGAGTGGACTATCATTAGACTACATTAGGACATTATACAGGACTATCCCAAGGCGAATTCAATCTGTAATAAGGGCAAGGGGATTTATCACTAAATACTGACAGCATAAGGTACGTTTTACAGTGAAACTTCCGTAAACCGACACTCCACGGGACCGGTCATTTTGGTCGGTTTACAGAGGTGTCGGTTTTCAGAAGTTTAAAAAAACGGATTCAAATCCGGTTCGTTCCAGTCCGTTACCAGGTCAGAATTTAGTCAGTTACCGGATATGGCTATTATAATGGTATATTCATGTGTGTGCATTTACTTACATCGTGTAAAGTGATATTTCAAATGTATTTATATTTTATTTTTATATTAAACAAATTTAACAATGAAACAATGTGCATACATTGTCATCGTAGTTGTTATATGTAGTTCTTATCGTCTACCATGATCGGGCCCTGCTAACAGTACTTTTGTGTCACCTTTTTTTTCCTTGACCTCGCCCGAGAAGAAGAGGCCATATCAATCACTCAGATTTTAAAAAAAAAACAAGAAAAAGAAAAAAAAAAAGAAAAAGAAAATAGAACGTGATTTATTTAAGTTCAAGGCTGTATTGTTTTTAGAAAATCCTTTGCCTTGCATCTAAAAACATCATGCAGCTTTTCGGCATCCGACTTTTTTTTAAATATAAAAGCACATTTTAATAAAACGTTTTAAACACGTTTGTTTATTTGAAAATTACATACGATACAGATACATGTATCTTATAATTAATAAGTTAATGTATTAAGTAAACATCGACGGTAGGTAAACAGGTGTTATACATAGCCCGCGGTAATGATGAGTTCTCGTCACGTGCATTCATTCGTGACAATTCAAACATTATTTGTTCTAAAGGTAATGTCGGTATTCGGAAGTTTATTTACTGTTAAAGAAGCCGATTCGGGCTGACAAATTATGTCGGTGTTCGGAATACGGAGGTTTCGGTTTTCGGAAGTTTTTATTACATGATTTATATAAGAATAAATCCGTCCCGAGCAGACATTGTCGGTTTAGGGAGGTTGTCGGTATTCAGAGGTGTCGGTTTTGGGAAGTTACACTGTACATATTTTATTCAAAATAACAATTTTGAATACCAGCTACAATGGATAGTTCGTAATAACGTCGGCCATCTTGCGCCAATATATATGGCCAAGCACTGTATGTATGTTGATTGCGACAAAAGCAAGGTTATTAATCTCTTAAGAATAATTTAAAAACAAGTTTGTGTATGTGTGGAGGCAAGGAAACAGTATATCAAACCATGAAGTCTAATAAATCGTGATCCAACCGAGCTTCGAATCCCCCGAATTTCTGCGCTGAAGGCCGACACACATGTATATGTACCTTTGAAATATGTCTCAACAAATTTAAATTCAAGAAGTAACAAGGCCCTCCAGTAAGTTGGCTTCTTTTCCAATTAAATCTTTACCAGGACACATATATGATTCATAAAGTAGGCAATAAGTTAACAGTATTGTTCTTGATTACTTTGGCTTTTGCCAAACACAATTTAAGCTACACGTTTGTTTTTTCCCCCGATCATACGGTGGCACATTTGTGACACGAAAATATTTTATACCTCGTGCTCACGCGAAAGCTATTGCGTTGTCACTCGAAAGCTACCGCGTGCTCACGTGGAAGTTATTGCGTGCTCATGTAAAAGTTTTCGTGTGAGCACGTGATAATTTTCGCGTCTGAAGGCGATAACTTTTACGTGAGCACGTAATAACGTTATATAACGTAATAGCTTTCGCGTGAGCACCCGGTATAAAAAAAAATATTTTTCGTGTCACCACAGTGCCGCCGTACGATCATGTAACTACAAATGATATTCCAATATTTTAGGTAGATTTTCAAGTAGTTGCTGATTGGTTCAGAATTGGTGACGTAGATAGTGACGGGTACCTGACACATGAAGAACTCTATAGAATTCTCTCCCTTTACTCCGGTGAGGACGTGAGTCACTGTCATTTATCAGCGGCCTTGATGGTAAAAAAGGGAGATTCCAATGGTGATGGAAAACTTAGTACTTTTGGTATGTAAAATAAAGCATGCAATAAATCTTTTAAATTAAAAATAAAAAATTTCCCGGTCAATTTTGTCAGGAAAATGTTTGTCAGTTTGCTGGTCGGAGGTTTGTATTGCCATCCTAAAACTAACCGCCTCGGAGTAAATAAAACAGATTAAACAATCGACTCTTATGAAATTGTACAAAAATATTATCTATCGCAAATTCGGATGTAAACAGAAGTTTAACTTATTTCAAAGAAACCCACCGTTAAACCCCTAACATTTTAAACTAGTCACTACATATACTTAATCACGGTATTCTATATAAGCTACTAACCGCCCTACGCTGTTGTTGAAATGTTATTTAACGTCGCTTCAACAATTTCTCAGCCATTTGCGACGAGAACAAGGCTATTTATCTCTCTGAATTAATCTAAAAACAAATTCGTGTGCGACTGTTTATTATGACCTGTTGTATACTAGCGCGATCTCAGGGCGACTTTTTGGTAGCTCACAGTCAGAATATCGCAGTCTAGCATATTTTTCCATTATCCTGGCACCGGGTGAACCAGTCTATACTCTATTCTCCTATTGCCAACACAAGGAGAGGAGGCAATATCTGCAATTTAAAAGTCTCATGAATGGCCCGGCCCGAGTTGAACCCGCGACCTCCCGCTTTCGAGGGGACGCTGTACCACTAAGGCAACGAGGTGGACTCTCTAACTCTGCATGTTCAGTTTAAGTGGTAAATATCACTATTAAAGCTTTCTCTAACATGTAAAATATAAAATGTATTGTAGTTTTCAGGTGTAAAAATAATGACTTTGATTATCAAAATATTTATTTGTTTTGATTTTTTATTGATTTATTTTATTGATTGATTTGTTTATTTATCTATCTATTTATTTATTTATTATTTTTAATTATATTGTTATTTATTCATTCATTTATTTATTTAATATTTATTTATTTCAGAATTATTTACAGCCTTTTCATACTTTGTGACAGCGTCAACTTGAGATACATCATTACAGGAACAATACTATCTCAAATATAATCAAATGTCAATAATTATAAATAAAATTATACCCTTGTGTTTAAAAATGCACGTGTTTAGTATTTAGTGTTTTGTGTTTAGTGACGTCGTTTAATCATAGGTCTTGTCATGTGCAAAATTTTGAATAATTCTTTTTGTAAAAATTCAAAATTTAGCACATGACAGTCTGATTACTTACTAGAAATTTTGTTGTTGCGTCCAGTTGTCATGGAAACGTAGATTGGATTTATTTAAATCAACTAACATTTTTTTTCTTTACTATGTTGTCAAAATGTAATGTTTCTTTATAATTGCAAGAACAATTAATTTTTGATAACATGTCACCTGTTTGCTAAAACTGCTTCAAGGGAAGCAATTCTAATAAAACTCGTTCAACATGTGAAAACCTACAATTTGTAAAAATCAGCAGATCTATATTTAAACATAAACCATTGTTATTATCTGCAGATCTTTTCTCTGATAGTTATCATGAACTCAGTAGTCTAGCGCTGTACTATGCAATGTGTCATTCATATTAATGTAAAGAGGTTTTGAAAACGTTCTGTAGAATGTAATATAACTATCGAACTGTTTAAAGCTGCATTAAGATTTTAATTTTTTGGTGTTTTTTTTTAATTTTTTTTTATTTTTTTTTTTTTATTTATTTATTTTTTTTTTTTTTTTTTTTTTTTCAATTTTCTAAAAATATATATTTTTTTAAAATAGATATCTTCTTATCACAATCCGTGAGATTCATTTTCTAAAATATCATTCCTAAAAGTTGTAAATAAACGAATCCTCTAACGGGTTGGTCAATGTTTAACCGTATGATTATTATGAGCTTGAAGCATGCGCACGGATGTACTGGAATTCCAATGAATCGAATGTGAAACCTGACAAATTGCATTAATTGTCCGTCATAAATATCCAAATGTATTCGCAATGGTGTTATGTATCCCTTATAAAGTCAGAAATGACAAATTAAATGAAGTTATGTGTTTAATTTATCGTATTTCGCCGTTTTGTAAGTTGTGTTTAAATGACCCGGTTTCTTATGACGTAACCATGTTCTAATATTAAATCCCACAAGCTATACATCTCACCTGCAGTATTATTCGAGCTTTTATCGTTGAACCAAATGTAACATTGTTCATTAGGAACATCATTAATTAGATCAGCACCGTTTTAATTTTTTCCTAGAAAAACTTAATGCAGCTTTAACTATCAGTTACAATGGAATCTTCAATAACATTTCTTGCCCTGCAAACAAGGGCACATTTGACGTTATGTTAAATTGGGTTTTTATTTTCAAATTATTTCAGTAAAATTTTTAAAAACAGCACCTAACAGCATTTATCCAAAGAAGTGACTTGTGGCCAAAATCTAACAACGCCACGACAAAACTTAAAACACAGAACATTACAAATGAATGAAATTCCTACGCGCACCACTTGGCACCTCATAGTGCTTGTGCAGGGCATTATTTTATTGGTAATGAAATCGCATAACACGTCATTCACCCGTAAGAGTGAAGTTTTAAGGAATTTTTCGACGTAAACATTATCCATTTCAGTTCGCACAAACGAACTATGTATAGCTTCAGATTTTGTTACTGTTTAAAATATCTAGTTTTGGAACACTTTTACATTCCTATATGTCGGTGATATTTCATATCCTTGAGTAATAATTTTATTTTAATATCTTCGATAATTTAACATTCTGACAAATTGGGGAAACAGAACTCATATAAGAGTTGTGGGTTCAAATCCAAGCGAAGCATGTGAAATCTGTTTGATTTGCTTACCCATTCCACGCTTTATTCACTATAGTTACTTCTTCAATAGAGTAGATTGGAGAGAATTTCTAGGCAACGCTAAAGTTTTGTTTTCCATTAATATGCAGACGGATATTCCGGGGATGGTATGGGAAATTGGAGCATCTAAAGAAAACACGTATCTTTAACTTACAGAAGGAACTATCTAGCACTAGGATCTGTTCCAGTAGAATTGCAACCTAAGTTGTAGTTTAAGGGCCACCTAACGCCCAAACGGAGTCAGAGATAAACAAGTATGTAAGGTCCCGGGAAGGATCACTTATTGGTAAAATCCTTCTTTACAACATTGATCTCCATATCTGACTTTGTTTTAATTTTTTTTCTGTCATTCGATTTTCCTGTTATCTTTTAGTTATCAATTATGACAATACAAAATTATAGATTTTTTCAGTCTCGTAAAATCTCCTGTCTGTATTTGTAAAACTGAGCAACATCGCCCGCGTGGCGGAACTGTGTCTATGACATGATGATAAATTATTTAGAATCTTCTTTAAAACACTGTTACACTTGCCTGACAAAATAAAAGCTTTCAGGTTATAATCTAACTTTAATGTATTCTCTTCGTATATGCTTCACTAATAATGATAATAATGGTAATGTATGTACTGGGAACAAACCTACATATTCGTAGTTGTTTAGAGAGAGGTCTTGGTTTTCTGTAAAAGATGAGGTTTTGGATGTTCCAATTGTCACAAGATAATGAAGATAAGAGAAAGTTTTTTGCCTTTTTGTGAGTATCGCACTTTTTTTTCTTTGAACATTATGCATTATTTCCTCTCTCTCTCTCTCTCTCTCTCTCTCTCTCTCTCTCTCTCTCTCTCTCTCTCTCTCTCATATTTTATTTACTTTATTATTATTATTATTATTATTATTATTATTATTATTATTATTATTATTATTTTCAATCTAATAAGAAAAAAGTGAGTTTGAAAAGTATAAATGTCATATACCAGTTTTTTAATTTAATCATAAAAGTACATGTATATTCAAAAAGTGGTATTATTGTCATATACCAGTTTTTGAATGTATTTTAATGATTAAATTCAAAAACTGGTATATGACATAAATAAGCTTTAAAAATAACTTCAACCTGTGTTTATTTCAAGGCTCTGTTTAAAATAAAAATTATTTTGTAGATAATTTTGATACATTTTTTCAAAAAGTCAGAAGTATCATTTTACGTATTTATCTAGTTTTACCTAGGTATGACAAAAATAACTTTAAATAACGAACGAATCTAACGTCTTAAACATACAGGTATATGTCCTTGAGAGTAAATTGATTATATAAAAACTTAAATATAATATTTCTTATGTAGGTAATAATGAGCAATCATACTGTGAATCAAATACATTTGCACACCTGGGCGTATCGTCTTTGATAAGTTTCCAACCTTTCGTTATGCAAAAGCTAAAATTGATATTCGGAACTCTGTTATATAACGATAATACCTATAGCTTAATACGTGTTTTAACAGGTACCACTAACACGTTAATGGTTGAAGGTATATCAGGTGCTTGTAACCTCAAGGGGTGAACGAGTGAAGGTGAAATCAGTTGCTGTTTTCTGAAAGGGTGAACAAGTAAATGATTGATGATGTCAAGATGCTTGTAACTTTAAGCGTGAATATTGAGTAAAGATGAAATCAGTTTCTTGTCATCTAAAGCATTCAGTAAATGTGGTTTTCGCTACTTGTAAACTGAAGTGTGAATATTGAGTGAGGTGATGTATTATTTGGTTCATGGAAATAAAAAAGAAAAATGAAATTTAAAAATACATGCAAATTCAAAATTAATTATAAAGGTTATTAAAAATAAGTTTTTACAACTATCGAATTGAGTAAAAGGACTGTCTTAATTCCTAAATCCGAATATTTTGCCTTTTTTTTGCTTGGTTTCCAATTTAAGTTTTAGATTATTCTTAATACTTCCTGTGCATCCAATTTGAACGCCAAGACAACAAAAACATTTTATTTTTTCATACTGAATGAGGGGCTATTGAAGGCTGCATGATTACGTTAGTACTGTGTAAGTTTTTATTGTTGTGGTCGCTAGAAAAGACATAAACACAGAATCAGGTATACATGCACATGATGAACAGGCAACGAAAGAAATATAACGACAATCCGAGTTTTGACCCATTATCTCCGAAACACAAACTTGCACGAGACCCTATATAATGGTTGAAAAAAGCCGTCTACTTATCAAACTTGATCCGCCACACACCCCTTCCGAATAAACTATCAAATCAAAATCAACCCTCAATCCGATCTAACATTTTGTCAGTCATTTTTCGAAGTTAGAGTACACATGAAAAATGTAACAAACACGAAATGGAGCATAAATTAGTCATACAAGCTAGCTCGAACACAAAACCTACAACCAGAGACATATATTACAACACGTTGCGTCCGATCAGTTCCGACAAATAAAAATAAACTCAGCATATATATTTGTCAATTCCAGATTTAATCTATCTCATCCCCTTTGACAGCGGGGGCCTCGGTGGCCGAGTGGTCTAAAGCGTGCGCTTATGGATCACAGCGCCTTGTTTAGAATCCCACTTGGAACAGATCCAAGTGTGAGAAAGTTTGTCAGTTCGCTTGCCGAAGGTCGTTGGGGTTTTTTCGGCACTCCTGTTTCCTCTACCGTCCCAGAACTGACCGACTCGAAATAAGTGAAAAAATCTTGACTTGGGCGTAAAACACCATTACTCCACTCTCTATGACAACGGAATTCGGAAATATTTTTGCAAGCAAACCCTTTAGAATTTTATCAAATTTAAGATTGGGTAATGCAGGAAATTCATCAAATTTAGGTATTGATGAAACTGAAATTTCAGATAATTTAGGTATGAATGACACATGAATTCCAGAAAATGTTGACTTTGTCGTTCGGAATCTAGATTTTTTTTTCAAAGTCATCCAGAAAAAACTACCAAAAACTAGATTAACAGGAAAAGTTATTACAGTGTTAAAAAATATTTCAATGGAAAAAACCTGGTTCAGTTTCCATCCATAGACAGGGAAATCTGAATTAAAAAAGAAATATCCCGGTTGAATGATATCGTTCATGATCAATATATCACTTTCAGGAAAGTTTGAAATATGCTGTCATGTTAACCCTTGGTATTAATTATTTTACTCCGTCATGTATCGCAGTTATTCATATAACTGTTTTACAAGCTTTTTAATCGTTTTAAGAACACCTGCAGGTGTACTATACACACTACACACAATCAGGTATATATCTTACTGTCTACCCTCATATTTTACAATGTATTGATTTGATTGTGTTATAGGCCTCAGGTAGTTGATGAAATTGCAGAACACGTTATCATTCATCACCATAAGAGCACATAATCGATCTGTTTATAATCCCCATCATATTATTTTGAACTACAGGCTTTTAACGACCGGTATCAGGGTTAAGAGACTCCTACTTGCGATCATCGTGATTTACATTAAATATCAGATACACATGATAAAGCGTTATGTGATATTTCTCTCAGATATTATTTATTTATTTATTTATTTATTTATTTTATTTTATTTTATTTTATTTTATTTTATTTTATTTTATTTTATTTTATTTTATTTTATTTTATTTTATTTTATTTTATTTTATTTTATTTATTTTATTTTATTTTTGAGCACATGCTCTACTAGTAAAAGGTATACTTATATAAAATGATTAAATATGACTTCATACGATGTCAAAATGTATTTAAAATCTAGACAAAAAAGGGTAACAATAAATATAATACCTTGATTTGAATATATATATATAATTACAAATGGCTAACACAAAACCTTTATATGATTATAGATATTTAAAGATTTTAAAAAGACCGAAAGATTTAAGGATTTATATTTGCGTTATTATATTATAATATTAATTGTATGCTTGAATGGCGCCTTATGATCTTGTTTTGGATTCCGTTGTTCAGGCATGCGCATTCATTGTAGTTTTCTTCAAAAGAGGTAGATTCACGTATTGAATAAAGTGTCAATGGTTCAGGTTGAAGTTTAAAATTATGTCGTCTTTACGGATAATAGATATGCTCTATAAGCGGTTGTATTGTCTAAGATAATTAGGTCAATTAGACACTGGTAAATTAAAACAACGACCTATTTTAGTATCCAAATCAACCGTGTAAATAAATGTCATAAGAATGGAATAATAAGATTATCACAGTTTAGAAATGTGGCAGGCAGCTGAGAGACAGAAAAATAAGGATTTCAGATATGTGGAATATCATTACATATTATAGGCTACAGTTTACTATATACAAATTATTATTTAATTTTGTCGGTAAGTATTTTTATAATTTAAGAAAAAAAATCTGTTATTCGATATCAAAATTGAACACGCCAGGAATCTCGACTTTAATTCGAAGGTTTTTTAAAAGTCTTGATTCAAGTGTGTTTTATAGCGATAGACCATGGAATTAATAATTTTAATTATGTGATTAAGAATTAAAAATATTTTATTATTTTAAAATAAAATTTGATTTTATAATTGTAATCAAAACACTAGAACCTGTGATGTTTCCGTTCGACTCTGACGTGTTGTTGCATTCTGTTTGACCATAGTTTTAAATATTTGTTCAGAAAAATGATATTTATAAAACTGACATGTTTATATTTGAGATATCATTTCAGAAGAAAATGTGGGGTAATCAGTTTTCCAACACAAAACTTATTGTGTCATATTATAAATTTTTCAATTTTCTGAATAAAATAGTAAAAAAAATTATAATAAATGAAACTTTCAAAAGTTTATTTTTAGTAAAATATTCAAAAATTTATACTATTTCGTGACAACTGTTCCCCGAGACTGGACAAGTTATACCCTAATTATTTTTTTTAAATCTACTTATTGAGCTCACTTTAATTTTTTTTCAGTGTGAACCAGTTACTTAAACTTTAAAATTTATTGTTACTCGTACAACTGATCATGGAGTCGTCTCAGATATATCTATTTGTTCAATACTTCTCTGAGGGTCTAAGGACTCTTTATAAACTTCAATTCGAGTGTTGAGTTTAACATGTTATATATATAAAAAACTTTCAGTTGTTGAGACTTATTTCGTATTTGTTATTGCTGTTTAAATTATTGACTTTGATCAGTGAAAGAGACTATGTTTTTCCATAAAAACAAACACGTGGTAAGAAAAATAAATAAAACATATTGATTGAGAGAGAAAATAATGATTGTCACAGTGGTATTATAATATGCTGAAGCCGTATATGGGACTTCAAGTCTATAAGCTGTTCTAAATATGTTTTAATTTGAAAAGTAAAATTAGCATAAATTCTCTACAAATAAATATAGGACCATTGTAAGTTATTCCATTTAAATAAATATATCGATATTTTCAATAACTGCTCATGCGGCATGGGTACTTTGGGTCGGGGATATTTTCTCTTCATCTGGCTAAGACGTGCATTTTGGACAAAAACAATAAAATAGATGATTTTTAATCGCGACTTTAAGGAAATAATCCAACCAATCGCGATTTAGACCGGGTTTGCGTAGCAGTTTCATGATGTTATGCACCTCTTGGGTACGTGCCGCGGATTCCTTTCCGGTCCTTATACTGCCACCCTTGGTTTGCTCTCAGTCTGACTACACCGGTACATCCTCCCGTGCTCTTGTAAAAAACTCATGGTCACCGGCTAGTCTTCAATGATAAGACACTTTCATCTCGTACTCCTTTGAGATTGAAAGTATTTGAAGAAAAAAAAACAAGTTGTTGAAAGTACTGTAAGTTTGTTTAAAAGACGGATGGCTTTACAGTACATAATTTACTGTCTGATTCACGTCTGCCGTAGCACTAGTTTTTCAAGGTTTTAGAAGAGATATCAAAAAAATTTGTAGAATGCCACATACCGTTATGACGTATGCATTTTGTCGTAATTAACTGACACCAAACTAAATGCTATCTTAGCCAGAGTATAAAATGCAGAGCTTTTTAAAATCCTTACGGGGATTTAATATGGGAAAAGGCACAAACACTCATTCCGGAAATACATCGCTGTAATAATCATGCGGGTTAGGGTAGAAAATTCTGGAATAGTTAATTCAGCTGTAGGTAAGATCGCTGTTGTTAGACCTACAGTATATATTCGTTTTGATGTCAAGTTGCAGACGATATTAACTGGTCAGCGAAAATGGGAAAGTCGGTCATGCGCAATTCTATTTTCTTAACCCGCATGATTTTTCAGCGATGTATTTCCGGAATGAGTGTTTGCGCCTTTTCCCATATTAAATCCCCGTAAGGATTTTAAAAAGCTCTGCATTTTATACTCTGGCTAAGATAGCATTTAGTTTGGTGTCAGTTAATTACGACAAAATGCATACGTCATAACGGTATGTGCATGTTACAAAACTTTTTGATATCTCTTCTAAAACCTTGAAAAACTAGTGCTACGGCAGACGTGAATCAGACAGTAGTTATATCATCACCAAGTAATTATTATGATAATTGTCATCTATTTATGTACTGGCTAAAAGTGAAGGCACCGTTATTGCCAAATGAATGTTTTGAGTATGCTCCGGTCATATGCCACCTTTTTGGGATATTTTTTTTTAGTAATTAATATATATACAATAACTAGTTGGATACGACTGTTGCGTCTATACTATGATACGAGTTTATCATAGATCACAATCTTAATCTTCTTTATACTGAATCCTATTACTTCGATTTGAATCTAATAATTAATAATAAATAATAGACTTTTGACATATTTTCTAATAACCGTTAATTGGTTCTTGTATAAGGATCAGTGACACAATAGCTAATCAATATGGATCGTATAGATAAATGATTAATAAAATGAAGTCCACCTGTCGCTTCTTTCGTTCGTTCGATTATTTGCTTGATCATTCGTTAATCGTAACATTTTTTATTGCTATGATTTTGCCTAAAATGCACATTTTTCGTTTACAATTTTCAATTTTTCTTTTAATCTTACAAATTATTTTGACTTTTTTTTCCGAAGAGAGAGAGAGAGAGAGAGAGAGAGAGAGAGAGATGTGATTTTTTACACTTTCTATCCCATCATTAATCCAAATAACGTATACGATTTTTTCGAAAAAAGCGGAGTCATTCTGTTGAATCCGAGATGGATATGATGATAACATCGCACTTTACATATATACATAGTTGAATATATTATATTATACAAAATCGTATATAGACAAGACAAAAAAATGGATTTGTACTTCTTTGTAGTATGATTTTATAATTTGTATTTTATTCAAATCACATCTGATTGGTAAACAAGAGAGAAATAATATTTAACGTTAAATATATTTACACCTAAAGATTCATTGACGCGTGTGTCTTCTTTAAGTATTGAATGCACCATTTTAAATAACTTCAAATTTCCAAATGAAAGACAGTTAACATGCCCCTTATAGGTAACCTATTCATATAATTTGCCATGATCACCGGCGACATATACCCAATAATAATCATCATGTATATGCAAAATTATATTAGATGATTTATTTGTCCTATAAAATTTGTATAAAATTTACCACTGCGGTAGCTCAGTTGGTAGAGTCCTCGCTCCGTAAGTGGGAGGTCGTGGGTTCGAACCCCGACCGGGTCTGACCCAAGACTTGAAAGTGGGTAGTGGCTGATCTTTCGCCGAGCACCTGGCATTACGAAATGAAAATCACGGTTATTTCGGAAGGGAACTTCAAATAAACGAGGTCCCGTCCACGGTAAGCGTGATAAGTCTCACGATAAGAACCCTGCTGTATAATGCCATTAGCGCAACGCACAGGCAAAACTTGTTTCTGACTTTCGTTTATAGCTGGCAACGTCTCGATATAAGTGGAATATATATATATATATATATATATATATATATATATATATATATATATATATATATATATATATATCTTGACTGGGACGTTAAACACCATTACTCAACTCAACTCCTATAAAGAATCTACTCAAATAACGAATTATTTTTGGCGCGTAAGTTAGTAAGAACAAAGTGAGCTATAGGTGCGATCAAACAAAATACAACTATACTAAAACGTTTAATAATGAATAAATAAAACAGATTTTTATTGTATAATAATGAAAAAATCAATAATGATCACATAAAGCACATCGTGAGTTCAGGAAACACGTAAGTGTCCCAATAGATAATAGATTAGTAGGTAATAGTTACAGAGTTAACGTGTGTTGATTTTGTCAAAGGTCCAATTAAGATTTAATAAATGATTATCGATATGTATTTATTAAACAAAATGTTTGACATCAGTTCACGATAAATGTTAAATAACGATTTTCTTGTTTAAATTAATGATGTATTTGTATGGAACTAGATTTATTGTGATAAGCCTGATTAATTGATAATGATATAAACTAGGAACCTTATTTAATTAAAAAAAAATATATTGATAATAAGTTAGGAAACTTTGGAAAACAAGCAAAATTTTTATTGACTGCTTTTATTGAGCGCATATTTGCAAGATATTTTCCAACGTTGTCAACAAAACACTGACTTTTATTAACTGGGCACTGAAATCTTGATTAATCTGAACGGTCCGGCCTTAAATAGGTTTATCGCATCTGTCCACACATAGATAAAGAGGTAAAATATGCAACAAAATAAATTATTTTCTATAATATGAAATTGCAAGTAACAAATTAGTTACATAAAACAGAAAAAGAGCAATGCCTCCCATCAGATTATTTTCTATAATTTAAAATACCGAACAAATCAGTACATACAACCAAAGTATTAACTATAATATGAAATACCTAAAAACAAAATCAGTATATACACCAAAACCAAGTTTTTTTTCCATGATATGAAATTTAAAAGATATTATCAAATCATGCCACAAAATGGAAATTTTTTCTTAACTATGAAATAAAAAAAACTGAATTAGAACATACTTCAAAACAAAGTCCCTGCATTGTGCGTTTACTAATAAACCGGTGTTAACATGGTATAATTTGTTTTCTCTAACTCTGACATCATGCAGTTACTAATGGATCAGTGTTATGACGTAATCTGCTTGTCTCTATTTTGAGATTCTGACATGCGGTTACAAATGGATCAGTGTTATTATGACGTAACCTGCTTGTTTCTCTGTTCCGATTCTGACATCACGTGGTTACCAATGGATCAGATTAATGACATAACCTGCTTGTCTCTCTGTTCGGATTCTGACATCATGTGGTTACTAATTTATCTTACAATTAAAACGTATTTTTATTAAATTTCAATTTTTGCGACTCGTATCAGGGTGCCTGATATTTTCCGTATCATCCATATGCGCGATACAATAATGGCGCGAATAATCTCGCACATGTCAGTTGGAACTACTTTCAATTCGGAGGTTCCGTGACGTCATCAGAATGGAATGCGGGGAAACACCCAGTTGGCTAAATGTACACATGAACCTACACTTTAACAATTAAACGTATTTTTATTAAATTTCAATTTTTCTGACTCGTATCAGGGTGCCTGATATTTTCCGTATCATCCATATGCGCGATACAATAATGGCGCGAATAATCTACACAATCTAGATCAATTTCAAATCCTGGCTTCAGTTCAAATCCATCTTGTTCTGCACCACTTCCATTCACGGGAAATTTCAATGTTTCAGGAAATTGCTCCATCCAATATATTAATTGTCGTAAATTATTATCCAAACACTGAATCCAACACTGAAAGTTTCACAGAAAAAATCAAAATACCGGAGAATAATTTGTGAGTCCAGTTCTAGCGACGACGAAATTTGAAATGACTGTTTTGGTACTTTCCCGCCATACAACTCATTGTATAAATGCGCAAGAAAATAGGTCTATGAATTTTGAGATTTTGTGTATAAATACTTCATTTTAATGAATGGATTTTGTTTGTTTTCTATAAAATAATAAATTGTAAGATAAAAATATCATTAGTATGTTATGTATGTACAATTTGTGTATCAGATGCTCGTTGTAGTTTCCATCGTGTAATCACTATGGAAACTACAACTCGCATCTGATACACAAAATTGTACATACATAAGATACTAATAATATGTATGTATCAGTGTTATGACGTAACCTGCTTGTTTCTCTGTTCCGATCCTGACATCATGTGTTACTAATGGATCAGTGTTATGACGTAACCTGCTTTTTTCTTTGTTCCAATTATGACATCATGTGGTTACTAATGGATCAGTGTTATGACGTAACCTGCTTTTTTTTTTTTTTTTCTTTGTTCCGATTCTGACATCACATGGTTGCTAATGAATCAGTGTTATTATGATGTAATCTGCTTTCTCTGCATGTTTAGACTCAGACGTCATATGTTAATAATGGATCAGTGTTTGCAATCTGCTTGTTTCTACGTTCCGACTTTGACATCATATGGTTTCTAATGGATCGGAGTTAAAACGATGTTATTCGTCTCTGTTTTATAACATTTCTACCTTGATTTTATATAATCAATAAACTTCATGCTTGATGATGTGATTATAGTTGCCGCAATTTAAAACGATGTAAGTTTTGACTGACATGTTGATTCTATCAGAGAAACTACATTTAAACATACAATTCACTATGTTTTTAAACTTTTTTGCTGTATAAATAAAACATGCTATAATTAATTTCTTTACAAACCTTCTAAATAATTTTTAAATATTTACTTTGTATATGATTGGCGTTTCATGGTAAATTTAACTTTTAATATAAAAAATATCACTGGAATTTAAATAATAACGAAAAATGAAAATATGATTGTGTTCTTACATGGATAATATATACTGTAGCGATTGTTGAAAATATAACTCTTCATTGTAATTTTTTATTGTTGAATAATTGTGTTTGTTGGCAGCTTGATGACTTGATGATTTTTATGGCGGGTTTATTTGAACATTAAGCCATTTTTTGTCGAAACCCCAAAAACATTACCGGGACCTCGTTGCCGAGTAGTCTAAAGCTCACGCTTACAGATCAGTGCCTCACACCTCCTACTCGGGACACATCCTAGTGTGAGAAAGTTTGTCAATTCAATTGCAGAAGATCGTTGGTTTTCTCCTTGTACTCCGGTTTCCTCCACCATTCCTGAATTTTCCGCCTCGATACAAGTGAAAGATTCTTAACTGGGACGTAAACACCATTACTCCAATCTATGTAATATAACTTCTCAAAAGTTATTGATATCATTGTTAATCAAGTCTGGTGGCTTACCTAAAGTACCCATAGTGACTGGCTAGAAAAGGCCTTCTTAAGAAGCCTTAAAACTGGCCGGTTAGATTAAACTCTCAAATATAGCCGGAAATGGTAAACTTTTTATAATGGACCGACCTAGATGAGCATCGCCTGTAAAACAGAAATGGTAAGTTATTTGAACTCCGCAGTTATGATTGTGGATCTGGTATATAAACCTTTGTCTGAACACTGTCAATTTAAATATATATGGTACTTTTTACACAGCAGTCAAGAGTTTATATTTCAATTATTTCGAATTTTAAGGATTGTAGATATAATCGGAACGCCTAGGAGAACCACCGAATTTTTACAACCGACATTTCTAACACTGTTTGAACTATTTTATCTAGTTCGTACATTAATCTTTATACATCATTATATAGCTACACCAAATATTCCAGCTTACAACCTAAACTTTGATACTGGACTTACTGTATGTTCGACTAATATTTTCTTATTCCGTATTCCGTTTTTTTTTTTTTTTTTTTTTTTTTTTTTTTTTTTTTTTTTTTTTTTTTTTTTTGTGCTATTATTTAAAAAATAAAAGATTAAAAACAGCATGTGTTTCAGTTTTATAGTGTTATACTCCATTTTCTCTTCCATATCCAACTGGTAGGTTCTTTTGTATCGCCAATGTGGCCTAAAGAATATATTAAATTCTGTCTAGCTGTTTAGTAGATGCATAAATTATTAAGAATTTGTATTTATCATTAGATATGTTATATACTATCGATTACCTGTTTGTATTGCTATGATAATACACTGGAGATGTTAGTTACACATGGTAAACATGACCCGTTTTACAATAAATTGAAGGGGGGGGGTTTAAATACTTAAGAATCTTGTTTAAATCATCAAAATGCAACAAATTGTTCGGTTAAACGTTTAAGAAGTCATATTTATCTTGAACAACAATGTTTTAAATGGAAAATAAAAGTAAGTCTTTACAAACAGTACTCGAGTCGTGCTCAAAATGGTTTGAATTATAATTTAAATTTTTATAAATGTCTCCGAATTTAAATAATTGTACTTTATAAAAAAAATCATCACAGATTTGGAATTAGCAATCAATTATGTATTTTGTTGGCATTGGTCATTTCTATATAATACTGCATGGGTCAAGAAAGAGAACCAAACACATATAAATATATATATATACTTATGTTAACTACCAAATACTGGGATTTAATTATTTAAGTTATTATATCAAATTAAGGACAGATTATATATATATATATATATATATATATATATATATATATATATATATATATATATATATATATATAGACAGACCGAGCCAGATGGCTTTATAGCATACGTCAGTACTTCTATCACCACAAGGCCTATATATAGAATGGGAGTCTTTGTAACACAATGTGGTAGACTGTATCCATGTTGTTGTTGTTGTTGTTGTTGTTGTTGTTGAAATGTTTTAACGTCGCATCAGCAATTTTTCAAAATACTTTTGTCATATACCAATTTTTTTTTGTTGCTGCCGCCATAAACCATTTTTATGATAAAATTTAAGATAATGGTACATGTCATTATCAATTATGTATTTGAAGAAAATTAACTTTGAATTGTCTAGTAACATAAATATCCATACTACGCTGTTCCTATATAGAGCAGAAAAGTGTGATTACCAAGAAAACAAACTTTTAATTCTTTGGTCACATCATATGTCCTCACTACCCTATCAATCCTTTTAGTTGATAATATTATGTCCATTTTTATTTGCTACATAAGACCATTATATTATATATCAGATATAATGATTTTTAATGGAGTTTTTTTATAATTATTTTTTTTAATTAAGTTTTTTTTTTCTCATTTCCATCGCTCAAACAGCTATCAGTATTTGCAATTTCCCAATAACAGCGGCCTATAATAGCGATTTCCTCATAATGGCGACCAATATTAGCAATATCCCAATAACAGTGGCCAAAATTTGCAATTTTCCAAAATAACAGCGGCCAACTTTTGCTTCTTTTTTTTTTAAATAAGAGCGGGCAATATTTGCATTTTCCCAATAACAGCGGACAATATTAGCAATTTTTCAAAATAACAGCGGCCAATTTTTGCATTTTCTTTTTCAAATAAGAGCGGCCAATATTTGCATTTTCCCAATAACAGCGGACAATATTAGCAATTTTCCAAAATAACAGCGGCCAATTTTTGCATTTTTTTTCAAATAACAGCGGCCAATATTAGCAATTTTTTATATGATACATAGTTGTTATGTGCAATATCACTTGAAAGATTTTATTTTTTTAATTAGAAATTCAAAAAAGTAATAAACGGATCCAAAATTTTTATATGTGTATGTACTTATATGAAGCATGTTACTTAAGACTGATGACTAAAAATCAGTTTGGTAGCTCTGAAGTTGGTAATAGCTCAAAAGTCAGTGTGATAGCTCAAATGTCAGTGTGATAGTTCAAAAGTCAGTGTGATAGTTCAAATGTCAGTGTGATAGTTCAAAAGTCAGTGTGATAGCTAAAATGTCAGTGTGATAAAGTCATTGTGATAGCTCAAATGTCAGTGTGATAGTTTAAAAGTCAGTGTGATAGCTCAAATGTCCGTGTGATAAAGACATTGTGATAGCTCAAATGTCAGTGTGATAGTTCAAATGTCAGTGTAATAGCTAAAAAGTCAGTGTGATACTTCAAAAGTCAGCGTGATAGCTCAAATGTCAGTGTAATAGCTCAAAAGTCAGTGCGATTATTCAAAAGCCAGTGTGATAGTTCAAAAGTCAGTGTTGTAGTTCAAAAGTCAGTTTGACAGCCCAAAAGTCAGTGTGATAGTTCAAAAGCCAGTGTGATAGTTCAAAAGTCAGTGTGACAGGCCAAAAGTCAGTGTGATAGCTCAGAAGTCATTTTGATTGCTCGGATATCAGTTTGTAGCTCAGATGTCAATATGTAGTCAAACTGTCAGTATTCAGAATTCAATATGCTATAGCCCAGAATTCAGTTTGTATTAGCCAAAAATTCAGTGTTATAACCCGGAATTCAGTAAATTATAGCCCAGAATTTAGTATGTTAAAGCTCAGAATTCAGTGCTATAACCCGGAATTCAGTATATCATAGCCCAGAATTTAGTATGTTAAAGCTCAGAATTCAGTGTTATAACCCGGAATTCCTATTACACGTATATTATAGCCCAGAATTTAGTATAGTTAAACTCAGAATTCAGTCTTATAGTTTAGAGGTCTAATAATAAACTGGAAATAATATTGTGGTTTAATGGAACGGGTGCATTCTATGCAAAATCATGCCTTTTTTCTAAAATATTCTTTGAGAAGCACTAATGCACCTTTGACATGGGTATGGGTGTTAACGGGTATGTACAAACGCAAAGTTTAAAATCTGAGTCAAATTAACCATAGTCCTATAATGCCAGTCTTTATATTTAAAAAAAATCCTAAAGCTACCAGTGTATACGTAATGTTCTGAATAATAAAATAAAACACACTGATTTAAGTAATCAGCTAGCACATTGCTTTAGCATTGTGATAATAAAGCAAGATAAATGTTGGGGTTTGATTTGAAGTCAGTGTTCCTGTAATATTTTTATGTTTAGATATAATAGAAATGTACATAGGGTGCATATCTGTAAATCAAACGTTTTCAGGACTTAACAATCCTTTTTTATATAAGATTCAACTATACATGATATGTACTATTATTTTACATTTTTAAAATTTCAAAAAAGTTGACATGACCCTGAAAACTAGGCTCTATAATTAGTTATTACGTATTGTATACTATATATAATTTTATTTGATGACATTTTCACAAAGAACAGTCTTTATTTTAGGGTTACCGGTATATGTTGGATTTCTTTTGGATTTTAACAAATGTCAAAACTGTTTGATGAAAATTTCCTGTGACCTTAAAATACCAGATGATATGATCATTTGTGTCCGTAAACGTTCTTGATGCAAGTTATTTAGTGGTTCTGAACTTTAAAATTCAATTTGGTATGAATTAATGAATTAATATGGTTTTATTATTTTAATTTCAGTAGTATTATGCTGTGTTATACCCGCCATTAAATCTTCAGGTATGTTGTCTAATACAAATCTCTCTCTCTCTCTCTCTCTCTCTCTCTCTCTCTCTCTCTCTCTCTCTCTCTCTCTCTCTCTCTCTCTCTCTCTCTCTCTCTCTCACACACACACCATGTAAGCGTCCATAAATACCGTGTTCTGGTACTCAATCACTTACCTTTCTTTCCGTTAACGTTGCCCGGACATCGAAGTCATAAGTTTTGATTTTTAAATCTGTGCAATTAAAACAATATTTTTGATGTCAAATCAAGTATCTGATGGAATTTAGAATTATAACGAATTATTTATTCCCGAGTATTCGTTACGCATATATTTTATTATTATTATTATGACTATTATTATTATTATTATTATTATTATATTATTATTATTATTATTACTATTATCGATATTATAATTATTGTCATTATCATGCTTGTTATTATTATTTTTATTATTTAGTATATTTTGTTCGGTGGGACCTTGGTTCTTTAGTTTCGATTCTTTTAACTTTTGTAATACAGCAAAAAAAACACTTTTCAAACAAGCATCAAATGATAAATTGTTCTTAAAAAGCAATACTGCTTACACATCTTTGACATCCTTGTGCTCAGTGGATACTGGAGTTGACACTACTTTTTTTAAACTGCGAAATTATATAAAATTATCATATAAATGTGGTCAAAGTATCTGGTTATAGCAAGATATACGTAATTTATTTAAGTTTTACCAATAACAAAAATATTACCTACGTAAATGAATAATATTCTGTTTTGGATATTTAATAGTATCCTGCCTAAGGCTTACGAGGCACTGTATCTAACGGAGTGATACAGTAGAAAATACAGACGCCGCTATCTTTAAAAATTTCAAATTTCTATGGAATATTCCATGCTCTCATAGTCATGTTATATCTGAAAAAAAACTTTCACTGACTTTTGATAAGGTGTCTTTGCTTTCATAATTTTGCTTGTGGAAAGAAGATTAAATAATCGGTATATGATCTGATTGTTTTGTAAATTATTTATTTATTTTGATCTACATAGACTTCTACATTGCTATAATAGATAAATTAAACTTATTACGTTAACACCGGGATTGATCTGACTCGCTGTAGGAAATAAGGGTCTCGGTGGCCAAGTGGTTCAAAGCGTGTGCTTACTGATCACTACTGAGTCTCTACCGCCTGGGTTTGAATCCCACTCAGATCCTAGTATGAGAAAGTTTGTCAGTTCGTTTGATTTTTCGGGCACTCAGGTTTCCTCCACATCCCAGAACTGACATTCTCGATATAAATGAAAGATTCTGAATGAGGCGTAAAACACCATAACTCAACTCTTTTTTTCTATAAAGATTGGTTACTGTGACAAGTGATAGATGACAAAACTTAAAATTTTGAAAAAAGTGAATGTTGGCACAAACGATGAATAATATACATATATTATTCATCCTGTCATGTGCTGATTTTGAATGCATTATTTTATAGAAATTCAAAATCAGTACAAGACAATCCTGTAAAATATTAATATGGTAATTTAATTTTACTCATGGCAGCCATCTGAAATATATTACATTGGAATAAGTCTGAAATAAAGCACATGTAAGACTTTCTTAGGTGTCAAAGTCGACATTGAAAATCATTTTAATAGCTACTAGTTTTGACTTATTGTTTCTCTATCTGCGATAAAACACCTTTGGGAATCCGATTAACAATACATAAATGATTTCTGCACTAAAAGGTCACTTTTGTCCGACTTAGTGACCGTCCATAATTCCATATTTTATTTTTATTAAGAAAATTATTGATTTTAAATCATTAAGGTTGTCTCTAACGGCTTCAGTTAAAATCCCATTTGATTTGTTAAGATAATATTGTTGATCATATAGATTTATTTACGTGGCAACCGTTAATGGCATTGAAATATTTGTTTCCCTACATGTAAACAAACAAACAGACAGAAAAAAGAAAAAAAGATTTTAAGTTAAAAAAAAATTATTCCATTTTAAAATTTTATCATGTTTTAGATCAGTTTTCAACCATTGAAACATACTTCAAATATATATATATATATATATATATACGTGTAAATTTGTATATATTCTCAAGTTTCAATCCGAACCTATATCTTCTACAATGTGACAATCACCGAGCGGACTTCTCATGAAATTGTCAGATTTAAAAAGTACACTCTCTTTAAATTTTCTTTAAATTTATTTTAAGCCTTTGAACAAATCAATAGACCTTATGACGCACATACTTTTCTTTTCATTTTAAACTATTCATTATAAAAATATTATTTATTCATGTTTTGAATCAGGTTTCGTTTAAGGACTTCAGACGATTGACGTTAAGAATTGGCATTGAACCTTAAGCTAAATTGGCAACACTGCCTGTAAATGAATACCCGTTATTATCATAACATTTAACTCTACGTGCAGGCATTATCAACCAAGTTTTAACACTTTTTGTATTGAAAGAAAAACAGCAGATCAATAATGAAATTATTATTAATATTTTACATGAAAGACTTAATGAAAAACATAAATTAGAGTCTTTATTTAAAATTTTTACAAAATATGAAATTTTATTGTTAACATTGTCAATACACTATAGCATTAAACTCAGTTTGGATTACGTACACGTGTTTTGTTACCACGAAGAAACAAATGTTTCTTTTTACTGGTGGTTTGTAAAGCCCGACAATTTTCGTGTTATAGCTAAGTCTAAATATCAGTCTCTCTGTGTGACTTTTATCATATTATTGAATAAATTGTCAGTATTTCAAATTCTCTCAGTTTTGGTATAATTATATCAGACAAGAGAACAAATAAAAGTCAAAAATACAAATAGGGTTATTATTTTTTTACTTTTAAATTTGGGGATTTGTGGACCAATGATTGTAAAATAAGTAAGATGATTAGGGACTCAATGAGTATGCCCAAAACATTTTCTCCAGTGCTGGTTATAAAACCAACAATCGTCCTTTCTTGTCTTGTCTTGTAAGCTGTTTTTATAATTTACTTCATCGTTTATGTGTTACTTCTGGTATTTCAAATTAAACGCATGTTTCTTTTAAGTAACAATTCTTTATGCAATACTGTATAATGTGACACAGAAAGATGGTACGCTTTTTTCGAAATTAAAAAAAAAAATTATGTGATTATAATTAATTTTTTACATCTCATCTTACACACGCAAAAATATTAAATACTTACATTAATACATACCTAAGTCACTTCTTACAGAGTTAAAAGAGACAATAAACAATAAAATCAACAAAAATATATAACCTCGATAAAAATAAACGACGCCTAAGTCAAACATTACTGAAGAATTTGCCACAAAATAAAAATCAAATCTTTGTGTGCCTAAACTACAGACAATATATTCTCTTAGAGTTATTTAATTTTGCAATTTTTCCTTAATTTTTATACCAAAAATCTACTGTTTTAGTCACTGTGTTTGTGACAGAGAATTATGCAAAATTTTCATAGAAAATCCGATTAACTTGAGTAAAGTTTGGTAGTTTTTCACTTACATATACTACCCGTAACTGTAAAATTTCTATGCACATCCACGATTAACAGTAAATGTTTATGTAGAATAGAAACTGTTGCTGAGCACTACGCTTATTTTGCATGTCGAAAATGGTGACGTTTACACCGGAAGTGATGTTTTTGGTAATGCATGGCGTTTATGCACAAGAGAATCGATCATTGTTTTGTTTTTAAACATGTAAAATTCCCCACAGGGGCAACTTTTTGCTGTGGGCTGAAACATTCCATTGTAATCGCGGAATGCTCATATGAATTTCCCATTACGACTACACTGTGTTAAACACCAAAATTAATTTAAACTTAATTGGATTTTCTATAAAAGTTTTGTATAATTAACTTTCACAAACACAGTGACTCAATAAGTTATAAATGCCCGAAAATGATAGTTAATGATAACAAAACTAATGATTAAATTAAAAACAGTTAGTCGCAGATAATTTTTTTTTTTTTTTTTTGAAAACTAACTGAAATAAATGAAATGAGGCGACAATTTGTGATCATAGGGTAATGATGATATCATTATTTTTTTTTCTATTTTAGGTTGTGGCGGTTATATTGAACCGAGTGCCGGTACAACAGGTACCATTCAATCTAAAAATTATGGGACCGGAAATTACGATCCTTACACAAACTGTATATGGATATTTCAAGCACCAACGGAACACCAAGTCCAGTTAACAATAGATTTTGTAGGAGAAACTTTTGAAGGAGCATGCGCAGATTATATTGAGGTAAGAGATAAAAAGTGAGATATGGATAAATGATTAAAAAAATAAACAATTTAACATCAAAAACAACGAAGAACCGACACAAAAACAAATATTTACAATTGCTGATTTTTTCTTATATAAACTATTTGACACAAATAATGTTTACATTTCAGTAAACAAGCATCACCTGTCAAGCTTTCGTCAAGTCGCGCAAGAATACATATAAAGTGAAAAGTCAAATCAGGAGTTCCCCTTTCATTTTCCATAACAAATTTATTTTTAGCAACGTTGATAAAAATAAAGAAAATCCCGTATTTTCACGTTGAAAATGCGGTATTATGAAAATTTAATTAATAAAAACAATTATAAGTTTGAATAAAACCTTGTTTGAAGTTCCAGCACTGCTTTGTGGTTTGTTTATGTGTGACGTCAAAGTGGGCGGAGCTAAACGCTCTGAATGAATGAATGATGCTGTTCCGTTCACTGACAAAAAACAAGCGGATAAAAAATGAAAACAGTATTTTGTAATAATAAAATAATTGACCTTGTGCAAATTCTAAACAGAAATGTCAAACATTAGTATTGTAAATATAAGAAATAACTTTCAATTTGTTGTGGTTTACTGGGTATAAACAAGATTTTGGAAGTGGCAATTCTATCGCAATTTATGAGAATTGCCACTTCCAAAATCTTGTTTATACCCAGTAAACCACAACAAATTGAAAGTTATTTCTAAAATAAATAAAGACAGCACATATTGATACATCTTATAAAACCCAGTTTTATTACCAACACTTGCTCAGTAACAAAATATATTTCTGTAGTCATGTTAAATTACTTTATAGTTGGTTCCAACTATTCAACTTGTCTCAAAAAGTGGTTCAGAAAGACAGTAAGGATGATCAAATATTTTATCAAAAACAATAAACCAAGAAACAGTTTATCCTCACAAACCATATTTGATAAGGTCACCATTCATTCACTATCTATACTTTATGAAAACCAATTTTCTATCACTTTAAACTGCTTTAGAGTCCCATTCTTTTAAAAAACGTGCTGAAGGGCAGCACAGATCAATATGCTGGATGAGCTTTATACAGTTCCAGCTAATTGGCATAAGTTAAAGATTGTTGCGTAGGATGGACTATTGTCCATCCTGGAAAATGGCTAAAGATGGGCATATTACATAGGACAGACGTAATTTTAAATCCGGATAATGGCTGAAGATGGGTATTGTTCTTGGAATGGACGTATTGGCAATTTCTGATAATAGTTGAAGTTGAGTTTTGTTATGTAAGTTCTACGTATTGTCAATTTCTGATAGTTGTTGAAGTTGAGTTTTGTTACGTAAGGCCGACTTATTGTCGATTCCGGATACTAGCTGAAAATAATCATTGTACTTGGGACGGACGTATTGTCCTTTCCGGACCGTTGTACTTTGGATGGACGTATTGTCAATTTGTTACGTAAGGCCGACGTATTGTCAATTTGTTACGTAAGGCCGACGTATTGTCAATTTGTTACGTAAGGCCGACGTGTTGTCAATTTGTTACGAAAGGCCGACGTATTGTCAATTCCGGATAATGACCAAAATTGCGTTTTGTTACGTTAGACTTACGTATTTTCAATTCTGGATAATGGCTGAAGATGAATATTAAGCGTCGGACAGACTTAATGCCAATTTTGAATAATCATTGTTCATACATTTTTATTCAAAATCTTTTCAAGTTTTTCAAATTTGAGGATTACTTGGCCTAGTTGATAAAATATCGGTTAGCTTAACCAAATCGTTAATTGATATTTTAAATAGATTAACTCATAAATGTTTCATTTACGGTATTCTACAATGTAAATAATTGTGCACCTAAACACATATAAATAAACATTTAAATTTTAAACATGAACAATAGAGAAACCATCTAATTAGTCCGGCTGACGTAGCTGACAGCCGGAAACCTTTTTCCGAGTAAGTTCTACATAAGTTCTTTAAACACACAACATTAATTGGTACCATTTTTGCCGTCTTCAAAATCTTGATTATAGCAAACGATCAAATATATTTGGAATATTCCTTAAAATGACTAATCAGTTACTTGTGTACATTTGTGTTATCATTGCAATGAATTTTTATTAATAAATAGACAAATAGATTATTGATTTTATCTTGCCTAACGCCCACATGTGTAAGTATGTGTACATCTTCCTTTGATCAGAAGTATTATTTATAATACAATGTAATACGTGACATTTTCTTTGTTCTCAACAGCCAAACCCTTTCCATCTCGTCTTCATTACTACTTGATACATTCAATTCTTTTAAATAATAAGATATCTTTGAAAGTAAAGCATTGTTTTACCGTTAGTCGTAGGCAAGTTCTTTTAAAGGACTTGGTTCATCTTTTTTATTTTATCCCATGGTTTCGTAATGTGAACAGCGTAAACTTGCGATGTTTGGGTATAAGAGCAATAGTTGTGATTAGTAACTGTGAAAAATGACCAGACAATAGATGCTATCACGTCAAAATGCTAGGAAGACTTTCATATCCCGTTATAAGGCCAAAAATATAAAATATGATAAATCTCATTATCATTATTCAGATAATTTCTTTACGATCTGATTGGATAATAAGGTCCTTGTAAATACCGATGTTACAATTTTACACGGGTGATAAATAATTCACTCGGGTAATAAATAAAAATTACACAGGTAATAAGAAAGAGTGAATAGAGCGGTAATGGCCGCCACCATACAGTTCAATTGGGCAATAAACAGAGTAAAATTTACGCTTAATTTGTAAGTATCAATCAATTTGACACATGATGCATATTTTATTGTGTATTATCTTAAAATTCTAGTTAAATTTTAAGCTCGATTTCCGATATTATTAATAAATTAAACTCAACATCGCTTACTCCAGGTGACCGATACACGGCAAAAGGGAAGTAACTCTCACAATGTTTACATTCTAATTTGAGTCCGACCTGGTCCCCTGCTCGAAACCCTGCTTGATTTGTTTTTGTTTTTGTTTACTTGGTGATATGTAAATATAAGTGTATTGCCGACTATTTTAATTTTGTCGTCTGCATTCTAAAAAAAATGGCAAAAAGATTTGCAACATATTGAAATATTAAGTCTGAATAAAATGATAAATTCGTTATCTGGTTTTTAGGCAGGTGATATGGAATTTTACAACCTTTCTGATTATCTTATTTCCTTCGGCTGCGCCTCAGGAAATAAGATAATCAGAAAGGTTGTAAAATTCCATATCACCTGCCTAAAAACCAGATAACTAATATTGTAACGTTAGCGTGTTTTTGTTGACTTTGTTATTGGGAAATGTACGTTTTAAGCTATATGTTGTGACATCTTTACTTAGTGTACCTTTTAAGCCATGATTTCATCGTAACAACTTGTAAATAGAACGTTAAATGAGGATTCTGTTGAATTATTATTTCTATTAAAAGCAGTTTTGTTATGATTAATATCTATTTATAGACAAACCGCTTGGTAGCACAGTGGTAAAGCTTCCACATCGAGAGCGTTAGATCAGGGGCTTGAACCCTGGTCGGTGATAATAAGACTTTTAAATTTAAAATACTGTTGTCTCTCCTTGCGCTGGTATTTGAGGACGGCTGGTATCGACTTGTTCACTCGTTACCAGGATAATGTGACTAGGAGAGTGATGATATGTCTGCGCGCTATACTGGCTTGATGAGTTCGCACCTTAACAAAAAGTAGCTATAATTTTCCGCTAGTACAAAGTAGACCACATAATACTCGCAACACTACAACCTTCCAACCAGTCTTCTATGGCATGTTATTTATAATTTTGTCATTAATATTGTAACAAGTTGTAAATATGACTAAAACAGATGATTTCTCCTTTCCTGTTTGATACTTGTTTCTATATTAAAGCAGATTTATTCTGATTACCATGTATCTGACAGACACAGACTTTAGTATCTAGATAAGGTGCTTATTGGATAAAATGACCTAAGTACTTATTTTCTTATTATTCTCTAATACTTAAAAACTTTGAGTACTCTTAACGTATGGTATTAATATTATCGGTATTTTAATTTTGTTAAAGATAAAAGATGGCACGGCGTCATCTGATAGTGTATTGGATGAATTTTGTGGAACATTTTCTGGACATGTTGTGACGTCAACAGCAAGATGGATGTATTTCCGGTTCAAAACAGACGCCATAAATGCCACTTCTGGGTTAAACGCCAGATACACAGCAGTTTTTGCAGGTAAATAGATTATAATTACTCACATCAAACTTTTGATAATGAATATAATGAATACTGCATTTTGCAGTTAGCTACAGTATTCAATATTAAAATGGTAAATTTTGTGAAATTGTGAAGGATTGTCTCCTTATTAATAAAAGTAATTGAATTATCAGATGATGAGAGAGATCAGTGGTTTTGGGCGTGAAAAAGAATTTTTTTTTTTATGTAAATTAAACCATTGTCTATACAAAAGCTGTTATACTCAGTTTACTATTGGTGCTTTGGTCATTTTTATTTTATTTCTATTTTACATGTACATTTACTTTTTTCGTTAGCTATATCAAATATTTGTTTGTGTTATAGGTGCAGTTATAAACAATATTTCAACTCCTCTCCAAAGTAAGTACGAGTACACTTTGTTGTTTTGAAAATTCTGTATTTATAAACATTGCATATTAAAAACAAACGTTTTGGTTAAAAAAACTCATCAGAATGCATTTTAAAATATAAACCAGGAAGTGCAATAAACGTCATAAAATTTGATTTGATGTTTAAAGTTGTTTGTTTGACTCTTGGTACAGATAAAATAAGATGTGTTGATTATGTTCCATGCCTTTATTATATAACATTCAAATGTTTCAGAGTTTGAACTTGAAGACACATATTATACATGTATATTTTTCTGTTATTCTGTTGCCGAGTACATGTTTTAAAATGTAAATTTCCCTTCGTGTATAATAATAGTAATTCATTTATAGATTGCCGTACACATGAGTTTGAATGCTCTAATAGAAGATGTATGGCTCGATCCTATCTTTGTGATGGTTTTAATGACTGTGGATGTGATGCAAACTGTGATGAAGATGATTGCAATGGACTCGGAATAGGTAAGTAATCAGTTAATCAAATTTGTTTAGGTTAAAGAAAAATGGTCCAAATGTGCAGCAAGATATTTATAACGTGTACTTGGCATAGCCATGGGAACCAGTATAATGCCCATATAAAGGAGCAAGACCTGAAACAAATCTTTTAATTCCCTACTTTATATGTGAATTGTTCGGGGCCATTCGATGGTCTGTACCGTGCATAAAAACAAATTGTATACATGCATATGCATCGCTTATAATATACATTTTGGTAAAGTAAAATCCAGTGTCCCGTAGAAACCTTCCTTTTATATTAGTGTCAGATACTAATATATACACTTACCCATTGGGTGTATTATTTCATATCTATGAACACCAAAGGTTTTGCTTCAGAGAATTCAGTAATTCTAATACGTTTGTTATTATAAAAACTACATTTTGTTTGTTTTAAAATTTGGTATTTATCTTGTTTTATGTTAAATATTTAACTCGGTGTCCTTGATTTTTCATTCTTCTAATTACCACGGATTGTAAAGAAAGTGATACAGCTCAATATTTACTACGTTCGGGTTTACTGCCTGTTAAATAATCTTCTTGTGTATGGCTCTGTAATAGTACTACAACCATACAACTGACATTTAATCCAGCGATGGTCAAAGCCGAGATTTGTATCCTCACTGCTCTTATTTTGTGTTTGTTTTTCTTGTTTATCTTTCTTTACTGTTTTTATAAGCTATGTATATAAAGTCGGGATCTTGGTTGCATAAAACAAGTTTTTACAGTTACTAATTTAGTTACTTAATGTTAAATGAAAATAAAACGTATGCGTATGGTTTTTTTTTTTTTTTTTTTTTTTTTTTTTTTTTTTTTTTTGTATTAGTTTTGATATAACGTAATGTTATATATATATATATATATATATATATATATATATATATATATATATATATATATATATATATATATATATATATATATATCTTTAGAATCAATCCGCTTCAAATACATTTTATTCACATCTCCCTTATCTAAAATCCTTTATTTTTGTACTTTCAGAGAAGTTTACTCGGATTGGTTTTAGTGCAGGAATCGGTGCTGGAATGTTTTTAATATTATGTATCCTGATATATTTTACTGATAGATATTCAAAGAGAAAGGCTCTCTTAAAACAACAAATGGAGGAGGAGAAGGAGAGGAGGGGCAAACGAGGGAAAAGGGATGACAAGAAAACTGCAGCAAAGGTGGCTTGGCATGATTAATGCTCTCAGCATCTCCTCTTTATTTTGTTTAGATAATTTTGCAATTTCGTACAAAAACTGTCTTGTCTATGTTAAGTGAGACAATGTCATTATTCAAATAAATCATTGTTAGAAGTTTCATTGGTGCACTTGAGAAAACGAGCGCGCGTGTGAGAGAGAGAGCGAGAGAGAGTAATCATTTTCATTTAATTTATGTTTGTTTTTACTCGCAACAGTTAAAACGTTGGTTAATTTAAAGCCATTTAGATAATTCTGCAAGCTAGTGATTAATTCCTTTTTCTTAAGACCAAAAGGGATTTTATCGACTAATAACCGATAGAGAATTATATGAATTAAAACACCTAGTTAATTCTAAAAGTGTATAAGTACCTTGATTAGATCCAGTTATTTCATACCACAGTGTTTGCAAAGCGTTTAATAGCCTTAATCTGATTGAACAATGGTCGATTTTTATATTCTAACACAAGTCATGTTCAATAACAGTACAATTATGACATCACAAATATTGCATATATCGATTATTGATTTATAAATTAAATAATATTTTTGATTATTTTATTGTATCCATAACTTGCTCATTTTTACGATAAATCTAACTTATTTGTCGTTACAGAAACACCAATGTAACATTTAACGATTATCGATTTAAAAACGAAATAATGGGTTTGATTGTCGAATTTAATCCACAGTTTGCTCAATTTCAATGATAATCGAATTAATTGGTCGGTTTGGCCTTTTCAAAGTTCATGTTTTAGGCGAAAAAGTCTTACAAGTATATCCAATTGTTAATCAAACTTTCAGATAGAATTAATTTAGTTTTATGATAGTTTATCATTTTTTAATGAAACGAACGGTTTTGTTAATTTTTTTAGATTTTAAAATTATTTAAAAACTTTTTACATAGATGAGAACAATTTGTTTTATATTGTCGATATTGTGACATTTTTCATGATTCAATGTTGATTTTGAAAACGTTGTTGCAGTGCTCATTAAAGTAATTTCAAGCTTCTTATGTTTACATTGTCTTCCATTTTTATGTCATACCCGCTCATTATAAATAATATCATTAGAATTGCTTACCCAGTAAAGTGACTAGGTTACAGTTACGTTGTTATTGTTGCTAATAATGTTTTGATTAGTTTTGATTTTTAATCCGTACATCTTGAGTTCTAATAAAATATGTAAGGTATTTTTTGTCTTGTGATTTCAACAGTTTCATATTATTTCAATAACATTCATTATTACAACACAGTGACCACCAGTTTCGTGCGCAGTCGAGGAACCGATGTCATTGTTCTTGTTATAGTAATTTAAACTGCTGTGGAAACTTAAACCCCAAAGACATCAACGCATCGGTACAACTAAAACCATGCTTTAATGTAACCGATCACTTGTTTTCTTAAAAATTAACTGATGGCAACTTTAGCTTGTAATTGTTACCCAACAAACCTTTTGTAAATTTAGGGTATTCAAAAATGCTAATTTCGTGTTTGTCAAAAACACAAGTTTGTGGCGTAAATTAATGTAATTCACAAAATATGTATATACATAATACGTATATTTTGATACGTTTATGTTTAACGTTTTAACATTACTAAACTGTATGTAAATGTTTTATGTTTGTTTTAACGTTGCGTAATGTTGTGCATTTTTGTTATTTTCAGCGGCGAACACCACAAGTCAAGAAGTTCCAGGTTGAACCAACGCCTCAACCAAAAACAGCATCATCATCATCAAATAACGTTTTCTGGCATTCGTGAGGAAGGAATACCTTCTTTTTTCTTGTTGCCTCTTACCCATGTTAATTTTGTTCACCCAATAATTGGGGCTTGTTAATTATTTATCATGTTATACATTTATTGAAATATAGAATTTTAAAGAGACGTTTCCTCGGTTGTATATATGTTATTTTTATAGAGAATTCATTCCAATTGCTACAGGAAGATTTGCTATTCCTGTTTTAAATTGGCTAGTGTTTTGAATAAAATATATAAAAAAAAAATTGTGAACGTTTATCTAGTTTTGATTGCAATCGTTTAAAAATCAAAAACAAATTCTCTCTTGCACGTTCACCCTTCCATCTTTTTGGAGGTATTATACATAGTATTGTATGTTGAATTGTCAGACTCTGAAATAAAAACCAACATTTCTAAAACAGCAAGTTACGCCAGGCACGCCAAATAAGTTACGGTTGATTTATTCAATTACGTCAGACATCGATCACGGTTCCAATTTTTTTTTTGCAATATAAGAGTTAGCTTGGTTATGACTGACGGTGACAATCATTTATTTATACATTTCAATCATCACACTCCAATAACGCCAGACATATTTCATCAAAAAAGCATTGTTGGTTTTTATTTTGAGAACCCCAAGGAAACATAGCCATACTGTGCCTCTAGTTTGTAATGATTTTGCTGGAAAATCCTTCATCACTGCATGCCAGTTTTAATTTTATAACTTTACTTTGATTTATTTTTGCATGTATTTTTTCATTTAAATAGGGAGGACTTCCATTTGTACTGTCCACTAAAATTTATTTAGACTGAAAAAAACTTAAAATGACAGAATGGAGTAATTTTTAACATTTTTTTTTAATTTGACTAAAATAACGCTTTTAAACGATAGTATCAAGTCATTTTGAATATTAATTTTAATTTTTCAAAGCATTTACACATAACGTAATTGGCGGGGGTACAAAAAGGAAGTCCTACCTCTGAATCAACTTTAGTTCAATGCATTTGTCATTGTTTTGCTTTAAAGCTTTTTTATCTAATTATTTATTTGATTCTTGTAGCAGGAATTGCTTAGCTTGGGATTAAGAATTATTTTTCAACACAACCTGTTTTGTTTTTGTGTATCAAAATACCAAATGCACTTGAACTCAAGTTGACTTTGATTTATCTCACGTGCACAAAATCTACTTCAGTGTATAACTAGAGCTAAATAATACCTCTACACTATAACTGAAATAGATTTTTAAAAACAAATTTTCTGTTTATCAAATTGACCAAAATAATTTAATTTTCATGGCGGTATTCAGATTTTTTTTTTAATTTAAAACAAAAAAGTACATTGATTTATCACAACAAAATGTACTTAATAACTTTAGAAATTTTCTTGAAGAATCAGCATGTTTTTATGCCATTATTTGTGTTAAGATTTTGGTCAGTTTGATTTATTTTTATTATTATTTTAAACGTCAAACTGGTCAGTTAAAATGTTTATAGGTGTTGGAATGGTGTTTGAATACAACTTGTACGATATCATGGTTCTGGTTGAATTGGCTATTTAAGGTACATGGTTTTTCAAGAGTAAATTTCTTCTATCAAAACACATATGTAACATAATAATTGACCGGTTTGGTGATCCTTTTTATTTTGTTTTTCTTTACATCATTTAAATTTCAGTACCACACAGCACAATTCTTTTCTTTATAACAACCTTTTTTCAAATTATTTACATATATCTACTACCAGTAAATACAACCCCCAGTACCTCAGCACAAATTCAAGAAAAATGTATATTGGACACATTCTGGACATTTCTCATTTTTTCGTCTGTTCCATTCCACAATTTTGCGATGAAGGGAGAAAATAAATTCTAATTGCTATATATTCTATCCCCGTGACATGTTTACCACTTTATGAAATGTTAATGTTCTCAGCCGTCTTAATTTTTGAAATTTATTTAAAACTAAGGTTTGTTACCTCATGCAAAGCATTCCTTGGCTGGATTTGGAGTCATATAATTTCAAACCTGAACATATAGCATTAACTCTTCCAACTCTCTTACGCACAGAGTTTGCATGTTTTTTTTATAATTTTTTTTTTATCTTTTTATTTTTATTTCAGTTTTTCATTTGCTTTATTTTTATTGCAGCAGTTAAATGTTTTATGTTTATTTACACGTTCAGTTTCACTCACTTATTATGAGCATCACTTTTATGTTTAACTAACATTTTAATTTTTAAACTTCCATGAATGTAATATATCAAACTCAATCATATCCCTCCATGACAAAGATACATTAAATCAAAATACCGCGTATGTATTAGTCACAAATGTGCCTACACACAAATCAAAAAGTTGGATGGATCAAAACAGAACTAATAACATATTCAAACTTTACCATCTCTGGCTTTATTGGAGATGTTCATCTTTTCGGGGATTTGAAGTCTTCAGTACAAACATCTTGACGACCAAAAGTTAAACGTTTTACAGCGTCGTTAGCAAAAAAATTAAATGAAAGATATTTTAAGGCATTTCTTAATATCTCTGTTTAATAAATTAGCTAGTGGCAGGCAAAAAGGACACGAGAACGAAAAAAAACCGGAAACAAAATATAAATGTTATGAGGCGGCTGCTTACTACAACGTCTTCATGAAACAAAGAAATATGCAAACAATTTTGGAAATAGATTTTAAACGAGATTTTAAATGTTACTAGCTTCATAACAGAAAAATAAAAATATGTTTCAAAAACAAGGAAATTAAAATAGTAAGGTATTGCGGATGTACACATACATCAATGTTGTTTTATTATCCGTTTTCATTTCTAGCAACATCTAGTCAATCGGTAATAAATCTTCAGTGAAGATAGAAGTAAGTTTTTAAAGTACGTGTACATGTTGTTTACAACAAGCTGTTTTTAGTTTATTGTTGTCATTCATACTAAGATTAGAAATATACAAACAATAGGGATTCCGTAGCAAGGAAAATTCCAGGGTGTAACAAATTATAATATATAGGAGCATAAAGTTGCAGTTCTATGTGAATAATCATATGAATATTGATATAAAGATGTATAAATACAAATATACAGCTATGAAAGAAGAAAGGAAGGAAAAACATGTACTTATTTACTTACTTACTGCCCTTGACGCCTTTGGCTTATAGGGCAGTAACGAGGGTTTTCCATCCTTGTCTATCGCTGGCTAGCTTTTGGAGTGTGCTCCAAGCTTCTCTTTTGTACATGTTCATGACAACAAAGCCAACTAACATGACACAAAACGAGTAATTAAACACATGTCCAAATCACAATTCAATTAAACATCTTAACTTCCGCGTGGAAAGTGAAGACAGGTGAAACGGGAGAGTAAGACCACCACGTGCGAAATCAAATTTGAAAATGAAAGGAACATAGAACTATGGGTAAACGGTAAAATATTCAAAAATTGCAGGGCAAAACACAAAAAGATAATTGAATATAAGACTCCTGATTGTGGACAGACACTGTAGTCAATATCAGTGGTTGCAGTACTATCGAAGGAACATCACCCATCAAACTATCCAAATACATTGTAACTTATTTTACAACTGAAAGTCCATATATTAGCACATTATAAATTTAAAATAAGCCCTTTTTCACCAAACAATGATTTACATAGGTTGATTGTCGGTACTCATCTAAAGAGCTTCACGCCTCCCTCCCTCCCCCCCCCCCACGCCATTGATTCATACACATCCAGCAATATTAGTCGGTAGGCTGTTTGTATCAATAACAGCGAAATTTAAAACAATAAAACAACGCTGTATATCCAGCTGTTTTTGTTTTTTGCAAATATTGACAAGTCTAAAAAAGGAGAGGTACGTGAAAATAAAATTCAATATAAACATCCCTTCCATTTTAACAAAAATTTGTAATGTAGGTAGCTGTCCGCTGACTTTAATAAATCCTTGTTTTGACAAAATAGTAAATCATCTTTAATGTTTAAAAAAGTGATAAATACGACACTTGTTTCAACTTGCTTACTTATGGCTTTCCGAAATTTGTATCCGAAAAACATAACTTGGCAATATTCCTGCCACAACAACCGAACGATAAAAGACGAGATAAACATTAAAACCACTGGCAATAAAACCCTCGATCTACATACTTATCTTGTTCCACTTATTTTATGTTTATTGGTGTGGCGTGTTTTCTCGTGACACTTTCTTTTGTCCGTTACCCAACTGCGAATTTGTCAAATTACTACAATTGATTTAGATTACGGATGGTTTACTTTTACCATTATCTGTGAATGCTTACTGAGGTCTTACGAAAGTAATGGCAGCATGATCACTTTATGTATAGCCTAATCATCTGATCACCAGTATTGTCTGATCGCTCAATTGCTATTTTGTAAACACGTATAAAAAGGCAATGCTCAGATGCTAAAGTCTGTATGTTCTTCTAACCACTGCAGAAGCAGACGTCATGAAAGTACAAAAATGTCAAAATCTGTGACAACAAAGAAAATATAAATGTATTCTGTATATAAGCTTTTCGTAAAATGATTGCGTTCCATTTTACTGAACAAAATTTTCATAGTCAAAATCTGTAATCAAAGATGACTGAAATGAAATGCAGAAATTGTAGCTGCAAAACTATGATGTCACTTCTAAAATCCAAAACGACACACAACAACACAACATATAAGACTGTCAATCTATTTAATATAATTTTAAGTGGAAAACGGGCATAATGATACCCAGTGGAGTTAAAATATAGATTAGATGAATTATATCTTTAATACTTGGCAATAAGCTGAACATCCAAGAACATGCAAAAAATGGTATACGAAACCCAAGACACGTGATAAACTAACACGTGTCCATGTGGTCAATGACAAAATTTTGATTGGTAAGGCGTACTGCTATTTTGGGAAGGCCCTGGGTTACATGTTAGGCTTTGTTTAACTCTAAAAAGAGATATTCCAATTATATTTTTCCAAACAAAAAAGCGAATACAACGGGTATAGTAATCAAATCGGAAAATTACGGGAGTAGTTTTAACGAGTCTGTCGTTTCCGAGACTTTTTTAAGCAGTTATTTAACCAACAAACACTCCAAAGAATTGTATTAGAATTGTAATCCTATATTACCATGTATGCTGTAAAGCTGAGGAAACCGTGTTTACTTTTTCTTATGTTACTCTATAATGAGATTGAATATCTATAATAACGGTTAATTAGAGTATCGATTATAGAAAAAAAATATTGTTTTTGCAAATGACGTCACAAAATATTTGTGTTGCCATAGTTATGATGTAATAGATATAGTAAAGTACATAGGTAATCATGTTGTGTGATTTCAGACTTTTCATAAAACTGTGTCACATTTGGTCATTAATCTGTATCGTATTATGATCAAACTCCTCTGGTGCTTTACTTTTCCCAATTGGTATTTAATTTGTAGAGCATAAACAATATAACTAGTTACTCATAGCGGTCAAACTCCGGTTTTATGAATCCTTCTTGAACACGGAAAATTGGGATTTTAAGTACGAAAAAATATAATTAACATTTACATGGTAAATTAGTGTAACACTACTGAATACTTAATACATTGACAAAATTTAGAATTTAGATCAGTCGCGTTCAGTATCTGATTTCCGAAGATCCCCTGTTGAATGATTCTTTTTGTTTTAATTTCCCAAGGATGTTAATTCAATTTTATTTGGTAAATCCTTAAAAAAAAAAAAGGTTAAATGTTTTGTTCAAACTAACGGATAATTCCATAATTCCTAATCTTATACAGAGTTATCTTTTCCTGAAACTTCGTGAGATTGTCATTGACGAAAATATCCCATGTCTGTCAACAACAAAAACGTCCATGTTTTCATTAATTTATCTATTTGTAGTGGTTGGGTTTTTGTAGTCTTTTTGCATGGCGTTAGTCATCTTTCGCATTTCCGCATGTTGATTTTTTTAGATAGTATCATTCGTGCATGGTGTCATTCGTTTTTCTGCGTGATTTTTTTCCATACACATACATGTAGATGCATTCATAGATGTCACGGGACGTAATTTCGTCTTTTTCGAAACATTTTCTGCAAATTTCGACCACCTCATCTATCACTTAGACTACCTCGATGGCTCAGACGTTGAGCGTCCGCATCGAGAACGGGAGGTCGAGGGTTCAAACCCCGGCCGGGGTCATACATAAGACTTTAAAATTTGAGATATTGCTTCCTCGCTTAGCGCTCTGCATTAGGAGGATAGAGTATTTACTGGTTTTCCTGGTGTTAGGATAATGGATGGAGAAAGTAGTATGCTTGCCTGCGGCATACTGATTCAGTGAGCTAGCACCTTACCAAAGATGCGTCAAATGCACAAATAAATATATGCCACGAAGTGAAAATATAGACATTGGTACATAAGATGTGTCGGATACACAAATAAATCTAGCCACGAATTGATAATATAGACAGTCGAACATAAGATGTGTCTAATACACAAATAAATCTAGGCCACGAATTGATAATATAGACAGTCGAACATAAGATGTGTCTAATACACAAATAAATCTAGGCCACGAACTGAAAATATAGACAGTCGAACATAAGATGTGTCTAATACACAAATAAATCTAGTCGAACATAAGATGTGTCTAATACACAAATAAATATAGGCCACGAACTGAAAATATAGACAGTCGAACATAAGATGTGTCTAATACACAAATAAATCTAGGCCACGAACTGAAAATATAGACAGTCGAACATAAGATGTGTCTAATACACAAATAAATCTAGGCCACGAATTGATAATATAGACAGTCGAACATAAGATGTGTCTAATACACAAATAAATCTAGGCCACGAATTGATAATATAGACAGTCGAACATAAGATGTGTCTAATACACAAATAAATCTAGGCCACGAACTGAAAATATAGACAGTCGAACATAAGATGTGTCTAATACACAAATAAATCTAGGCCACGAACTGAAAATATAGACAGTCGAACATAAGATGTGTCGAACACACAAATAAATATAGGCCACGAACCGAAAATATAGACAGTCGAACATAAATTGTGTCGAACTCACAAATAAATATAGGACACGAACTGATAATATTGACAGTCGAACATAAGATGTGTCGTAGACACACTGAATAAATAAAGGCCGGGAACTGATAATATAGACAGTCGAACATAAGATGTGTCGAATACACAAATAAATATAGGCCACGAATTGAAAATATAGACATTCGAACATAAGATGTGTCGAATACACAAATAAATATAGGCCACGAATTGATAATATAGACAGTCGAACATAAGATGTGTCTAATAAACAAATAAATATAGGCTACGAACTGATAATATAGACAGTCGAACATAAGATGTGCCGAAGACACAAATAAATATAGGCCACGAACTGAAAATATAGACAGTCGAACATAAAATGTGTCGAAGACACAAATAAATATAGGCCACGAACTGATAATATAGATAGTATGTTGCCTGCGGCATACTAATTCAGTGAGCTAGCACCTTACCAAAAACAAATGTCGCCTTTGGTGCGCGTTAGTATAGCTTGTTCTTATATTAATCCATAGAGATTTATAGCTTTGCTCTGGTCGCATATAGCTGAAAAATTGTTGATGCGACGTTAAACAACATAACAACAATCATTTACTACTCAGTGCTTTATATGACTTTTATAACATAGATCCTTTGGCTGAAATGTTATAATTAATATTCTGTCAACATAGGATTGGTTAATTGAAATAGTATTCCATGCAATGTTTCATTCATTATATCGATACAATCTTTAATGGTAGAGGGAACCAAAAAAGACAGAAAGAAAGATAGAAAGAAAAAAGAAAAAAAATTGACAACAAATTGACTTAATTACTTCCTAACGCGAGGTTTACATGTCTGTCTAGAATCCCAACTCCGCAGTTCTTTTTCTTTTTTTTTTTTTTTTTTTTTTTTTTTTTTTTTTGTTTATTTATTGTATTTCATAGTTTTATTTGACCTAAAAAAAAACATAATTTATCCAGTTACATCAAAACAAAATGCAAAGTTTAACAATTACATATATCAGAATATATCCATATTTAATGATTATGTACAGTGCAGTGTACATCTATATATATTACAATGTCTCCAACTTGACCCTACAGTTTATCAATGAAAAAAATCCTGTCAAAACTGTCTAGAAATTGACGTTTTTAGAGGCAAGATATTAATCTTTGAATTGATTTGCATGTCATTATAATAATCTTTCCAAGACGCTTTTCGCTAAAGTGAACCAGTCGGAAAGAGTAGAATCATTTTATGAAAAAGTTGCATATATGATGTAACTATGTAGTAACAGAAGTCCATGAAGTAATTCATGGACTTCTGGTAGTAACAATGATAGAACTTCGCTGAAGTACATGTATCATAAAAGACCAAGTACAAAATTATACTATTCACTAAGAATACTGCTAATAAAACCACGATCGATTTAAACCATCAAGAAATAAACATATCCCCACATAAAACTCCATTTGTAAACTGTGACACTAAGATATTCCGAGAATCTAAAGTAAACTTAATGGTGAGATTTCCAAAAAATTGAAGTATAACAAACCATGAGATGTCCGAACAGGCTCTAGTATACTTTAGTTTGGCGTATCCACAGAAATTTAATTTGCCAAATATTGAAATGTTTATTTATTTAGAAAAACAATGTTTTTCTTTTCTCGGTCGAAATTTCTTGAATCTTTTTAATCTGTGACGAGGTTGTAATGGTCGCATAGGTAGAGTTATCTTCTCTTCACTGAACGGAAGTGTTAAAAAACAGAATGGCGGCCGGCATGGCGGTAAATTCGGGTAAAATTTTTGTTTTTATTTTACTTTGTATAGCTAATGGCAAATTTATAAGTGTCGTACTTGTACAGCACTTATTTGAGATGGTTATGCTTGCACTGAAAGTTCGGATTAATATCGAGTTAACAATTGGAAACCACATTCACAAAAGTGAAAGTAGATGACACAGAGACGAGCGTTTATAAATAGAGTAAATATTTAATTTGGACATCTTGTCTTTATATCAGTGTTTTCTCCAGCTTATTAAAAAAGGGGGTCATCAATGACCCCCTTACATGAAGGGGGTCATTTTTCAAAATGAAGGGGTCATGAAATTTTAGAATAAAAATTACTTTTTTGATATTTTACAAAAAAGGGAATATTGTGTTAGAGGATCTGTACTAATCTGCATCAATGTTTAAGTGTTTTATTCCAAATGCTACTTATATCTGTAATATTTTAAACGGTAAAATCGAGACCGTATCCCAAAACAGAAATTACTGAATGTTAAGTCAACAGACCATTATCATTCATTATTATTATCCATCCCTTCCGTTATGCCTGTTCTACTTATGATTTTATTATTTTCATAAATCATCAAAGGATATCTGTTTAACCAAATTTTATTAAAATATCGATTTACATTAGCTTTGTTTAAGTTGACTGTGAGTCGTCGGCAAGTAAAGTACTACCAGATGCCGCCCACAGGGGCTTGTATTTATTGATAATTCCCCTTTTCTGACAAATACCCTCTTTCTTGCCAAAACCCTGGAAGAAATAAGAAAAGGGATTTGGCCAGAAAGAGGGTATTTGTCAGAAAAAGGGAATTATCAATAAATACAAGCCCCTGTGATGCCGCCTGGTCATGTTCAGAGCTCCGCGCAGGACTTTGACAAAAACGTTGTCAAACGAGATTGTTTCGACTTTTCTTTTAACCCAATGCAAAGAGCACTTATAATGACTTTATAAATTAAGCGTTCAGTACGAACATTTCAAAGATTAAGAATATAGACAGGTTCCTATATCAATATTTAGCTTCCTGTAATATGGTACGATAGTCATGTGGTACGAAAATACAGAATTTCCGCTCAGTACTTTCGTTTTCAGTCGTGTCACCTTTTATAATTTACAGTAGCCGATTTCAATCTACATAAAAATGATTGTGTCAAAAATAACACAACAGCAAAACCAAGTTGCGTCATTCATAAAAAAATCGCGTCAAAAATGCAAGAAAGGCACTCTGGAGAAAACACTGTTATATCACAAAAGCTTGCAATAGAAATAAGCCTATTCAACATATTTCCCTCATTTCAAGTCATTTGAGGGGGTTAAATTTTCTTATAACATGATATTTTGATTTCCATCTGACCCTAACACCGTTTTTGCATGAGGGTAGGTGTAGAACAATTTCAGTTTGAAAAAACCCTAGATTTTCAAATAGCAGCTGGTGTCAGAAGGTGCACCACCACATTTTACTTCAGACTAAAAAATATAAGGACAGGACACAATCGATAGGTAAATTATATGTCTTCTAAAATATTAAAGTATTTCAAGATGGCATCACCACTGGTTTGAGATTCAGATCAGTTTCTTCAAAGCCTTGCTAAGCTCACGAAAATATTTTGGAAGATAAATCACTCACATGGCAATTTAGGTTGGTAATTTTTGCACACATGGCAATTAAGGTTGGCAATTTTTGTACACATGGCAATTGAGGTTGGCAATTTTTGTACAGTTCTACATGAATATCTTGAGTCTGAAGCAAAATGAGGTGGAACCCTTTAGACACCAATTATCAGATTATACCAGATTGTTATTATAGAAATTGTTCTGACCCAATACACAGCCGTCAAGCATAATGTGTTTTAGGGTCAGTGGAAATTTGGGCTATTGAAAGGGGTGCTGCCAATTTTAATTCAGACTAAATATTAATGGAACTGTAGGAAAATCACTAACCTTGATCGATTGGAAAATGATTTGTCTTCCAAATATTTGAATGTGATAATCAAACAAGGTCAGGTAGTCTTGAAAATTGGAAAGGACATTGACAAACATTAAAAATTTAAAAATGAAGAAATTGATGAGAAAACTTAAATAATTGAGGATGACAACTTGAAATATCAGGGCTCGACAATAACATTTGTCCAATTGTCTGGTACCGGTCCAAGTTTTGTTTGGACAAGTTAAATCCTTACTTTTGTCTTTTTTTGCTGATGTTGCAAAATATCAAAAATGCTAAGATGTTCCGAATGTGTTCTAAGAACCATTACTTTCGGAAAGTTTCAAATGTAAACTTTATCACGATCATGTTTGTATTCAATGTATTTTCACAGCGAAAGTCCAACACACTTACTTTTAATTTTCAACATACACATGCGCTATGGATTGGTCAAAATTGGCTATGTTGTTGCTAAAAAAAAATGAAGAAGATTAAACAAAATAAAAGAAACGTGAAAGGAAGTTTAAGATAGTTGGCTGGTTGAACCCCCCTGCCTTGTCTTTGAAAATGCATGCAATGAAAAGGCGATGTCTGACAATAAGATTGTGTACTGTAGTGTGTGTCATAAAAACCCCATTATTGCCAACCACTCCTGTTCACTTTTTGTAGGCACATCATTTTTTAGAAAGATACACTTGCTGCACATTGGAAGAACAAGTCCCATGTACCTTGTAATTATGCCAGTCAAATCAAAATAAAACCAATCCATGAAAACCAGGCTGCTGAATTCAATAATTGATTGTGAAAATAAAATGAACTCTGATTTTGAGACAATTGTTAAAAAAAAATTGTAAACACAGTGTATTTTGGTTGCAGGGAAGAATTTGTTTATATGTTCTATTGTAACTGTAGTCTTCTTTTATATCATTTTAAAACATGGTGATGCTTCTGCTGTATGTTCTTTTACTGGCACTTCTAAGGTTTATTGTATATACTACTTACTGTTATATCTACTTGCTGTGTAATATTCCTAAATATTTTCTCCTGTTTAAAGTTGGGACAAATAAAAAAATTTATTCAGACAAGTAAAAAATTTTTCAAGACTTGTCCAATTGTGTAAAAAAAAGTTATTTTAGAGCCCTGAATATATAAATACTTTGGAAGACAAATCATTCAACTGTTGATCAAGGTTAGTAATTTTTCTTTAGCTCCACTAATAATTTCATTCTTAAGCCAATGAAAAAGCAACACTCTTACTCTTCTGACACCAGTTGCAGAGATTTTTCTGGCCATTTTGGGAAAGGACCTTGGGATGAAATTGGGAAAATCATTGACAAAATCGACATTTTGGGAAAATTTTTCCATTAAACTTTAAAAATTTTCACATTGTCAGCACATCAAATATTTTGCCTGGAATATTTACTATTTTGATACATGCTGGTAGTCACTCATTTGTACCAAATCACTCAGACATTAACATAATATCTTCATAGACTGGCTTCAATACAAACATCTGAGAAAGTTGTTTCATGAGTTGCTCCCATTCTACCAGATCCTTATTGGGTATAAATCAAAATGTGCATAAATACAGGTTATTATAAAGATATACAAGCTACACCAAAAATTTAGTTTTTTCACTTTTTCTTAAGTTTCTCAAAGCAGGATGATTTGGGAATTTTTACCTACAAAATTGGGAAAAATGTATGCTTTTTGGCATTGGGAATGGGTCCCTTTACTGGACCCTGTGAGTGGCCCGAAAAATCCCTGGTAATTTTATTGAAGGTTTAATTTATCAAAACAGTATGAATGTGATGGACCAGACTGAACAGGTGCAAATAAGTTCAGTCAATAGAGCATCAAACATGCATTGAAAATATACATATACAAGTCTTGGTTTGGGCTGGCTGCTACATTGTTTTAATTGTATGATACACTTGTATACAGTATATATGGGGCCTTGGTGACAAAGGGATCTTGAGTGTGTGCTTATATATCTTAACTAATTGAAAAAAATATTGTTGAAACTGAATAATTTATTTATTCTACTATGCTTTTATTTTGCAGAGGCCCGCCTCTGGGGTCCATTTAAAGAACTAGAACAAACAGTTGAAACAGCTATACGAAAGAAAATGCCAGATGCTATTCATGATTTAGAGGTTGCCCTGAAAAGACATAAACCTGATTTTATTTCACTTTTAAAGAATCCTGTAAGTTACATTATATATATTATTTGTTTTAGATACTGATTCTTAATACTGCTGTTTATTTTTGAAGTTGTTAATCTTTTTTTTTTTTTTTTTTAAAAAAAAAACTTTTCTCTGGTTTCGGTAACTTGACAAGCAGTCTGACTGACAATGCTGTGATACACCACTGCTATTCTTTTAAATGACCCATTTCATTACAAAGGATTGACACATGGTGTTTTACCGGACGTGCAATTCTGCGTTTTTTACCAAAATAAATTATGTTGGACACAAAAAAATTATTGTATGCGTCCATCTTGTATGCGTCCGTCTGCATCCAGATGGACGCAAAAAATTTGTAAACCAATTTGAATTAAATGGGAAAACGTGTTTGAAATTCTGCTAATATAAACAAGGATTTTTCGAAAACCTTCTAAATGTTGGGATTCATTGCGTACTAAAAATACATGAGTTATGGAGATTGGAACCAATCAGGATCTCTTTCATGCTGCGATCAGTTTATGATGCCTTACCGTCACCTAGCAATCTGTGCAGATGGGGACTTAAGGAGGACCCAACCTGTAAGTTATGTGGAGGAACAGGAACACCGTCACACATCTTATCAGGGTGTAAGATTGCCCTCCAGCAAGGAAGATACAGATGGCGACATGACAAGGTATTACAAACTCTTGCAGACGTATTGGAAATGGAGAGACGGTAGAAAAGACCAGACCAAAAGCGAGACAAACAAACCATTCTGTTTGTAAAAGCAGGAGAAAAAGTTCAGCCCTCAGCATCAACCCATGGTGGCCTACTTACAGGAGCATCTTGGGAGATGAGAGTCGACCTAGACAAGCGATTGATCTTCCCAGATGTGGTCCATACCAACTTGAGGCCAGATATAGTACTGTGGTCAGAAAGGGGAAAGAAGATCATCCTGATAGAGCTTACAGTCCCATGGGAGGAAGGGTGTGGTGAAGCGCATGAGAGAAAGAGGGCAAAATACCAGGAACTGTTGGAAATGTGTAGAGAAAAGAACTGGAGTGCTTGGTTATTTCCAGTTGAAGTGGGAGCAAGAAGTTTTCCAGCTCAATCAGTTTGGAAACTTTTACAGAGGCTAGGGATGACAGGCAGAGAGAAAAGAACAGCAGTGAGAAGACTCGGCGAAACTGCAGAGAGGGCATCGTGTTGGTTATGGAATAGAAGAGACGAGCAAACCTGGGGACTAGCTAACAGCGAGTAGTGACTGGCCATCACTACTGACCCGCCAACCAGAGGATGTAGTAGAGAAGGGGTCGAAACACCTGAGGACGGTTGGAGTCTACCTGATGACGCAAGATCTTAGCCAGCCTCCAGACCACGATGTCAGCAATTACAATCAGACAGACTTAGCAGTCTGATTCATCAACAGCAGACTTTTCTGTAAGTGTATATGTAATTTCTGGGTTACCAGTGACTTCCGGGAAAGACTGGATGGCGACCGGGGAAGACCAGTGACGCTGGAGAGACAGACGACGACCAGGAGAAGACTGGTATTAGGGCATACTGGGCCAGCAACCCAGTATGCTGTTCTCGTGAGAGAACAACTGCATTTGCTACAACACAGAATGGAAAATACCCCCGGAGTCTCCCGAGAGGGGGGGAGGATGAGAGGCTCGTTTTGACAGATTCACCGGTAACAATAAGGATACGCTCAAGGACACGGAGACAGATGGTGCAGTTGACGCTTACAGGAGAGGAACTAGTCGAATCAGAGGTCATATGCGAATGTGGCAAAACATGCAAGAACAAACGAGGATTGAAGATACACCAGTCAAAATCCAAATGCGGTGATGAAAGGACTCGGAAGCAGCGCACAGAAGATTTTTCCGGTAAGTCGCAGGAGATTACCAGTCAGGACTCAACCCACAGTACTGGGGATCTCTCCGCTTCGGAGTCTTTGCATGACAGTGGAGGGAATTTGGGTGATGCTTCAGTTAGGGAGAAAGAAACTACAGCAACACCATGTAAAGACCGAGTCAGATGGCCTAAGATGAGTGAGGAAACAGCTTGGAAGCAGTTCGACGATGATCTGGAGATGATACTTGAGACCACCATGCAAAGCAATGTAGAGAAGAAGATGAACACTCTGTCAGCGATAGTATACAACGTTGGAAAAGAACGGTTTGGCGTAGAAGAGCAGGGGCGAAACAGCCAAAATTCGACACAAAGAACAGAGAACAGAAGAGAGAGGGGAATCAGGAATTTAAGGAAGGAGTTAAGATCCATCAAAAAGCAGTATAAGAGGGCAAGCGAAATAGAAAGAATAGGGATTCAACAGATACATGACTGCCAACAAATATGTAGATACATCATCACAGAAGGGGGCAATCCCAGGATTCTCTGGATGTGTTGAACACACAAGTATTCTAAGCCAGTTGATCCGAGAGACCAAAGCAGACAAAGGAGATCTTACTGTTGTGTGGCTAGACCTTGCCAATGCTTATGGATCAATTCCACACAAGTTAATAGAGACAGCATTGGACCACTACCATGTTCCAGATCACATAAAAGGAATGGTGAACAATTACTTCAGAGGAATGAGGTTACGGTTTTCAGCAGGAAACATCACGACATCATATCAGAGTTTGGAGAAAGGAATTGTTACAGGCTGCACAGTGTCACCAATACTATTTATCATGGGAATGAACATCATCATGAAAGCAGCAGAGAGAGAAACAAGAGGGCCTAAAATGAATTCTGGAATTTACCAACCGACTAACAGAGGATTCATGGATGATTTAACAGTAACAACCAAGTCACATGTTCAAGCTAGGTGGGTTTTGTCAGCACTTGAAGATGTTGTATCATGGGCAAGAATGAAGTTTAAGCCAGGAAAATCAAGAAGCATGATAATAAAAAAAGGACAGATATCAGAGAAGTTCGAGCTTAGAGTTCAGGGAGAAGTAATACCATCTATAGTAGATAACCCCATCAAATGTCTGGGAAAATGGTTTGACGACACACTGACCGACAAGAATAGCAGAGAAAACATCCAGAAGCAAGTAAAAGAATGGCTCAAAAGAACAGAGAATTCAGGATTGCCAGGAAAGTACAAAGCATGGATATACCAGCACGGGATGCTACCAAGACTTATGTGGTTGCTTATGCTGTACGAGATACCATTGACGACAGTAGAGACAGTTGAGAGAACATTCAACAAGAGTCTACGGAAATGGTTAGGAGTGCCACCTGGCTTTTCATCACTTGGCATGTACAGTGGATCATGTAAGCTACAGATGCCATTATCATCATTGGTAGAGGAGTTCAAGGTTGGAAAAAGCAGATTGGTGATGATGTTGAGAGATTCTAAGGATGATAAAGTTAGGGAGGCTGGTGTTCAGACCAGGACTGGCAGGAAATGGTCAGCAAGTACATCTGTATCTCAAGCAGAAAGCAGGTTTATGTTGCGAGACATCATAGGCAACACATGTACAGGAAGACAGGGACTTGGCACAGAGCATTTCCAACAGTGGAAAAAGGCAGAAGGAAAAGACCGGAGAGATATGGTCCTGCAAGAAATACGGAAAGGAGAAGAAGAGCAAAGGAGAGGTAAATCAGTGCAAATGGGTCAACAAGGAGCATGGACAAAATGGGATTTACCATCCAGGAAGGTTACATGGACAGAGTTATGGAGATTGGAACCAATCAGGATCTCTTTCATGCTGCGATCAGTTTATGATGCCTTACCGTCACCTAGGAATCTGTGCAGATGGGGACTTAAGGAGGACCCAACCTGTAAGTTATGTGGAGGAACAGGATCACTGTCACACATCTTATCAGGGTGTAAGATTGCCCTCCAGCAAGGAAGATACAGATGGCGACATGACAAGGTATTACAAACTCTTGCAGACGTATTGGAAATGGAGAGACGGAAGAAAAGACCAGACCAAAAGCGAGACAAACAAACCATTCTGTTTGTAAAAGCAGGAGAAAAAGTTCAGCCCTCAGCATCAACCCATGGTGGCCTACTTACAGGAGCATCTTGGGAGATGAGAGTCGACCTAAACAAGCGATTGATCTTCCCAGATGTGGTCCATACCAACTTGAGGCCAGATATAGTACTGTGGTCAGAAAGGGGAAAGAAGATCATCCTGATAGAGCTTACAGTCCCATGGGAGGAAGGGTGTGGTGAAGCGCATGAGAGAAAGAGGGCAAAATACCAGGAACTGTTGGAAATGTGTAGAGAAAAGAACTGGAGTGCTTGGTTATTTCCAGTTGAAGTGGGAGCAAGAGGTTTTCCAGCTCAATCAGTTTAGAAACTTTTACAGAGGCTAGGGATGACAGGCAGAGAGAAAAGAACAGCAGTGAGAAGACTCGGCGAAACTGCAGAGAGGGCATCGTGTTGGTTATGGAATAGAAGAGACGAGCAAACCTGGGGACCAGCTAACAGCGAGTAGTGACTGGCCATCACTACTGACCCGCCAACCAGAGGATGTAGTAGAGAAGGGGTCGAAACACCTGAGGACGGTTGGAGTCTACCTGATGACGCAAGGTCTTAGCCAGCCTCCAGACCACGATGTCAGCAATTACAATCAGACAGACTTAGCAGTCTGATTCATCAACAGCAGACTTTTCTGTAAGTGTATACATCGGTGTGTAAAAATAGTATTCGTAAATTTCCAGCAAAATTTTGATTGGCCCGTAGTGAAATTCGCTTTAAATGGGATAGATATGTGACGCCGATGTCCTTGACATGAACTGCCATAATGGCTAAACGTCAAATTAACATCGGTGAGTTTCTCAAATATAAACCAAATGAAAAAGAATCGAAGAAAGCTGATTCTGAATGCAAGCAGTCCAGCTCGTCTGATTGTACATCTCATTCTAAAAGAGACGGATGATTCTTGTCGGCATGGTTAACACTATATCCATGGTTGAAATTTAATAAACAAAAAAATGTGATGGAGTGTGACTCGTGTATCCGTGCATCGAAAAATAATGCATTTACTGTTCGCTTTAATAACTTTCAAAACTCAACATTTTTGCAACATACATGTAATAACATTGAACAACTTTTCTTTATAAAACATGACAATAATGCATTAATTTAATGGTTATGTTTAAACATTAGTAAGTACAATATACACTGTCTCAAATTTGCAATTCTGCTGCACGAGAACCAAATTCTACAGATTTAGATGACTCCTACAAGTGTGAAAGGGGCAAACTATGGCAAACTGAAGTTTCATTCTCAAAAGATAACAAAATGATACATTAAAACTTTTGAAGTAATTCAACTATGGGACCCACATTTGTAGGTTTGGACCCCATTTATTTTTTTATTGGAGTCCCAAAAACCCACATTTTTTAAAAGTTGTGTAAAACCCTGTAACTAATTACCCCTGTTGAGACAGTAATTATTGTTAATATTGAGTTATATTTACCAGAATAATCTAATGTACCCATCCTATTTATATTTATAGACATGAAATAGACAACTTGAATGTATTCTTTTAAACACACATGATGTTACATCATATTTGCTTGTCTCAATGTTAAAAATTGAGTGAAATAGACAAGAAAAGGTTTTTTTTTTTTTTAAAAAAAAATAAAATACCAGTTTACAGTGTTACCTGTCCAAATTGAAATTTTTTATAAGAATGTTCCGGCTTTTTGGAAATTTAACCTGTATTGCTGAATGCCTTCCTAGACAACAAATATCTTGTCCAGGTGTTCTGTTAAGACGGTTTAAATTGTATATTGAGAAACTACCTTAAAACTGATTATCTGATCTTTCATTTGTTCGTTCATTCATCCCTCCATTTATTTTATTTTATTTATTTTTTTTTTTTTTTCAAAATTTTTTATATTATTTATTTATTTATTTATTTATTTATTTATTTATTTCGCAGCCTAAAAATCCATTATACAGAAATGCTGTTAAGAAATCTAACAAAGAGGGATTACCGATTCAAGGACAACAATCTACACAACAATATAGTACAGAATTTATACAAGAAGCTTTAATACTTTCTGATCTGTTTGATATGAGTGAGATTGCAGCCGTTGAACTGCTAGTTATGGGTTTGTATTTTTGTATCCAGTAATTTAATTTCATACATATAACTTTCTGTATATTAATTAGTAAAAATGACATAAATATGTGCCCTGAAAATGGATCAAACCTATCAATTAGTTCACAAAGCTAGAGGAAGAATGTACTAGTAACAATATGAAAGAGACTGGTTTATATAAGAGTAATCAGTGATTTTTTTTTTTTTTGGCTTAATTTCGGGTTGAAATTAGACCCCATTCTCAATTGCAAAAAGACTAGAAATTTCCCAAATTTGGACCATAAATTCCCAATCATGTTGAAAATTTTATTTTTTGGTATGTGGATCAATGACTAAAAATTCTTAACAAATAAAATTACCTCCTTATGTAAATGCAATTATTAACCAGAATGTGTTTTAACTGATTATAAACAGTTATTATCAGCATGCCAATACATTACTAAGAGCAATAATTATTTTAAAATAACAGCATTGCTGCAAAAGATGTCACACAACACAAAGTTTTATAACTTAAAAACTCCCTAAAGAGATGCAAAAAGCAGAACAATTAGACATATTTTGCCAGAAGCCCCCACAAAAAACTAATGAACAAAGTGGACCAAATTACGCTAGTGTCAACGTAACTTGTATGAAAAAATTTAAACTGATGGTAAAAGTAGTGTATTATGATGCTGTGACCAATTGTCAAGTCAAAAATATCATTGACAGATTCAAAAATATGATTTTACTGTTTTTAACTTTTCAGATTACAATTAAATTGTATGTGTCCATATTTTATAAATACAGTTTTTATCGAGCCTGGCATCACCATAAGGCAAGACTAAGGTGTTACTTTTCCGGTGTCAGCGGCTGCATGTCAAAATGTGAAAGTTTATGTTTAAGAAATGTATTTTCTACTTGATCAAAAACTAACCAGGCAAGACATTTAAATCTGTGGAATTCTTGTCAATGCATATTTATTGACAATTTTTTGGAGTTCTGTTCATGTACATTTACATATGTTTATTTTGACAACCGTTTTATGTAGAACTTATAAAGTTTTTTTGCCATTTATACCCTACATTATTTCATGTATTAAGAATGTTGTTGGATATTTCAGGTGAGCGTAAAATGCCAGAATTCCCTGGACTAACCAGAGGATTGGTAGCCATATTGTTATATTATGATGGAAGGAAATGTCTCGTTAATTCTCTCAGAACATTGTTACAGTCACGGGAAGGTAGAACTTGGACTATGGAACTAACGCCTGAGTTAACCAATATAATAACACAATTCACAGATCAACTACTTATTAAAGATGCACTTGTAAATAAAATCTTAGGTATGTTGATAATTTTATATAAAAAAAGTTAAAATTTTACTTGTCATTTTGCTCCTCCAATGGTAGCTGACAGAAAACAATTCCCCCTCCACAGTTGACTTGCCTTTCAATGGTCAGTGATTTTTCTCCAGGAAATGCTATTTTCTCTAGCATCCGATATAACTGACTATCTGTGTGTAAGGGAGATAATTTTGACCAGGAGATGTTTCAACCAAATACTCTTATGTAACCATCAGGGAACTAAATAACAATGAATCTATTTGTTCCACTCAAACATCCAACCAGAAATAATGCAATAAAAAACTTAGTTTAGTTTAAACATATTTTATTACAATAAGTATTTTAACACAAGGATTGAAAATGAGTTATATAACTCAAGATTTTTCTTCCCTTTCTTATGCTTGTTTAAAACATTTTATTTTCAAAATCAAACTTAGGAAAGTTGAAGACAACATTTACACATGATAACAGTTACCAATTGATGGCTGACTCAAACACACTGATTGTTCTACAAAATAGGTTTCTTTAGAGTACAGATTATTTAATGTCTTCATGATAATTTATTAAATATTTTACAGAATTGATATCTTCTATGGATATGGTTAGAGAACTAGAAAAACTACAGAAAGACAGAGCTATAGGTCCACCCAAACATAAACATCAGGTACTTATCTATGTCACCCAAACACAAACATCAGGTACTTATCTATGTCACCCAAACATAAACATCAGGTACTTATCTATGTCACATAAACATGGACATCAGGTACTTATCTTAACACCCAAACATAAATATCAAGTACTTATGTATGTCACCCAATCATAAACATCAGGTACATATCTGTGTCGCCCAAACATAAACATCAGGTACATATCTGTGTCGCCCAAACATAAACATCAGGTACATATCTGTGTCGCCCAAACATAAACATCAGGTACATATCTGTGTCACCCAAACATAAACATCAGGTACATATCTGTGTCGCCCAAACATAAACATCAGGTACATATCTATGTCACCCAAACATAAACATCAGGTACTTATCTATGTCACATAAACATAGAAATCAGGTACTCATCTGTGTCGCCCAAACATAAACATCAGGTACATATCTATGCCACCCAAACGTAAACATAGGTACATATCTATGCCGCCCAAACATAAACATCAAGTACATATCTATGTTGCCCAAACATAAACATCAGGTACATATCTATGTCACCCAAACGTAAACATAGGTACATATCTATGTCGCCCAAACATAAACATCAAGTACATTTCTATGTCACATAAACATCAGGTACATATCTATGTCACCCAAACATAAACATCAGGTACATATCTATGTTGCCCAAACATAAACATCAGGTACATTTCTATGTCACCCAAACATAAACATCAAGTACTTATCTGTGTCACCCAAACATAAACATCAGGTTAATATCTGTGTCGACCAAACATAAACATCAGGTACATATCTATGTCACCAAAACATAAATATCAGATACTTAACTGTGTCACCCAAACATAAACATCAAGTACTTACCTATGTCACCAAAACATAAATATCAGATACTTAACTGTGTCACCCAAACATAAATATCAAGTACTTACCTATGTCACCCAAACATAAACATCAGATACTTATCTGTGTCACCCAAACATAAATATCAAGTACTTACCTATGTCACCAAAACATAAATATCAGATACTTAACTGTGTCACCCAAACATAAATATCAAGTACTTACCTATGTCACCCAAACATAAACATCAGATACTTAACTGTGTCACCCAAACATAAACATCAAGTACTTACCTATGTCACCAAAACATAAATATCAGATACTTAACTGTGTCACCCAAACATAAACATCAAGTACTTACCTATGTCACCAAAACATAAATATCAAATACTTATCTGTGTCACCCAAACATAAATATCAAGTACCTACCTATGTCACCCAAACATAAACATCAGGTACATATCTATGTGTGTGTGTGTGTTACTAATGAGAAAAATATTAAAAAGATAAAAACCATTAATACTTCCTTGTCCATTGTACCCACCAAAATTTGACAAATACATTGCTGAAAAAAGAACTTTTGTTAAAGAGTTTTTCTGCTGGCACTGAAAACTGGTTTAGTAGATGGTGAAAGGTTTTTATCTTGAAATTTAAATTAACAATTAAATAATGTCAATAAATATCATTTTGTTAATATATCTCACTTAGCTTAGGTAGATTTTATTGTGAGAGTCTGACTGCTTGTTGAAGATTTTCAGTTTTCTCTAGTACTTCAGTTTTCTACAACATCCCAAAGCATACTGTCTCATTAGAAATAAAGGAATCTTGACTAGAGCATAAATAACATTTCCATTCCATCAAGTCAGTTGTTTTATAATCAGTTGTCTTAGTATTGTGTGTCATCATTTTGTTGTTTGTTTGTTTGTTGAGCTGTGTTGCGTTCTTGCTTTGTTTGGCTAATTTCTTTCCAAATACAATTCTTCAGTTAAAATTTGTATATTCCATTTCAACATTATCCATCATATTATATATTTCCCTTTCAATTAACTTTACTCACTGCTCTCACAATTAATTTTCAGGTGATGGAGTTTTACAAGTTTATAAAGATACACCTGGCAGAGTGTTTGTTCTGTTTAGCCTCACAACAACCTCTAGAAAAGGGCGACACCTTGAGATTAATTAACTACTTAAAGGGAGATAACTCTTGTAATGCTGATGGTACCCTGGACACAGTATCTTTGTGTTTACTGATGACATTATTGTACTGTTTTGATGTTAGTGTACTGGAACAAGAAGATAAAGAAGGTAGAGATACAAAATTGATACAAAGTATTTGTAAAATAAAGGAAAAGGTGGAGGAAAAATTACTTCAGTAGCACACGAGGTGTCACTAGAACAACATCCTTCTTCTTTTTTTATTCTGTCTCATCAGATATGCTCTCTCCTGCTGATAAATAAAATGCCTTAGCCATTTAATCTGAAACTATCTTAGACTCGATAATATCTTATTTTTTATTATAAGGTAGTAAACTGATTTGTTTAGGACTTGAAAGGTTGAGACATCTGTGTGCCAGTGATTTATTGTATATCTGCCAACCTAGATTCAAGTCATATGGGCAAATACTAGTGAGGAAGTTTTATCAACTCACTCGCTAAAAGTTGGTATCCCAGTATTGAATGCCTGATCTTGACTCAGCATAATTTAGCAACATTACCACCAACCCATTCACTTCAAATGTAGCAAAATGCCATTTTCTAGAAATTTATCTAGGAATTGCAATAGTGTGAATTGAAATAAATTTAAGATCATCAAATTTGCATATCTGTCTATGTGTTCCATTTATACATAAAATTTTTCTTTACTTCGTAGAATCTGTTGGAAATCTTCCCTTTCTGAGAGATGAGACATACATCCCAGACATACACAAAGAGATAATGTCAGAGCAACCATGGAGTAACCAGGGACTCAAAGCCACTGCTCAGCTGGCCTGGGGGTTAGCTCTTCGTCAGTTATCACAGTTTTACACACCAAATGGTATGTATTATATAGCTTATGTTTGAGATTATTGAGTAACCAAGGACTCAGAGCCACAGCTTAAATGACTTGGGAAATTAGCATCTGTCAGTTGTCAGATTTACACACTTTATGATATTTGGTAAAATGTGTGATTAAAAATGAACTTGTAAGTTATTTGGTGTAAATTTCTTACTATAACCTTAAAATGTACATTACTTGAAGTATAAAGATTTTTTATGGGAAAATGAAGCTTAAAGATTGTCGATTAAACAGTTTTATTGTAGAAGCACATGTCCAACGAGACATAGAAATATAGCATCAACAAGATATTTTTTCCTGTTTAACCTTCAAGGTACAGATGACAAGATAATTCCTTTTTGTTATTACTTAAACCAAATCACTAAGATTTTATTTATGTCTCAGTTTAAAGCAATCTCATCTGGTTTTTGGTAACTTATTCTGTTAGTTTTGAATTTTGAGTCAAATGTCTTATTTTATTTCTGGTTTTTTAGGTGTAAATGAATGCTGTGAGGATGATGAACAGCTAATCAGCTATGCTCTAGAGAATAATGTATTTCACTTCCTGTTTCATTCTGTGGTGCCTTCACAATTAGATGTAAGTAACTCTACATGCTGATGTTGCTGTTAATTGGAAAACTCCCAACAATGATCAATATTTGATTTTCAAATATATCACTTCACATGTATATGTTCAGAATCATCAACATACATTTGTTCCTTATTAATTTAATATTATAAAAGTTTTAGATGTTATACACCTGTGTGATATCTTCCTCATGAGTGCTTTAGACAATTTTTATTATATTTTTTAAATATTTAAATAATACATTACAATTTGTATCGAGTTAAACATGTTATTATGTTACCAGTACTAGCATGATACTTCCTTATTTACATGTTAATTGCCTAATACTTTTTATTTACATGTAATTCACCTGATACTTGGGTATTTACATGTAATTCATCTGAGACTTCGGTATTTACATGTAATTCACATGATACTTCGGTATTTACATGTAAATCAACTGATACTTCAGTATTTACATGTAATTCACCTGATGCTTTGGTATTTACATGTGATACTTCCGTATTTACATGTTATTCGCCTGATACTTAGATCGTTACATATAATTCACTTGATACTTCGATATTTACATGTAATTCACCTGATAATTTGGTATTTACATGGCATTCACCTGATATTTCGATATTTACTTATAATTGACTTGATATTTCAATATTTACTTATAATTCACCTGATACTTCGGTATTTACATATCAGTCACCTGATACTTCGATATTTACATATAATTTACCTGATACATACTTCGATATTTACACATAATTCACCTGATACTTCGATATTTACACATAATTCACCTGATACTTTAATATTTACATGTAATTCACCTGATACTCCAATATTTACATGTAATTCACCTGATACTTCAATATTTACATGTTATTCACTTGATACTTATATATTTACATATATCTCACTTAAAATTTCTTTTTCTACATGTAACTCACCTGATACTTCTTTGTTTACATGTAACTCACCTAATACTTGAGTATTTACATGTTACTCACCTGATATGTCTTTATCTACGTGTATCTCACTTATTATAACTTTATCTGCATGTAACTCACCTGATATGACTTTATCTGCATGTAACTTACCTGATAGAACTTTATCTACATGTAACGCACCTAATACTTCAGTATTTACATGTAACTCACCTGATATAACTTTATCTGCATGTAACACACCTGATATAACTTTATCTACATGTAACTCACCTAATACTTCAGTATTTACATGTAACTCACCTGATATAACTTTATCTACATGTAACTCACCTGATATAACTTTATCTGCATGTAACTCACCTGATATAACTTTATCTGCATGTAACTCACCTGATATAACTTTATCTACATGTAACTCACCTAATACTTCAGTATTTACATGTTACTCACCTGATATAACTTTATCTGCATGTAACTCACCTGATATAACTTTATCTACATGTAACTCACCTAATACTTCAGTATTTACATGTAACTCACCTGATACAGTATAACCTGTGGTAGCGGTCACCTGTGTAGAGCGGTCACCTGTCAGTAACGGTCAGTCTGAAACAGTCCGTAACGTTTTTACTATATAATGAACCTCTGTAGAGCGGTCACCTGTCTGACGCGGTCAGCGGTCACCCTAGCGGCCGCCTAATCGGAAAAAGTACCTGTGTACAATGGTCACTAATCCCATATTCTCGGGAAAATTTTTGGGGGAAGCGACCATAAAATCGATTGAAAAAATGGTAAAACTCATAACATTATTATCAAAACTTATAAAAATAATTTTATCAATTCTTGAGTTTTATGGAAAACTTCTAAATCGGCAATTAAGTTGCTTAACATAGAAGTCAGGACAGTAGACATTTTCGCCGATTTCTACTCACTTTTATAAAATTAACACTTGACAATCATTAATCCATTAATTAGAAGCTGATCATAAAATCCTCTGAAAGTTTGTTCATCAATTATCCACAATAAAGCCCTAAATTAACGGTAACCTGTTACAGGTAAAGATTTAAACACTGTCAAAAAGTCCGGCTATTCAAGGTGAAGTATTGATTTTTTTATCATCTCTCAATGGGGCTCACAAAGGGGTTATGCTACCTGGACATGTATTACCGGTAAAATTCATTTTTTAAAATTTTTTTATTAGTGCCATTGTTTCTTACATACAAGTATTTTTCTTGTCAGTCATAATTATTTTTGAAATGAAAGTTGTCCAGATTTTTTTATTTCTAAAACAAAAAATCCCCCTTATTGGCAACCCTTCTAAAACTGAAAGTTGCCAGGACATTTTCTACAAATGGGAGATGTAGATTATTAGCCTAGGGGTTTAGGTAGTGTAAGAATGGTACAAATGCCAATGCAGGGCTTTTTGAAGCTCACCTGATTAACTGGATATGTCAGAAATATTTTGAAAAAATATATTAATGCATAGAAAATTATATAATCAATAAATGACACAAAGCTTATAATTTTTCTTGCATTTAAAAAATCCCTAAAATATTAAATTAAAAACAATTGTCCATTGTTTTAACAATACATTAATATTGGTGCTTTGTACTTCCATTTTATAACTGTCAAATTGGTGAAGTTATAAGTCAAAATGCAAATTAAGGGACATAACCGGTTCTCAGAATATTGACCCTGTCTACAAGGGTCACCTGTCAACAAAGGCCACTTTTAGCCAGTCCCTCAAGTGACCTTTGTAGACAAGTTTTACTGTATAACTTTATCTGCATGTAACTTACCTGATATAACTTTATCTACATGTAACGCACCTGATATAACTTTATCTACATGTAACTCACCTAATACTTCAGTATTTACATGTTACTCACCTGATATAACTTTATCTACATGTATCTCACCTGATATAACTTTATCTGCATGTAACTCACCTGATATAACTTTATCTGCATGTAACTCACCTGATATAACTTTATCTACATGTAACTCACCTAATACTTCAGTATTTACATGTAACTCACCTAATATAACTTTATCTGCATGTAACTCGCCTGATATAACTTTATCTACATGTAACTCACCTAATACTTCAGTATTTACATGTAACTCACCTGATATAACTTTATCTACATGTAACTCACCTGATATAACTTTATCTACATGTAACTCACCTGTTATAACTTTATCTAAATGTAATGCACCTGATATAACTTTATCTAAATGTAATTTACCTGATATAACTTTATCTACATGTAACTCACCTGATACTTTTTTTGATGTAACTTGTCTGATACTTCTTTGTTTACGTGCAACTTGCCTGCATGATTTCTATCATAATTATATTTTAAAGTTAAGTTTTTTGCATGTATCCTAAACTTGTGAAAGTTTATGTTTAGCTAAATTCATTTTACCTTTTACAGGATTTTTACCTGAGGAAAGTCCATGGATTAATTACAGATTTCATATTCTTTATGCCTTTAAAGGTAAGTGGAATAATAAAACAAACAATATTGTGAATATCTCTTGTTAGGACAATTAATTTTAGCATTTTTATTTCCTTAATCATGTTCATCTTTCATGAAAAATGCAAATGTTTATTAATCACAAACATTCCAGAAGATGTGAAATATTTTTAATTTTGAATCATAGATATGACGTTATGATATGTTTTTAAAGATTTCAATTATACATACATATTACTTAGTACAAAAGTTTCTATTCTGACTTATATATCAATGTAGAATTCAAGTAAAATATCCTTTTGATGTTTTTATAAATTCTTTTCTGCAATAGTTTTACTTACACATTATAATTACAGGTAAAAGAACTGAGGAACCGAGGAGAAGAGACAGCTAGAATAGCCATGTCACAAACACAGAATGGACTGGATACAATGTCTCCTAGTAGAGGATTTGAATATCTTCTTAAACTAGTATGTATTTACATGTATATCTGTGGTTACAAATAGCTGATGTATTCAGAATGCTTTACAAATGCTTTAGAAATAGATTGTCAGTGTGATATTGCTCATTAAGTATATATGATTATGAAGTATACATGCTCTAAAAATCTAACCAGCCTAGTTATCATTAGTTGAAGTTTCGTCATCTGTTAATGTCAGATATGTACATGCTCTATATGCATTGTGTAGTTATTTAGAGTTTTAAGACCAAAAACTTTTGTCTCTATTGGTTGCTTATTTTACTTATTCTGTGTGGTGTCTATAAATTAAAAGTCGATCTTTATCCTGCTGATTGCTAAGAATGGTCCATATGAGGTTAAGGATTGTGTCTTGCAAAAGCATTAACTGCTTCTCTTCTAAATACATGTTTATGTCTATAACATTTGAGATAAAAATAAATTTTTATGTTGGTTAAATTTTCTGAAGATTAATTCACCCCGTTTTATCAACATTGATGCTGAATCTGCCCTACTTTAGTAATGTAGCTTATATTAACTGATGATGAGAGAAATGTAGTAAAATTTTATTGAATTTGTTTACAGATTGGAGAGCTTTATAGACAGGATTCTTTAGGTCTTTCTTTAGAATATTGGTGTCCACAAGAGTTACCTTCAGTACAGGAATCTATGTACCACTATAAACCACCTCAGAGACAGGTAAGTAAACAAGTGCTTCAGGTTGATTGTTTTGTTGTAAACTGCAGTCTGATTGGTTGATTGTTGCAGCTTCTGTAAAAAATTATCACTTTGGTTGGTTTGTCACTGGAATACCCCAGCTAAGTTATTAGCATACTTCAATCTGATTGGTTGATTGTTTCAGGATGGTAGCTTTTGAAATATTGATTACATTTATATGTAATTGGTCATTTTATGTTTTATGGAAACACTTTGTGCTCTTTATGTAGCATTATTGACAAACATTGTCACATTCTAATTTATGTATCATGTTAACATTTGCCACTTAGATTACATGTATAGGAAATCCAGTTATTGTTTGTATGAAAGCATAACATCTTTGTTTTGTTGATTACAGGTGTCACTAAATAAGTTTGTTCGGTTAGCTGGAGATCTGTTACCGCCGTCACTGTACATACCTTACATTAATATGTTAACGGGATTGTCTAGTAATCAACAGTCAGCTCACCATTGTTTTGATCTATTAAAGACAAATGGAATGGGATCAGGTTTGTAAGAGGTTTTTAGCTCATTGGCTATGGCCAGCTGAGCTTATGGCATGGCGAAGTGTTTGTGCATCCGTGTGTGCGTAAACTTCAATCTTCTTCTCCAAAACCACATGATCAAATGAAACCAAATTTAGTATCGAAAGTCCCAAGATGGCTGCTGTTACTATAAATAGAAAAAAAGGAAACTGGCCATAACATATTTATTTGTCATCAATTTGGTTCAAATTTGGTATATGAAATGTAGAACTCTGGCCATTTAATATATTTAACTGGTTTTTCTGTAACTTTTTTCATTGGCATGTTATTGGTGCAATATGCAAATTAGCAGCTAAATATAACCAATTCTTCGAAAATCTTCTCCGAAAACACATGACCAAATGAAACCAAATTTGGTGTGGAAGGTCCCTAGGTGCAGTAGATTGAAGTTTGTGATTTTCAGCCTGATCCTAAATCCAAGATGGCCATTGTTACTATAAATAGAAAAAACAGGAAAATGGCCTGCCAGTTGAATAGCACAGGCCCTCTTGGGCCTTTTGTTTAATGTGACACTTTAAATACATGTAGGTGCACTAGGGAATACTGTATATATTTTTTTAGACATCTGAAAATTTTTAATTTTTTTAGCTTTCAAGATTGAATTTTCATTCTTTTCATCTCTATTTCTCCCCTTAATTGAAAAGAACTGACATTATAAATCCAACAGTAATGTTATAATTCAGTTTGCTGTATTTTGGAAGATTTTTCTGTTGTTTTTGTCGAGCCTGGCATTGCCATAAGGCAAGACATTGGTGCTACTTTTCTGGTGTTGGCAGTGGTGGCATGTCAAAACGTGAAAGTTTATGTTAAAGTTATGTATTTTCTACTGATTCAAAAACTAACCAGGCGAGACATTTGTCAAGTTATATATTAGTATATTGCACCACTGCAGTGAGATATGTCAGAGGTGTCAGTTATCTTATGTTTCAAATTGTGTTACACTCAAAAGGTACCAATTCTACTAGAGTAAATCCTAATATTTAAAGTTTGTCAGCTGGTTTTCTCCAGCACAGTGCCAAAACTGCCAGAATATCAGTTCTAACATTGTTTAAATGTGATTGTTAAATTGACTGCAAGAATAAGGAAAGTTGTATATCCAACAGATTGTTTTAAATTTAAGTTTTGTGATAGTGTATTTTTATTTTTATTATCTTATTTTTGGCATTTATACTGTACAGGTGGACCGGCTAGTTCTGTGTCATGGAATCATATATTTACATCTTTAAACCAGTACTACACAAGTCTCAGACGTGAAATGCCAACCTCAGCAGAAACTAGCCATGTGCTTCGTGCACCCCATTCAAGGGGGATAACTGCACAAGAGATTGAAGGTCTGGTAGCTGTTTTAAAACTGACAAAGACAATTGCTGAAAAGGTATGTAAAATAGAGTAATTACAATGTACAATGTATATAAACTGGAGATCTGTAATCTGTGTAAATAAAAACAGCTTATTCATGCCTTCAATTTTAGAGTTAGTTTTCTTTGGTAAATTTATAACTGAAAGTTCTAAGATAAACATGATGTGCAGGCGAGCTGCTTTTCTTTTGACACTTCTTGTTTTGTTACAAATCTACAACCATTTTTAAATACATGTAAATATGTATGTATGTAAATTACAATAAATCAGGATTTTCAAATTCTATATGACAACAAATAACGTCAGTTGAGACCAAATAATGCCTAGAGTCATTAAGAATGTTAAAAAAAAACTAAACTAAAACACAAAAAAATGGAATTTACAAAATTTTAGTATAATCAATGTATAAAATAAAAAAAAATGAAATTAATTGTTCCTTTTATTTCTGTAGAATGAGCTGTGTAGAGTGGCTTTATGTGAAAACCAGCAGTGGTCTGCAGTGGTGTTATTTTTTGGACTGGTCACCTGTAGTGTACCACCTATTTTGAAGGCAGAATTATTCCACATCTTAGCTGCTTTCAGTAAAACCTCAGAAATAGCTGCTAGTTTATGGCAAACTTTAGAGGCATCACAGGTACATTAAGTTATATAATACAGGGAGATTTCTCTTTGTTTTATAGTTTTGTATGCAGTAGTTAATATGAATATTTTGGAGTGAGTTTTCATTGTTTTAATGTTTTAGATAAATTTGAATGACTTTTTCGATCATTTTGAAATGATGAACGAATTGATAGTTTGCTGCAAAGTTAAAAAAAGAATTTAAGTAATGTAGGGATTTTTAGTATGGTTTAAACCTTGGGTTAAGTCATGTACAGATATGACTGACCAGCATTCAAAACAAGTTTAATATACCAAGTCTGTATTTCAGATTCATGACCTTATCTTTTTATACTTTAGAACTTAAGATGTTAACATTAACAGCCTCTGAGTTTTCAGAAGCTTCCAAAGACTACCGGTACCTAGTAATCAAATTAAGAATCCAAGTTAAAAGATAGAGTTAAGATTACATATATAGAATGTATTACAAAATATTAGTAGTGTCTACAGGTAAAAAATACATTTTTTTTTTTCAGATTTTACCCACAATTCCTACTGGATCTTCAACTCCTGCTGGTGGCATACAAGTAAGTAAAGAAATCGATTAATGTGAAAAAAATGTGTATCCTAGTACCATTTGGGGCCTTAAGGGGCTGATTGTTCTATATTGCCCTCTTATAGATTGCATCTCTCAGCCTAATTTTGATCCTTCTCTGAGAGAGAAAGATTATCAGTTTCCTTGTCATGCCTTCCAGTTTGCTTTACCCTCCTAACCATCTTGACATACCATAATCCTTCTATGTATTGGGACAGATTTTAATAATTTCATTTTCAAGTGTCCGGGAATTTAGAGGAAATTTGAAAATTAAATATCTTGAAAATTGGGGGTGTCCGAATTTTTAGAGTGTCCGAAAAATTAGAGACATTTTGGAGCCGATTTTGGGTCCCGGTTCCCTCTCGATATTTTAAGACATTATCAACAGCGATATCCCCGCATAATCAATGATAAAGTAAAATTTTAAATAAAATAAAAGTAAAAGTTACCTTTTGTGTTGTTTATTTCATTAATTATTGTTTTTTAAAGCGTTTGTTGATCAATAATCACGATTCTCTAAGTAATACACATTGAGGTTGCCATTTTGTTTACAAGTAAACAACGTGACTTTTTTCATTAACTCCCAATGTTTGAGGTGCACCAACATGCCGCTTTCTACTTGTAATTGTCTGCAATCAAATTATTATTATACATCGTGTGTTGCATTATTTGTGGATCAAGTTCAGAGAATTTCGTTTTAATCAAATACTCAATATTTTACCATGCGTATGTGTGTACATTTTAAGAAATGACAATGCAAAGATAGAAAAAGTCCCGACTCCCGACTTCCGCAAATAAAAGGTTAAAAATTAGATTATTCCAAATCATATTTCAAACATATTTTAATGTCATTTTTATCTTGGAAAACTTTTTTTTTTTGCGTCTGTCGGCTGGAACAATAACATGGTCGTTTTTGGAATTCCCATAACAAACACTAAATGAAAATAAGTGAAAAACATCACTTCCTGTTTTCATCAGAAATAATGTCTTTGATGTTGAACTAGTGTACCGACAAGATTCTGTCTTACACGATTTTCTCGGCAGTGAACATTAATTTTAATCAACTTTCACTTTCATAGAAAATTAAAGCACTTATCAAAGGTATGATTTTATTTAGTTTACATAAAAACGTTAAGATCATTGCACATACCTGTTTCAGGTTACGATGCAATGACGCCAATACGCAATGAAATAAATGTGTGAAAGCAACAATTTATAGTTAAAATAATTGAAAACAACAAAGTTTCTTCTTGATTTTATTAAATCTTTATTTCAAGCGCTCTGCATAACAAGCTGCAACTGAGTTTCAGCAAAAACATGTCCGTATTTAGAGGTAAAAAAATTGCCGTCCGAAATTAGAGGAAATTTAAAAATTATTAAAATTAAAAAATTAGGGTGTCTGAAAACATAGAGGGTCCGAATACATCGAAGGATTACGGTGAGTGAAATACTCTAGACTAGAGGTAAAACACCATTATTTCACTCCATTTTAAATCTGAAGAATAAAATTTTGTTGTTTGTCATGTAAAGGTGGATTTTAATTTGAAATCTTTTCAATTTTTTGTTTGTGAAGAAATAGAGGAGCTTATTTTTTAGTTTTTGTCAAGCCTGGCATTGCCATAAGGCGAGACTTGGGTGTTACTTCTCCGGTGTTGTAAGCGGCGGCATGTTAAAATGTGAAAGTTTATGTTGAAGTACTATATCAAAAACTAACCAGGCGAGACATTTAAATCCTGTGGAATTCTTGTTGAACTTTAAACATTAGTAAATTTTTATCATTGGTATTGGACTTTGTTGACAATTATAAAATTATATTCAAGATAAATTACAATTACATTTTAACATTTTTACTGTAGAAAAGTCTTTGGTAAATAAATGTTAATTATGATGATTTAAAACAGGTTGAATTAGATGAGATTGAAAGTCGAAATGAGGAATACCCCATGACCCTGGGATTCCTGAATTTGTTGAATACCTTGACAGATATCCCTGTCCCAGCTGGTTTGGGAGCAGGGTTCAGGGCACCAGGCTTTGATCCTTATTTAGAATTCATTGAAGAAGGAGTATTCTTAAAGTTTGCATCTAGAGGCTACAAAAAACCAGCTGAAAAGGTAAAATATCATAACTGGATTAGAAATAAAGAAAGAAAGAATTGACTATTTCTACCATATTTCTACCATCTGACCTTCTGTTCCTAAAGAGTAATGTAACAAATTCATCAGACACTGAATTTTCAAGGTAATGTAGATGTTTATTATTGCTTATTTGTGCCTTTGTTTCAGAGGAGATTTTTGCATGTATTTGTCATTAGTAATTTAGTATTGAAATGCAGTGTAAATTCTAGTGAAAAAATTTATAGCATGAAAGCTTCTTGAAACTTGTAAAACTGCTAAAAGATGTGAAATCAAAAGAAAAAAATTTATAAAAAAAAATTAAAATTAATGTTAGTTAACTGTATAAAATCTTGATTCACAAATGACGAGTTTTCTTATTTACATAGATTCCTTTTATTGTTTTACCTTATATTTACCTTTATGCTTTTTTTCTTTCAGTGGGAGATTGCTTCCTCGGCTCTAGAAATAATGAGTAAACTGTTACATGATCATGAGATAATTCAGGAAGATTTTGTTGATCAGCTTGTAGAACTACAGACTGGAGGGACAGTCATAGCCAGTAAATCACCCGGACATATACTGATTATACACATGTTAAATGACTCCTCACTGCTCAGAATGGTATGTTTTTTCTGACTTCATTTATATGGAAATAACTTTTATAATAATGTTTAGTTTTTCTTACAATACAGAATTTTTTTTTTTTTTTTTTTTTTTTTTTTTTTGTATTGTTCTTTTATCAAGGGTTTTACTTGGAAAAAAAATTACAGCATTTGCCTGTTGTCTGTTGAATTGTAAGGCTTATTCCATATTTTTTCCAATTACTTTTCTTATTTGTTCTTTCAATTACAGATTTTAAGAAACTTAGATGACATAATTAAACAGTTAGAAACATACACAGATATACCAGGTAATGTCACTTTTATTATTTCAGTTAGCTTTTATTTGAAAAAAGGGTGGGGGGCTTTGATTACAATTAATTTGATCACAGTTGAAATGAAAGCTTGATGCAAATACTGAAGAACTAATCATACTTTTTGCTTCTGTGTTTGTAATCAATACTAAGGATAATCGGTCTACTTAAACTTTGTTATCTTACATATTTAAATTGAAGAGTTCCAGTCTTCATCCACCCACACGTATTAATGTAATTATATGATATGAGTTAAATCTTGCCAGAATGAATTAGACACCAGAGCTCAAATTGCTATATTTAAACAAATCTCCAATTCTTAAAGGTAAATTAATTTAACTGTATCATGCAACCTTTAAAATTTTGGATTGACAAAATTTCTAAAGTGTATACTTGCAGTTTTCGAAATGAAACTAAGCAAAGTTTTAAAAATTTGTTTGATTTTCTAAAAAGATGTTTGATTTTTCAAAAAGACAATTTTATAATTTATTACTCATTTGTAAACAGGTAAAAAAGCTTTGGAGAAAGCTTCACTTCAGTGTTTAAACATGATCCAGTATACGTTAGAGAAGGAGGATCGTTTTATAGATGCATGTCGGGAGACAGGTGCTTCCATCATGGTGTCCAGTATGGACAGATTATTGTTAGGTATAAACCCTAGAAGTGGTAAAGCTGACCACCTGGTCAACATTGCAAAGTAAGTAATCTATTTGTTATGTCTTATTTTAAGCTCAGTAATCCAAGCTTAGAGAAAGTTTAGTAATGGTATTTAACATCCCAGTCAAGTATATTTCACTTGTATCCAGACATTGCCAGCTATAGGGGAAAGTGCAGAAATTTTGCTTGTGCGTTGCCCTGATGGCATTATACAGCAGGATTCTTTATTGTACCTTGCCTACCATGACACGGGACCTTGTTTATTTTAAGTTCCCATCTAAAAGAACCATGACTTTCATTTCGTAATGCCAAGTGCTTGGTGAAAGAACAGTCACTACCCACTTTCAAGTCTTGAGTCAGACCCGGTCAGGGTCCAAGCTTGGAGGTTGGAATTAGATAGCAAAGCTCTGTTACATTCTCAAGCTTTGTCATACCTATCTGTAAAAGCCACTAAAGACAAAAGATAAAATTGAAATTTTATAACATGTGTCTTTTTATACATGTTCATAATTCATGAATTTCTATCCTATTATCCTGTTATATATTTTACATCAGGGTTATTATTTTTATTTTTTTATTTTTTTATTATTTTTTTTTTTTTTACTGATATAGGAATTCAGAATATCTGACTTTAAGCCAAAAAATCAAAAACAACAAAATTCCCCACTTTTAGAAAAACATTCCTCATAAGTATATCAATATATACCTGGCTTCAGTAGTTGGAGGGTTTATGCTTTTCCAAAATTGTTTACTATTTGTTATTAATTATGATTTTAGGTACATAACATTTGGCAGTGTTTTACCAGATCATGCCCTGTCAGCCATGAAGATTTTATATCATGTTTGTCATGGTGCAATAATTCAAACGGAACTAGTCAACCTGTTCACAGCTGATGAGGTACATATAGTTTTGTATTTTATTGGATCTGACCCCAGTTTCGCAATCATTCCTTAACTAAGCTTTTCCCTAATTTAAATCTGGCATATTTAAAGTCGTTTAATTTAATTAATTGGAATATCCATTATACATAATTCTAATTATTATATACAATATATAATAAAATACCTAGCTAAATTTTGCTGTGTGATATATGCAAATTTAGGAAAACCATTCCTCATCAGTGACACTAGGGGCCAAAACATTTGATAAATAAAAAACACAAGCCAAACAGTTAAAAATTATTGAATCCACGAAATTATATGTATCCAAATCCAGCTAAGGAATGCTTTGCATGAGGGAACAATCCTTAGTTTTAAATAAATTTCAGAAATTAAGGCATCTGAAAATTTTGCTAAATGGTACATTTTCTGACAGTACAAAGTACTGCCTACTGCGTTATGGGTATCCTCAGGAGGTTTACTCCACCAGCAGCAGTACCTGCTCATGGGTAGTAAATATATATAAAAAAAATACCTGCTAAATTTTGCTGTACCAAATGTGCATCATAATTGGAAATACAGGGATATGAAGTCGTATTAATTTTATTAATTGTTTAGATATACAGGAATAAAAGGTGTCATTTGAATTGTTGTTTTGTGTATAATAAAGTAAATGAATTCTTCATATATTTAGTCTCTGAAGTTGGAATTGCTACATGGATTTGTGGAATGTTTAGAAGTAGGTGACCCTGAACTACCAGAGAAGATGATTTTGTTAAATGAAGAGAAGGGTAATTAATTACATAAACAATACATAATCTGTCAATTAAGAGGAGCTTGGTAAGAAAACCACATGCCATTAAAATAATGTATATTGAAAACACTGAAGACAGTTTTAATCAGTAGCAATCCAACAGAATGAAGTCATTAATATTTAGGCAGGACTTTTCCATTTGTCACACGCAGGGCTGGCTAAATTTGGATTAAATCACATGTTTATACATGTATGTAAAGGACATTTTTGTTTTACTGTGATTTTAAGTAACTACATGTAGGTTAAAAATATATAAATTTATTTCAAATCCTTATGGAATATATTGCAAATACTCATATGGACAAATACTGTGTAAATGTAAATGCTACTGTAACAGGAGGGAGAAAAAATGCAGGCTCGGACCGGGGATCGAACCCAGGACCTCCCGCACTATAGGCGAGTGCTCTACCACTAAGCTACCCAGACCGCTACATTCCTCCCCTGTTATTCTTGAGTTTCCCATGATCGTATGGAAAATCTCACCCCAAATTCCCTCGGATGGACTTTATACGGCCGAATATATGTCAGTCCATCACTTCCGAGGGCCACACTGGCCACCAAACTGTAACAGAAGGGAGAAAAAATGCAGGGTCAGACCGGGGATCAAACCCCGGACCTCCCGCACTATAGGCGAGTGCTCTACCATTGAGCTACCCAGACCGCTACATTCCTCCCCTGTTATTCTTGAGTTTCCCATGATCCTATGGAAAATCTCGCCCCAAATTCCCTCGGATGGACTTTATACGGCCTAATATATGTCAGTCCATCACTTCCGAGGGCCACACTGGCCACCAAACTGTAACAGAAGGGAGAAAAAATGCAGGGTCTGACCGGGGATCAAACCCGGGAACTCCCGCACTATAGGCAAGTGCTCTACCACTGAGCTACCCAGACCGCTACACTACTTACTTGTATAATATGTTGATGGAGATGTTGTTACTTTTCTTTTCTCTTTAGATGAAGAACTAACAGCGGGAAATGTAAGAAACTCTACAAGACAACATTTATTAAGATTACTTATCTACTCTCTGGATCAACCAGGACCAAACTTAGCTCATTATTTACTGGGGTTTGAACTCCATAAACCAGTCAGCAAAACAAATCTACAAGATTCAGGTATATATATATATATATAAATATCTTGTGTTCTATGTAGATTGATGTAAGAGGTTGGAATAAATATAGTTTAATGCTCCAGTCAAATTTTTTTTCACTATTTTAAGACAGTCAGTTCTGGGATAATGGGGATAATGAAGGAAACTGTAGTGGCTATAGTACCACCTTCAGCAAGTAGTCTGATAAACTTTTCAGTACTAAGATCTTTTAGAATGGGATTTTAGGTGCACTTTGATTCAGTGATGTTGTGATTCTCGCCAATGACCGATTGTCGGTCATTGTCAGTGCAGCGATTCTAATAAGTTATCACAAGATAGATAATCGATTATCATGGACATCAGCAAGTAGTTTTCAGATTGTAGTCCAGTCCGTTTCCTTTCTGGTTCTTGCTATTAAAAACAACAATGGCGGACAGCGATTGGATAATTTATCTGATTCCAGACACTTTTAATACCAGTGAGATGATTTGGCCACCTTCACTCTGTCGGGTGAAAAGCTAACTAGCCTTTGACTTACAATTACTAAGCAAAAACACTTGGCTTTCACAATAAAAGTATTTATATTCAGCTTTATTTGTTATTGTTAAATTGAATACTTATGTACAGTTACTATGTTATTCTGATTATTAATCGATTAATTAATTGATGATGCCTCTCTTATTATTGATTATTAATTTTTGTCCAATTTGACATCACTAGTGATTCATGGGCTGATGTTTTACTGAGGTGTTCTTGACCATAGATGCTCCTAGTTAGTTTTAGCTATTTTTGTGGGATATTGTCATGGTTAAATCAGGAATTTTAAAATTTAATTCTTGAAATCTCATCATATTGATTCTTTTATTCTTATCACTGAAAGATTTTTTATCCAGTAATGCTTATCTAAATAAAGGAGTAGGTCACAAGCTACGATTCAAGGTTGTTTATTCTAGCCCTGGTTTTGCTGTTTGCTGAGACGTTTTGTTTCACTTTTTTTTTCAGCCACCCTCTCCTGTTGCTACCAATGGAGTGGGTATTAGCAATTATGTAGGAGTTGACCTTTCTAAGACTGATATGTGTTATGTTTGTATTATATCTATTTGCAGGCATTTTGGGATTTAAAACGTGTTTACATTCAATATTAGAGTTACTTGATAGAGGAGCTGGAACTCCAAGCGGACCAGAATGTATCTATGACACACCATTATTATCAGAACTGTCATATAAACTGATTTATAAGTTATCTGCAAACAAAGACACTTCAGCTGCGACACTGAGATATTTACGGACCACAAGGGACTTTCTGTTCAAACACCTGCATCATTTACCATTTACACAACAACAATATGGTAAAAAATTTAATTAATACATCAGTTATGACTTAATTGTGTTTGGTTTCTATCTTTGGTGGCTATGCATATAATTATTCGGATATAACAACCTCATTTGACAGGAACCACTGCAGTAGCTCAGTTGGTAGAGTGCTCGCTCCGTAAGTGGGAGGTCGTGGGTTCAAACCCCAGCCAGGTCTGACCCAAGACTTGAAAGTGAGTAATGACTGTTCTTTTGCCAAGCACTTGGCATTACGAAATGAAAGTCACAGTTCTTTCGGATGGGAACTTAAAATAAACGAGGTCTGTGTCATGGTGTGGCACGATAAAGAATCCTGCTGTGTAATGCCATCAGCGTAACCCACAGGCAAAATTTCTGCACTTTCGCCTCGATATAAGTGAAATATTCTTGACTGGGACGTTAAACAGCATTACTCAACTCAACTCATTTGATAGGAAAACGACCAATGAAATTGCTCTAAATTGTGTAACAACGTGAAGCTTGTAATTATGATTATATTAAACCGGTGTATCTATAAAATTGGAAATTGATCTATCAACATCTTTACTAAAATTTGATTTCTAAAAAGATTATGTGAACATTTTATAACATGGCTTACAATAGATCTTTCAAACTTTGGTTTTGATTTCCGACTATTGATATTTTGATTTCTGACTTTCAGAAAAAGCTGTTGTATTGATGTGTTTTGACACTTGAGATTTGTTGAGAGCCTATTTTACCCCCTGAAAGTCAGAGGTCAAATAAATGCCCCAATAATATTTTTTGTTAATCATCAATTTCTTTCATATTAAATTTCTTTAAGATTTTTTTCTTAGGTAACTTATTGTGTTAATCTCTGTTGAAAAATGATCATCACATGCTAGTAGAAATTTGTGTCACCAAGCTAGTGCAATTAATTGTGTTTGGATTCATTTTGATATCAAATCATTTTATCTTTCTTTAGATATACATGTAGTTATATATTTATGTATTGATGTTTCTGTCATAGGCCGAACAGTTATTAACCATCAGTCATGGCTTCTCAAAACAATCAGTATAGAGTTACGTATAACATCGTTAAATCGTCAGAGATCACATACACAGCGACTGATGAGACTGTTGTTAGATGATAGTGCAGAGGACCAAACATCAGGTACATACATGTATATGTCATAATATGAGAAGATATTGTACAAATCAGTATTGTTTCAGCGTAAACCTGAGACAATGATTTTTAGGTCCGGATGTTTATTAGGTACTTTATGTTTCTCATCCCATGTGTTGTGTTGTTTCATGTTTTTAGTTGTTCGGGCTATTGCAAATAACTTGCTATCAGTCATGGTAATGTCTGAGAAGTCTTGAAAAGTTGTCTTTGTGAAACATCACATTGTCACAATGCTCAAAATGTATCCTCATCAGGAAGGAAGGAGGAAGATGGGGATTCTTTATACGACTTAAAATTTTCTATAAAATTATTTTTCAGTCAAAAAAAAAACTAGTTATACTACTATTTAGTACTGAACTTTGTATTACTACGTTCATGGAACGTTTTAAATGAAAAAAAAAAAAATGTTTAAATGGTTTACTTGCATAGCAAGTGATCTTTACCCTATTACATTTGTGTTAAATGGTAAAAAAAATTGTGAAATATATGATATACTGCAATTCTATATCGGTTGAAAACTCTAGTACTGTATATCATATGATATAGTAATCATGTGGTACAGTGGTGAAGCCCATTGTTTTTAGGTTTTTGTTATTGCCAGGAAAATCACTTTATTTTGTCTTTGGATTTTCATTAAATTAGGAAACAAAAAGAATTTAGATATTGTATTTGTACATTATAGTTTTACAACCCATTGGAGCTGATGATACGGACACATTCTCTGTAGATAGATTTGCCAATACTTCTATTTTTAACTCTACAGCATTATCACAGAGTAGACCACTGAGAGGTAAAATGGCTTATACCACTAATATTTCAGATAATAAATATTTATTTGAATTACCATAGTAACTGTCTACACATAATTTCTGACCTTCAGTTTTGTATTCCAGAACACCTGTTTCAAATTTTATTTTTTTTGGTAGTTACATTGTTACAATGCTAATAAAATCAATAAGTTAGTATAACTTTTTCCTGATGTTTAAAATATTATAGAATTTTGTTTTGTTTTGTTTGGTTTTTTTTTTTGTTTTTTTTTTTTTTTATTTGTTTGTTTGTTTGTTGCTGTTATATCTTTATTATTTATCAATTACCCATTTCATTGTACTTTTACTTGCCCAGTAACCAAAAATTGATGTCCAAGTATATAATGTAATTGGCAGTCTATGTAAAAAGAATAGATTTTTTTAAATTTTTAGTTCAAATATCATTAAAGTAAATAAAAACACCATTATTTTGTATTTCATCTCTTTTTACAGGTAAACAAACAAGAAGAAAGTTACTCACGTTATTAGATTCAGTGGATTTTACCCAGCAGTACCCAAGACCACTAGCTTTAGATTTCTTCGATCTGTCAGTGATAGAAAATGTCATTAAAAATGCAGAGACTAAAAATAAGGAAGATGTTATATATTGTGACGTCAAGGAGCTCCATAGAATTCTGATGAGTGAACTCAATAATTTACAAGGGACAGTCATGGCAGCACAGCGACCAAGAATTGTTGAGGTAGGGGATCTAGAGTATATTATAGGGGTTTTCATATTAACTTTAAATAACATTCTTCCCTAAAAAATCCATTTGAAAATAAAAAACAAAATGTTGCCAAAAATATTTATTTCTGTAGGGTTGTATTGATAAACTATTAATATTATTTGGATATTATAAATTTACAGTGACTTTTTTGTTGTGACTGAAATGTATTAATCTTTATTATAAATTATTGCTTTTTCATAAATTTTACTTATTTTGTTGTGACTGAATTTATAAAACCTCTTTTTTTTCCTTTTTTTTTTTCGTAGTACATCATGTATATGGAAGATTATTTTATATTTCCAGGAAGTAGAATCTATACTTAAAAATGTTGTGCTCAGGAACCAAGTACGACAGAATTTATATGCAAAACAACAATCATTTGATGCTTGGAGACAAGTTACTGAAGTCTTACTGACGTCATGTCCTGAAGATTACCTACCAAAAGATGTCAAACAAGCCATATTATTTGAACTATTACAGGAGTTGTTACAAAAAGTGGCTGATGAGGATTCATTAACAGAGTTAACTGCCCCTGTTGCCGGGGTGATATTGACACTTGTTGCTAACTTAAGACAATGTTTTGTGTTAGAACAGTCAAGTCCTGATGATAGAACTAGTAAATATTTATCGTTACATGAAAATGTGGCAACACTTGGACAGACAGTAGCCTGGGGTCAAAGTTCAGGTGCTAGAACATTATTTGCTACATCTCTACAGCTAGTGTTGAAGGGATTAATTGATCATGTTATGAGATCAAGTAAGTATTTCTAAATAAATATTAATCATATATGTTCACCAAGTAACTGATCATACACCTCATTTAAAGTGTAGTCAGGTGACAATCACTAGTTGGCCTCAGTGGCAGAGTCACAGTGGGATTCAGTGGCAGAGTCACAGTGGTACTCAGTGGCAGAATGGTCTAAGCTGTTGGCAAACATACCACAGAGCCTTCCACTGTCATGCATGATATCCAGCTCTTGCTTATTGCATGAAAAAGTTTGTCATTTGTTAAGAGTCAATAATTTTTGTGTCGCCTGACTAGGCGACATATAGGGATTACTTTCGTCGGCGTCTTCGGCGTCCGGATTTCCTTGTCCGGAGCATAACATTGGTGTTGTACATTCAAATGACTCCAAACTTGTTGTGCATGTTTCTGACAAAGACTCGAAGTGCAGTGCACAAGAACCGCAACTCTTCCTTTTTTCCGTTTTTGAATTATTTCCCTTTGGTTGATTTTTATAGAGCATTTCTTCTCCGGAGCATAACTTTGGTGTAGTATGTTCAAATGACTCCAAACTTGGTGTACATGTTTCTGGCAATGACTCGAAGTGCAGTGCACAAGAACCACAACTCTATCTTGTTCCGTTTTTGAATTATTTCCCTTTGATTGATTTTTATGCAGTGTCAGGCGACACATCTGTTTTAAAGAAACATATCTAGTTTTTTCAGGTAAGTATAGTTTCTTTCACCACCCAAACATACTCAATATGAGGAAAAAAAAAATCTTGATTTTGGTGTGAGGCTTCATTACTCTACTCCCCTCTCTCCTTACTCCTTCTAATGAAATTAGAAGTAACTTTATGATTACCAATTTTATTATCCACTGCATGGGAAATTTTTACCAAGATTTTTTTTTAAAAAAAATTATTTTGTCTTTGCATATTACATTGTTATTTGATTAGCTGGTGTTATCAATTTCTAGGAAACAGTGAGCTAATTTTGGACAAAACATGCATTTGGCAAGTAAATGAAAAATAATTGTGAATATATGTACGATGTAAGTTTATTATACATGTATGTAAATTGGCACAAAATATAGCAATTTGAAAATTAAAATTAATCTTTATACATGTTTTTATTTATTTATTTATTTATTTATTTATTTATTTATATATTTTTTAGAAATTATATATATATTTTTTGTAAATATATATGATGTTATTGACTGTATTATGATGATTCATATTTGACCAGGTGGTGGACAACAAAGAGTTAGAGCCAATCTTTATGGAGCACTTCTGTATTACCTACAAATATCAAATAAACCAAGTACAGACACACCAGAGGAAGGTAATATCACCTATATATTGTATTTAACAAAATAAAAAATGTCATCATTGTTTGTACTAAACAAATGCTTCAAAACTAGCTACATGTATGTCCTACAAAATATACTAGATTTCATTTCAAATAATAGAGGTGCACAATATTATCGGTACATCTGAAAGCAGGTCCATTTTTTTTTTTTTTTTTTGATTAAATTTTATTAGTTATTTTGTTAGAAAATGATAGCATTTCTGAAATTGCCATATAAAACATTAAATTCTTTGGAATTCTTTACAAATTTGTGAGAAGATGGTTGTTTTCAAAGATATATTTGTGTACAACTTGTAATTTGTACCAGTAATTTATTTAAAATATTTAGATTAGAATGTAAATGTTTTGTTATTTGTTGTTACATAAAGATTCCTCTCACCAAGGAGTTGGTGCTAGATTATTGGCAGATACTGACACAGAATATGAACAACTTACTAAAGAAAATGTATCCACTATTTTATCATATGGAGACAGTTTTATGGATACTGTATGTCATGATGCTTGTGATGGACATGATGTTGGTCGGGTAAGTATTGCGCATCTTGGTGCATGTAATGTACACAACATTGGTCGATTATTTGTCATATGTCATGATGTTTTCAGTTGACATGACGTTGGTTAAGTGTCATTTCTTTAAGTTATAGACTAGATATTCAAGCAAACTATGCTGTTCTGATAAACACTATTTCATTTTACTTTATTTGTCAAAATAACAGGCAAATTGTAGGCTTTACTTGTCACGAATATTGATTTTCGCATTTAAAATTCTCTGATGTCATTTTTTAAAATGTCACAAAAACGGATGTGGTTTTCTGCTGGTCTGGTGGCATATAATAATGAGTGATGTATGTTTTCTTTGAAAAGGCAGTCATATTTTCATAAAAATGATTAAGAATTTACTAGCTGAGAATTTTAGAAAATTTGTCAATTTGAATAACATTCTTCAAACAACTGAGAATAAGAGATTTTAGGATTGTAGTGAAAAATTTTAAATTTTTAAAGAAAAATCATAAAACTTAAAAGGATTTGGTACCAGGTGAGCTTCAATGCCCATTAAAATGGTATTAATCATTTCAGATGTTGGCTCTGTCTGTATTGGATACCATACTTTCTATGGACAAGTTCCAGCAATGGTTGAATTTTATGTCGTCTAAGGGATATTTACAACATCTTATAGACAGTGTCCTTCATGATGATCAACAGTTACAGAGATTATTGTCACCTAATCCAGAGCTCAGAGTCTTGTATATATATGAGTCAAAAATGGTGAGTTATCAGGAAACATTTAGTCCAGCCAAGCTTGTATGGCTATGAAATCTTACCACACACAAGTACTTTACAATAGTTTAGCAAAGATATACAGAATTTTGGGAATTACATGTCAGTTTTTGTTTAGATAGGAAAAAGCTAGAAATACTGTAAATCAGGAAATTAATGCGTCATGAAATTAATGCGAATTGCCGATTTTGAAGTAAAATGTGTATTGAAATTAATGCGATTTTTTAAATTTCAATTTTTAGCTCACCTGAGCTGAAAGCTCAGATGAGCTATTGCTATCCATCTTCGTCCGTCGTGCCTCGTCCGTCGTGCGCCGTGCGTCGTGCGTAAACTTTTAACATTTTAATCTTCTCCTCCAAAACCACTGGGCCAAATTTAATGAAACTTGGTAACCATCATGCCTGGGTGAAGCCCTTTCAGATTTGCACAAATGAAGGAGTTATGTCCCCTTGGGGCCCCTTAAGGGGGGGAAAAGTGAAAAATTTTAAAAATCATCTCCTCTGAATCTACAAGAGGTATACCTTAGTTATTTCATTTATAACATCCTTAGGTCATCTATTTTCAGATTTGCACAAATGGTAGCCATGGGGCTCAAAATGGGGAAATTGTAAGGCACTGACTGGGGAAATGGCTAAAAATTATATATTTGTCACTATATCTTGAAAACTATCAACTTTTTGTATAGGCATGTATATTGGAATATTGTAGGTATTGACATGATGATCATTTTGATATATAGTTCAAGGTCATATGTTGAAAGGTCAAGGTCACAGCTGCAAAAGAAGACTTAAATTGCTAATTATCTTGAAAACTATTAATTTTTTGTATAGGCATGTATATTAAAATATTGTAGGTATTGATATGACGGTCATTTTGATATATGGTTCAAGGTCATATGTTGAAAGGTCAAGGTCACAGCTGCAGAAGAAGACTTAAATTGCAAATTATCTTGAAAACTACCGGTATTAACTTTTATTATAGGCATATAAATTAGAATATTGTAGGTATTGATATGATGATCATTTTGATATATGGTTCAAGGTCATATGTTGAAAGGTCAAGGTCACAGCTGCAGAAGAAGACTTAAATTGCAAATTATCTTGAAAACTATTAACTTTTTGTATAGGCATGTATATTAGAATATTGTAGATATTGATATTACGATCATTTTGATATATGGTTCAAGGTCATATATTGGAAAGGTCAAGGTCACAGCTGCAAAAGAAGACTTAAATTACTAATTATCTTGAAAACTATTAACTTTTTTGTAAAGGCAATGTATATTAGAATATTGTAAGTATTGACATGACAATCCAAGGTCATATATGTTCAAAGGTCAAGGACATAGTTGCATAAGTATACTGAAATTGGTTAATGATTTGGAAATTACTCGCACTACAGTTACTTCATGCACATTATATACGCTACTTATAAATGAAATGATACTGGATATAGTTCTGATTAAGTTTTGTGGGAGTTCTTAACTTGAGAAAACTTGTAAAGTTTCTGTACTGAATATATTTTCTATTGCACTTTGCAAACAATTTTGGACATATCCTCAGGTGAGCGTTAAGGCCCATGGGCCTCTTGTTATAATTTTTGCCTATCTATTATTTTACAATTATAAACATTAAATTATTGACTTTGAAGTTATTATATTATGTGTTCCGTAATACATAAAGGCGTTATAAACAAACTTTCGGTAGACATTATTAAAATAAACAGCGAGGTGTGTCGATGACCCATTTTTTTAAATTAACCAGGGTGGTTAAAGATTATCAGAACAAAGAAACACGTGGTTTTTAAAAAAAACAAAACAAAACAGTCATACTCAAATGTAACGCTTAGATTTTTTATTAAAATAAAGCATTCAAAATTAGGACGTCCCTGTCGGCATGTGTACAACTGATCTTCGTCTTCAACTCATGAGTTTAGAATGTCAGATTACTTATAATCACAGTACTTTCAATTTGATGTTCCAGTCAAGGTTCAAAATGATGTATCAGTCATTATTTCACTCGTAGCAAAATTCTCAGTAGGAAAGAAACAGCAAAACATTATCGCTAAATGAGAATGTGCTCTCAAATCAGTTACGATAACAACTTCCGGTTAAGGGAGGTAACTCAATTTACAACAAATATATACAGAATACAGAAATCGGGAAAAAAATGCAACAAGAAATTAATGCGATTAAACAGGCCTTGCATTTTTCGCATTAATTTCTTGCTCGCATTAATTTCTTGATTTACAGTATTTGAATCAATCTTATATACAGAATTTTCGAAATTGAATGTCACATATTGGTAAGATGGAAAAAAAGCTGGAAAAATTTGAATTAATTTCAAATATATATTAAAGATTGAATTTTTATTTTTAACTTTCACTATATATTGGTAGAGTTTACTGACTCGAGTTGCAGAATGTACGGCTGGAGCTCAGCTATTATTACAATTGGGATTAACACAAAGATTAGCTGCTTGTACATTCTTTGACATGAGACCTGAGATGGAAGGGTTAGTAGAGGTTTAATTTATCTGTTAAAGCAATCATTACATTTCTTACATCATCATGCTAAAACATATTATTATTGTTGTGTTTCAATTGGAATCACTTAAGTTTAAAATAGTACCTAACTTGATTTCTCATGGTCTGTGGTTTTTCTGCTGGAGTTCTTGTTTCTTGCACCAATTAGAATTCACTTCCTCTTTAGATGACATGATCTTGACATTAGAATAAAATGTCCAAATAACGAGTACTTACTACATTTACAGAATAAAATGTCCAAATAAAGAGTACTTACTACATTTATAGAATAAAATGTCCAAATAACGATTACTTACTACATTTATAGAATAAAATGTCCAAATAACGCGTACTCACTACATTTATAGAATAAAATGTCCAAATAACGAGTACTTACTACATTTATAGAATAAAATGTCCAAATAACGAGTACTTACTACATTTATAGAATAAAATGTCCAGATAATGAGTACCTTCTACATTTACAGAATAAAATGTCCAAATAACAAGTACTTACTACATTTATAGAATAAAATGTCCAAATAACAAGTACTTACTACATTTATAAATAAATGTAACTGTTGAAGTCTTTGTAAGTCTAATAAATAAATTATATTGGCTACACAAATGGAATTTAATTTACTGCTTGATATTGCCAATAGTATTTGTGAAGAATAGATGGCGGAAATTTTTATCAGTCACCAAGCAGAAATATTATTTTAGATGATGTATGAAACATATTTGAATAATGATGGGATAGAAAAAAAAGCTTATTAGCATAATGTTACAAATTTGAAATTTTCTACATGAAATTGTACAAATCATTTGATCTATTTTAAAGGATAAGAGAAGAACAAAGCCTTATAGATGAAGAAGATTTTATACCCAGTTCAGTATCACGCTACAGACATTTACTGTTTGCTAGTCTCAAACTTTGTCTTGCCATACTTACCTCCCTTGGTATAGAAAACATGGATGCAGGAAATAAGGTAGGATCTCAATACATGCATACACTCCATAGACAATTCATTTTGTATAGTTAAGATTGGTCCCCAACTTTTGTTTGTTTCAACATATATTATAATGGTCTAAAGCACTGGGTTATGAATCACAGTGCCTCTCATCCTCTAGGTTTGAATTCATTCAATCAGATCCTAGTGTGAGAAAGTTTGTCAGTTTGTTTACTGAATGTCAGTGGTTTTCTCAGGGTATCCATCTTTCTCCACCATCCTCAAACTGTCCGCCTTAGTATAAGTGAAAGAATCTTAACTTGGACAAAAAACATCATTACACAGTTCAACTCATCAGCTAAACATTTTCCTGATGACTTTGACCATCTAAATATAATTAGCACCTTGGAAGAAAATGTCTCAGCAATACATGTATTTTATATTTATTTTTTGCAGATTTTACAGTTTATTTTTGCACATGGTGAAGTATTTCACAGTATTTTACGTGACAGACAGCCACCGTTACATCTACAGGCACTGAGGGAATTAGCATTGACAACAGCTGTTATTGCTAGAGCGAACTATCAAGGTAGAGTCTATGTCAACATGATAACAATACATTATGAGTATCTATGTAGAATAGGTAAATCTCACTCAAGTGGTTGTATATTTGAGTCAGTGATGAGACTTGCTTAGTCCATGACAGAAAGATATAATCCAGAATTTTCTTCTTTTTTTTTTTCTCCCATTTTAATGGCATTATTTTGCTTCAATCATTGATTTACATAATCAGTGACCAAACGCTTTTGTTGTACATTATTCACATAAAAATATACGACCATCAGTAAAAATATACATGTACCTAAATTTGATTTATACAAAAGAAAGATGTTCATTCTAAAATCCAAGTCAGAACATCAGAATCACATTAAAGATATACATTTACAAGTCATCTTCCTACAAGCTGGCATTATTTTCCATAAAGGGTGACAAAATATGATTATTGTTCAATTAATGCATTATGTCCTTGTAGGTTGATTCAAAGAAAAAGGTTTTGATGCCTCTTTGCACACATTGCAAAATAAAAATGTATTTTTTATCGTACATGAAATTTTCCAGTCTTTTATGCCTGGTCTTTGTAGAAAATTACATCAACAATGTACATGTACATGTTTAACATTGGCAGAATCACCATGATTGTAGCAATGTATCATGAAAACTTTTCATAGAAAAACTAAAGAATTTCAGCTTGGTATTCTGAACTAACTTCAATCTATTCATAATAGAAAGTTGCTATGTGTATCCCCAGTTAGCATAGAAGTTCCAATTCATCAAAATGTTGCCACTAAGAGACTGTACACATTAAAAACCTGGTGACTGAAAGTTCCCTTTGCACATATGATCTGTATTATGCCACAAAGGCCATTTCTTTTAATGTTGTACAAGTCTTAAAATTTTAATTTGTCTGTTTTTAATATGCAGTGATTTATTACTTTTTGGTGTCTCATAAGCCATATAGGGTGGCGTGTCCATATTTTTGGTGTTTTTATGATTGAATGTCAATTGTTTTACTTATATTGTATGTTAATATTTGCCACAAAAATAAAATATTTTAGTTGTAGTACAGTAGCCCCACTCTTGAGAGACATCCCCATTGCACCACAAAAGTGGTCTCACTAAAGGGGCGGTCTGTCAAAAGTAATTGAACCAAAACTCAAATCTTTAAATGTGTGTGTGTGTGTGTGTGTGTGTGTGTGTGTGTGTGTGTGTGTGTGTGTGGTGGTATTATTACCATGATTGTAAAATTCTTGTGGTCTAATCTTTAAAACAGGTGCTACTGATACATCCTACAGTGACCTTGACACAGCTGGTATAGAATTCCGAGCACAGAAATCCAGGATCAACAGACAGATGATTGCCTTATTTCCTAAATATTGTTTGTCAGAAAAATTAACTAAACAATTAAAAAATCTAGAAAGTCAACAGATACAAGAAGAAAGGGATTTAAAAGCAGAAATAACTCTGGCTTACCAGGAAATAGCAGCTAATGTGACATCATACTGCAGAACTGTGGTATCTACATCAGGTAGTAATAAGGCAGACATCATTGTAAATGGACATAATAATGTGTTGCATCATTTTTTATTCCTAACATTTGCATGATGGTTATATCTTCAGTACCAGACGTATACATTCAGTTTAGAGAATTTGTTTTAATCAATAACAGTTCTTTAATTAAAAAAAATTGGTAAAAGAATGTGAAAATAATGAGATTTAAGTTTTCTTTTATTGATAAATGATGTGATCATTAGTCAATTTTGAAGATTTGTAATGAAGTTTATTTATTTCAAGCAATCATATCACTTGTTAAAGTTATTAGTAAAATTGAAACTGACTAGATATTTTACTGCATCAACTATCTCTATGCAGGATAAAATCAGATTCTTACCAATGTTTTTGTATGAAATGCTTAAGTCTGAAGACAAATTATGGGAAGCGTAAATTAGTTCAGTCATAAGACATGTATACATACTGTATATCTGTATAGTTAATTTTGCAGGATGCAAATTTTGGAATATTTTTCTTGTCGAAATCATTAAAATTTAGCCCTGCTAAAATAACCTATTTTACAGTACTTGTATAAATGTTAAATGTATAAAATTCTTATTCTGAATTTCAGGTTACAATTCACAATTTTGTAGAGTTTTATTTGGTCCTAACTTAGAAGAAGCCATGGCAAGGGATTTAAGTATAGATGGTCAGTTTGTTTAAAAGAATATCAAATTATTTTAACACAACATACAATCATAAAACACTTCATGAAGTGTAGAAGACCTTCTAATGTGACCTGGCACCATTATTCATTGTTAAAATTATTTGATAGAACAGATATTTAAGATTTTCATCTCTATTCTCTTTAGAGCTATGTTTGAACTCCAAATTTACCATTACTTTCAAGGGGCCTTGGTGGCCAAGTGGTCAAAACCCTTGTTTACTGATCACAACACCTCTCTACTCCTAGTTACAAATCCCACTTAGGTAGATCCCAATGTGAGATAGTTTTTGAGATTGCTTTCTGAAGATCTACAGCCACTTTAGATTCCTCAACATCATACCTCCTTCATATTATGCAAAAGAATTTGACTGGAGCATAAAACACCAGTAATCCAATCCATTACTTGCAAATGTTTAGATTTAAAGTGAGGGTACCTAAAATTACATGATGCTGTATTTAATAGCAGATGATAAATAAGGTAATTTTGTATATTTCATGTTCTCTCCTAGGTCTTATGTATAAAATGATTTAATTGTTGTAGTAAAGTGTAGCAAATTAAAAAAGTTTGTTTAAAATGAGAGGAAAATGTTATTTTTCAGTTTTACATTGAATAAAATTAGGTTTTTATATTTACAGAATTTTCCAAATCAACAATAAGTGTAACACAGGCTCCTAACCTTGGCGTTGTCGTGTATCAGTTACGTACATGTGCCAGTCATTTTATGGCAGTTTATGACAGTTATCAGCAACATTTAAGGAAGTTGCAGACACTTAGTGATCTAAGTACAGATGATATCAAAGAGGTAATTAGATACATGTATGAAATAGAATGGAGTTTAATTTAAATTATTATCATACTTCACTTATAGTAGAAACTATCTTATTGGTCCATTTCTAGTCATGTGACCTATAATAACGAAGTAGAAACTATCTAATTGGTCCATTTCTAGTCATGTGACCTGTAAAAACATAACTTTTTTTTATCAAATACATACCAGTTTATGATAACGTTTTAGAATTGACAACCAGCAATTGATAAAAGTATTATCACCCTATGACAACCTTGAAAATAGTTATAGTACAAGGGAGATAACCCCAGTTAGCCCGGCGGAAGTACCTTTGGTAAAAAATTAACAAGAAACTTGATTTTCTTGCAGTATGGTTCTTAAGACTAGTTTGCATTAGTATAAAGCTGTTTGCAGTGTTTGATTTTTTTCCCCAAGAAGGCAAGACAAATAACATTTCAGTTTCCAATAGCAAGTGTAGATTGTTTATTTCCTGCATTTATAGGATTCAGTGACCTGTATCTTGTCTATTTTAGTTTGCGGGAGTAAATGCAGCAGAAAAAATAACCTCACATCAAAGACAACATTTAGCAAAGAAACGACTAACTCAGATAGTTAATTATAAAGCAAAAGAACTTCAACATTTCTCATGTATCCTTTATGAGGTGTATAGGTTTTAGTTGAGTTGGCTAGTTCTCTTCATAGTGTAAAGAATTAAGAGGAAAACACTGATTTATTGAATATAAATCAAGAGAAAAAAAACTGATTTTTTTGTCAGTTTGTTGGTGTATTTGATTTTTTTAATCATTTGGGTTATGTTTTAAAGTTACTAGTTGTGATTCATAAATATATACATGTATATCCAATTTATAAATAAGTGTGGAGTATTAAGGTTTTTCTTTTTTTTGTCCCCCGCCACAACGCAGAGCGGGGACATAGAAATGCCGGGCGTCCGTCCTTCTGTGCGTCCGTGGTTCAGTCCGTCACACTTTTTGTAAGCGCTCTCATGCCTACAAATTTTGACGAATTTTCATTAAATTTATACCAAATGTTTATACCACTGTTACCTTGGTCAAGTTAAAATATCAGCATTGGTCGATACTTTTTGTTGGAGATATGGGACTTTTTGACCTTGTAAGCGCTCTCATGCCTACAAATTTTGACGGATTTACATGAAATTTATACCAAATGTTTATACCACTAATACCTTGGTCAAGTTCCTAAATCAGCCTTGGTCGATACTTTTTGTTCGAGTTAAGGGACTTTGACAACAATAATAACTCATTTTATCCAAAAATTGACCTTGTAAGCGCTCTCATGCGTACAAATTTTGACGGATTTATCACACTTTTTTGTAAGCGCTCTCATGCCTACAAATTTGACGGATTTTTATTAAATTTATACCAAATGTTTATACCACTAATACTTTGGTCAAGTTCGAAAATCAGCATTGGTTGATACTTTTTGTTCGAGTTATGGGACTTTGACCACAATAATGACTCTGTTTTATCCAAAAATTGACCTTGTAAGCGCTCTCATGCCTACAAATTTTGACGGATTTATCACACTTTTTTGTAAGCGCTCTCATGCCTACAAATTTTGACGGATTTTCATTAAATTTATACCAAATGTTTTTACCACTATTACCTTGGTCAAGTTAAAAAATCAGCATTGGTCGATACTTTTTGTTGGAGATATGGGACTTTTTGACCTTGTAAGCGCTCTCATGCCTACAAATTTTGACGGATTTACATGAAATTTATACCAAATGTTTATACCACTAATACCTTGGTCAAGTTCCTAAATCAGCCTTGGTCGATACTTTTTGTTGGAGTTATGGGACTTTGACCACAATAATAACTTCATTATATCAAAAATTGACCTTGAAAGTGCTTTCATGCCTACAATCAGGCAACTCATTTTCATGGGAACAATCTTGACCAGATATTGACAACAGATGACGAGGCATCATCTTGTGTCCATTTTCTTACATGTTTATCTTGGCAATAAGGTATGTGATTTTATACAGTATGTAAACCAGAGTATGAAACTTGAATATGATTTTTAAACAAAAACTGTACAGTGATATTGTCTCGTACATTTTAGATAAACTTATATATGTTAATAGGTATTTGTTTGATTTTAAATTGTAGTATTTTGGATATATTTGTGACAGGAAAAATAAAAAAAAAAAAATGGGTGGTGGGGGTAAAAAAAATGTTCCTCCCAACCTCCCCACACATTTAATTCTGGAACAGCCCTCAGTGATTTTGCTATGGTTTTTAAAAACTACCTTCTACCTTTCCGATTGGGAAAATTTGGAACCTTTTTATGTCACAAAGCACACTCAGAATTTTGAAATTCATTGCAAAGATCTTATATTGTGACAATATCTAACACTTTTTATCTTTCAGAACAGTTTTGGACAACTAGATTTAACTTAAACTATTTAATTGTGTGTCGCAGTTGCCTTTTGGGGAATTTTAGTTGTAAAATTGGGAAATTTTAGTCTTATTTCTCAAGGGGAAACTACCTTTATTCGGTAGTAATTTTAGGCAAACAAAACCACTGGCCCTGAATGTTTAAAAATATTGCAATTTCATGTACAGTATACTAGTATACTGCTTGACCAGCGAGGGACCCAGGAATTCTATTCTTGTTTTTTTTTTTTTTTTTTTTTTTTGTCTCACTGTGCTAGGTGGTGAGCATTATAAATTCTGTTCAGTCTGTTGTTTTGTTACTGGGGAGATGAGACAAGCAAAGAAGGGTTTAAAATTAAATGGTTTTCTGATGAACCCTACTTCCATTGTATTTAATTATAATGAGCAATCAACAGTAAATTTTTTTTTGTTTATGAAAGATGTTTGGAAGTTAAAACATTATTCATTGTTGTTATTTTAAAAACATGATGTGGATTCCTGCTTGTCACCTGAGTGAAGATTTGATCTAGCAACACTTGTTAGAAATCTTTAACATATAAACACAGATATAATAGAGAATTGTGTGTTTCTGTTGTGGCGCCACCTAGAGTATTATTTAATACACTGTATACCTGTAGATCAGCAGCCATCTTTGTACCAAGTACATGTAAGACGCCAGCAACAGATGAGGAGATTACAAGGTTTGTATCTTAGCTTAAATGTTATAAGTATGTTGCCAAGAATAGAACATTTTGTTTAATCACCAGATTTCATGCCTTGTGAAATAAAAATACAAGTTCAACAGTGTATTAATATTGATGATGTTTGTCGAGCCTGGACTTGCCATAAGGTGAACTTAGGTGTTACTTTCTCAGTGTCGTTGTAGGATGTGGCGTGTGAGTTTGTGTTATAGTAATGTATTTTTCTACTCAATCAAAAACTAACCAGGCGAGACATTTTAATTCCATGGAATTCGTGTATTGTATTACATTACATTGAATCAAGTCTTATCTTATACCTTTTTTTGTACCCAGATTCTTTGATTTGATATCACAGAACTATAATTTTTTGTCGATTACTGGGACTTCAAAGGACAAATTATACATGAATTAATTCAAAGCAGTTTCTAATAATGCTAATGAATGACAATTCCAGCATTAGTATTGCAAATACAAACTGTTCATTGTTCAGGTTTTGTTAGAACTTAACACAAGTTTATATAATAGTGTCATGCATTAATAATAGTGTCATGCATTAACAATGATTGTTTTTAAGTGTTGTTATGGTAACTGGATGTGCATTATTCTGTATTAAATGTGTTGTATATTAATCTTTTTAAGATTTGACTGGAGCAATTGATGCCTATGTCAGTGGTCAGGAGGAAGATTATCTACCTGAACTTGATGAAATCAACAAAGCAGTAACAAGGGAAAGTCTCAACATCTTTAAACAGACTTCTGTTTCTGTCATCAACGACTCATTGTTAAAGAAACTACAGGAAATCAATCAGGTAGGAATTCAAATAAGGAATTCCTATTGACTTTGAAGGGCCTTGGTGGCCGAGTGGTCTAAAGCACATGCTTACGGATCACAGTGCCTCTCACCACCTGGGTTTGAATCCAGCTCGGGATAGATCCTAGTGTGAGAAAGTTTGTCAGTTTGCTTGATGAAGGTCAGTGGTTTTCTCCGGGCACTCTGGTTTCCTCCACCATCCCAGAACAGACCACCTCGAAATAAGTGAAAGAATCTTGACTGGGCAGTAAAATTCCATTACTCCACTCCACTCCTATTGACTTTGTTCTTTATGCTTTGAAGGGTAAGTATTGAAGACCAGCAGCAGCCTAAGTGTTCATAAGAATCATAAAGTATTATGGGTTGATAGTAAATGTGTATGATTGATCAGATTTAATTTTAACAGTATCATAGTAATTTATGTTAGATGAAATTATCATCTGTTTATTATCTACATGTAGAAAAATAGCAAATTTGACAAAATTGCTTTAAATACGACATCCATTTTGTTCAGGAAATTGGAATACATTTGTACAATGAAGGACCATATTCATAATAACCTATACCCCCAGTTGATAGAAATAAAGGTGGTGGATGCAATAGGCAATAAACTTTGCATGACTTAGCAAAATAGCATAATTAAATATTTTAAAAGATAGTGTAGAATCATAAATTTGTGTGGTTTTGTTACTTAAAAAGCCCAATCTGGAATTGTGATTTGAAAAAAAAATTCCAGTCGGGGACCTTGAGAAGTAAAAAGTTTTGTTGACATTAAATTTTGTACTACATGTATTAACTATTATCAAATAACAAAATTTAACACCCTCAAACATTTGTGACTTTAAAATTACACACCTTCGTTCCGATCCATATATCACTTTTAGGGCTGACTACCTGGTTCATAAACTGTCATATGGCCCTGAGCACTCTAAACATTTGTTAAATAGTAAATAAGATGTTATTTCCCAGTTCTGATTATTTCACTTTTATCAAAACATCGCCAACTTAGGTCAGTAATGTATAACTTTTCTGTATTTGTGGTAATGACTAGTTAAGTTCCTTGTGTTGTTACCTTAAAAAAAGGCAAGTAACATGTGGTAATGACTAGTTAAGTTCCTTGTGTTGTTACCTTAAAAAAAGGCAAGTAACAAGCCGTTCATGCAATTTGCGACAGCCCACTGTCGTTCATAACGCATGAACACTGACAAGAGAAATGTCATTTCTTATATTTACAATTTCTTTAACCATTTCAGTTCAATTTCAAATGATATATTCTAAAAATCACCTTTTTAGTATGTCAGTTTATTGCCAACCTCCACATTGTCAAAATTGAATATCCCAACGGCCGTCATTGATAAGCCTTCATGATGTCAGAAAGTTCAGAAAGGTCATCAGCGTTCATAGCATATGACCACAAAGAGTAATAGAGTCATAGAAAGAAAGATAATAGCAATTTTGAATATATACAAATGAACTACATTCAAGTAATAATATATATATCATATATTTTCAGTGCTATTGTAAAAGTAGAAGTCATTATGGATTTGTGGAAGCAATGATCAGACGGATAAAAAGATTGCTTAGGCTCCATACAGGGAATTAAATAGGAATGAGGCCTTATAAAGGGAATATAAAATGGTATTAGTGCAATGGGATTTAAACTTCGATTGTTTTGTGTAAAAAAGTGCTTGCAAAAAACATAAATAAAAATAATGATGATGATGATAATAATATAGATTGCAAAAGTGAAAATGGTATTGGTGCAAAATTCAATTAATTAAAAAAGTAAAAATTTACTTAACATTTTTTTTTCTACTTGTAATAGAAAAGTTTTGTAGAGCTGCAAAGGCAAAAATGTGTGAAACTTTATCTTAATCATAGCTGTAATAAAAAAAAAACTTTTATTATGGACCTGCTTCATGGATATGGATGGGTCTAGATTCTTACTTGCCTATTCACAGACATCGATCACCGACATCTATTTAGTTTTTCATTTCATGTGATGAAGTTTTTAATTTGTGTTCATTCACTATGATTGTGGTTATTTAATTATTAATTCTTGATGGTAGATTACTCAAATTCAAACATTTTTGGGACATAGTGCTGAATTACTCAAATTCAAACATTTTTGGGACATAGTGCTGAATTACTCAAATTCAAACATTTTTGGGACATAGTGCTGTTGCCATTTACTGTTTATTTGAGTTTTATCCAGAGGTCCATGAGATGAGTGATTCATCACATTTGTACAGAACTGCTACTACTATTATATATGGAATGACATAAATCCATTTATCTGTAAAACTATGTTCTTCTGGGATATTTTCAATATAAGTTCTTCCAAAGTTGATGTGGTATAGATCACTCAGTATCCTGATGAAGCTCGTTTAATTTGTATAACTGAATGTAATTATGACACTGAAATTATTTCAATTTTGTGTAATATTTAGTCTTATTGAAGAGAAGAAACAATCACATTCAGGTTATTAATCAAAAAAGAAAAAGAGTTTTGGGCTCATATTAATCTGACAAAAAACAGGATCTTCATTTTTTATCAAGAATAATAATAATAATGTCATCATGAGGATATAAAATAATAATAACGAATTGATAAATTATGTTTCAATGGTCATGAATCCATAAATTATGTTTTAATGGACAAAAACCAGAATCAGTTGTACGTTGTCATGTTTAGACAGATCATAAAATTAAAAGGTCAGTTTTTTTTTTGTCAAGTGTTGTATTTTGTTATCAGATACAATAATAAAATATGAAACTTAAGTCTCGTGTATTAACTTATTAAAAAATTATATATACATATATATATATACATATATATATATATATATATATATATATATATATATATATATATATATATATATATATATATATACATAACAAGGTAATAGATTATGATTTGGCCTCTATTGTTCAAAATAATTGACATACTAGTTGCTATCATTTAGTGGTCTTTGGGTTGATTGGTTTGAAAATTTTGGCATATTGATCCCAGTGTTTTAATTTCAATCCCTCTTGAGCAAATCCTAGTTTCAGAAGGATTGTCATATGATGGTGATTTTCTTTTTGTACCCTTGTTTTCTCCACCATCAAAATACAAACTTTCTCAATATACTTGAAGAAATATTAGGGGTAATATAAAGAACCACGACTCCTCTCTGCTCTACTCCATAACATAATACATGTACATTGAATTTTCCCTTTAGTATCTGTTACTTTCTGTTCATATCCGGCTGTACAAAATCAATGTCTTGCATGTTTTTACTATACATGATTCTATCATAAAATTTGTTACAGTTTGTTAAACACATAACAGTAAAGCATAAGTAATGATGTTAAGGATTTTCACCTAGATTAAGCATAGACATGTCTTTATATCTATAAAGAGTTTTGCATAAAATTTATAGAGTTTATTCATATTCAATTGGTAAAAGTCAGAACAACTGAGAACTCAAGAAATATGAAATCACACAGCTAAGTAAGACCTCTGATTAGATTACAAAATGTCTAAATTTATTTGGATGGCTGCAGACAAAATGCTAACACATCATTCAGAGATAGACCCAAACTATAGATAGACAGCAGACAAAATGCTAACACATCATTCAGAGATAGTCCCAAACTATAGATAGACAGCAGACAAATGCTAACACATCATTCAGAGATAGTCCCAAACTATAGATAGACAGCAGACAAAATGCTAACACATCTTTCAGAGATAGTCCCAGACTATAGATAAACAGCAGACAAAATGATAACACATCATTCAGAATAGATAAACAGCAGACAAAATGATAACACATCATTCAGAATAGATAAACAGCAGACAAAATGGTAATACATCATTCAGAGATAGTCCCAGACTATAGATAGACAGCAGACAAAATGCTAACACATCATTCAGAGATAGTCCCAGACTATAGATAGACAGCAGACAAAATGATAACACATCATCCAGAGATAGTCCCAGACTATAGATAAACAGCAGACAAAATGCTAACACATCATTCAGAGATAGTCCCAGACTATAGATAGACAGCAGACAAAATGATAACACATCATCCAGGATAGTCCCAGACTATAGATAGACAGCAGACAAAATGCTAACACATCATCCAGAGATAGTCCCAGACTATAGATAGAAAGCAGACAAAATGATAACACATCATTCAGAGATAGTCCCAGACTATAGATAGACAGCAGACAAAATGCTAACACATCATCCAGAGATAGTCCCAGACTATAGATAGACAGCAGACAAAATGCTAACACATCATCCAGAGATAGTCCCAGACTATAGATAGACAGCAGACAAAATGCTAACACATCATTCAGAGATAGTCCCAGACTATAGATAGACAGCAGACAAAATGCTAACACATCATTCAGAGATAGTCCCAGACTATAGATAGAAAGCGGACAAAATACTCACACATCATTCAGAGATAGTCCCAGACTATAGATAGACAGCAGACAAAATGCTAACACATCATTCAGAAATAGTCCCAAACTATAGATAGACAGCAGACAAAATACTCACACATCATTCAGAGATAGTCCCAGACTATAGATAGACAGCAGACAAAATGCTAACACATCATTCAGAAATAGTCCCAAACTATAGATAGACAGCAGACAAAATGCTAACACATCATTCAGAGATAGTCCAAGACTAAGGATAGACAGCAGACAAAATGCTAACACATCATTCAGAAATAGTCCCAAACTATAGATAGACAGCAGACAAAATGCTAACACATCATTCAGAGATAGTCCCAAACTATAGATAGACAGCAGACAAAATGCTAACACATCATTCAGAGATAGTCCCAGACTATAGATTTTCTTCATTTGTTGGAGAATAGCATTGTATGATGGTAAGTTTACGGTATTTGGAATTGAAGCATGCTTTGATAATTCTTTCACTTCTAACAATGATTTGACTTTCTCTTTAGTTATTATTATGGCTACACCATTTGTGTTGACATCTTTGTTTCCTGAATAGATGATAGTAAAACCATTCCTGGTAGTTAATTTTCCACAGCCTGTCCTATGACGCTGATACCTAGAATATCCAGGTCATATCTCTGCATTTCTTGTGTGACTTGTGCCGTTTTAGAAATTTCATACATGGTCCTGACATTCCAGGCCCCTATGCAGATCCTTGCTTTAGGTCCTAATAGGTTCTCTGTTACTCTTCTGGCTTCCCCTGGTGGGTTTTGACTAGAAGGGATCATGCGGCCAACTGTTTGGCTAGAGTCTTCTATTTGGTCTTTGACAGAATCTCTGTTTATAATGCTTGTTGTAGTTTCTGTAACTAGCTAGTTTTTATAGGATGGGGTAGTAAGCCCCATGCCAAACCTCCAACCTGGTGGACCAGGGAATTTATCTTCAAGGTTTCTGTCCTCTAGATTTGTTGCCAACCAAGGCTTACGAGTCACGATCTACCCAGGTTTGATTTCAAAGTTTTCCCTCTCTTAGACAAGTTACCTTCCCAGGCTAATGACCCTCATCTGACCTTCTATTTACCCATAGTTGGGGCAAGGTTGATGAGTGCTAGGGTGTGTCCACACACCGTTGGGCCTACACACTGCATCTCTGGGGCCCTTGCTGCTCCGAGATCCCCTACAGTCTCGCCTAGGATCATAGGACCTAAAATGCTAACACATCATTCAGAGATAGTCCCAAACTATAGATAAACAGCAGACAAAATGATAACACATCATTCAGAGATAGTCCCAGACTATAGATAAACAGCAGACAAAATGAAAACACATCATTCAGAATAGATAAACAGCAGACAAAATGATAACACATCATTCAGAATAGATAAACAGCAGACAAAATGGTAATACATCATTCAGAGATAGTCCCAGACTATAGATAGACAGCAGACAAAATGCTAACACATCATTCAGAGATAGTCCCAGACTATAGATAGACAGCAGACAAAATGATAACACATCATCCAGAGATAGTCCCAGACTATAGATAAACAGCAGACAAAATGCTAACACATCATTCAGAGATAGTCCCAGACTATAGATAGACAGCAGACAAAATGATAACACATCATCCAGGATAGTCCCAGACTATAGATAGACAGCAGACAAAATGCTAACACATCATCCAGAGATAGTCCCAGACTATAGATAGAAAGCAGACAAAATGATAACACATCATTCAGAGATAGTCCCAGACTATAGATAGACAGCAGACAAAATGCTAACACATCATCCAGAGATAGTCCCAGACTATAGATAGACAGCAGACAAAATGCTAACACATCATCCAGAGATAGTCCCAGACTATAGATAGAAAGCGGACAAAATACTCACACATCATTCAGAGATAGTCCCAGACTATAGATAGACAGCAGACAAAATGCTAACACATCATTCAGAAATAGTCCCAAACTATAGATAGACAGCAGACAAAATGGTAACACATCATTCAGAGATAGTCCCAGTTTATAGATAAACAGCAGACAAAATGCTAACACATCATTCAGAGATAGTCCCAAACTATAGATAGACAGCAGACAAAATGCTAACACATCATTCAGAGATAGTCCCAAACTATAGATAGACAGCAGACAAAATGCTAACACATCATTCAGAGATAGTCCCAGACTATAGATTTTCTTCATTTGTTGGAGAATAGCATTGTATGATGGTAAGTTTACGGTATTTGGAATTGAAGCATGCTTTGATAATTCTTTCACTTCTAACAATGATTTGACTTTCTCTTTAGTTATTATTATGGCTACACCATTTGTGTTGACATCTTTGTTTCCTGAATAGATGATAGTAAAACCATTCCTGGTAGTTAATTTTCCACAGCCTGTCCTATGACGCTGATACCTAGAATATCCAGGTCATATCTCTGCATTTCTTGTGTGACTTGTGCCGTTTTAGAAATTTCATATATGGTCCTGACATTCCAGGCCCCTATGCAGATCCTTGCTTTAGGTCCTAATAGGTTCTCTGTTACTCTTCTGGCTTCCCCTGGTGGGTTTTGACTAGAAGGGATCATGCGGCCAACTGTTTGGCTAGAGTCTTCTATTTGGTCTTTGACAGAATCTCTGTTTATAATGCTTGTTGTAGTTTCTGTAACTAGCTAGTTTTTATAGGATGGGGTAGTAAGCCCCATGCCAAACCTCCAACCTGGTGGACCAGGGAATTTATCTTCAAGGTTTCTGTCCTCTAGATTTGTTGCCAACCAAGGCTTACGAGTCACGATCTACCCAGGTTTGATTTCAAAGTTTTCCCTCTCTTAGACAAGTTACCTTCCCAGGCTAATGACCCTCATCTGACCTTCTATTTACCCATAGTTGGGGCAAGGTTGATGAGTGCTAGGGTGTGTCCACACACCGTTGGGCCTACACACTGCATCTCAGGGGCCCTTGCTGCTCCGAGATCCCCTACAGTCTCGCCTAGGATCATGGGACCTAAAATGCTAACACATCATTCAGAGATAGTCCCAGACTATAGATAGACAGCAGACAAAATACTTACACATCATTCAGAGATAGTCCCAAACTATAGATAGACAGCAGACAAAATGGTAACACATCATTCAGAAATAGTCCCAAACTATAGATAGACAGCAGACAAAATGCTAACACATCATTCAGAGATAGTCCCAAACTATAGATAGACAGCAGACAAAATGATAACACATCATTCAGAGATAGTCCCAAACTATAGATAGACAGCAGACAAAATGCTAACACATCTTTCAGAGATAGTCCCCAAACTATAGATAGACAGCAGACAAAATGCTAACACATCATTCAGAAATAGTCCCAAACTATAGATAGACAGCAGACAAAATGCTAACACATCATTCAGAGATAGTCCCAAACTATAGATAAACAGCAGACAAAATGATAACACATCATTCAGAGATAGTCCCAGACTATAGATAAACAGCAGACAAAATGCTAACACATCATTCAGAATAGATAAACAGCAGACAAAATGATAACACATCATTCAGAATAGATAAACAGCAGACAAAATGGTAATACATCATTCAGAGATAGTCCCAGACTATAGATAGACAGCAGACAAAATGCTAACACATCATTCAGAGATAGTCCCAGACTATAGATAGACAGCAGACAAAATGATAACACATCATCCAGAGATAGTCCCAGACTATAGATAAACAGCAGACAAAATGCTAACACATCATTCAGAGATAGTCCCAGACTATAGATAGACAGCAGACAAAATGATAACACATCATCCAGGATAGTCCCAGACTATAGATAGACAGCAGACAAAATGCTAACACATCATCCAGAGATAGTCCCAGACTATAGATAGAAAGCAGACAAAATGATAACACATCATTCAGAGATAGTCCCAGACTATAGATAGACAGCAGACAAAATGCTAACACATCATACAGAGATAGTCCCAGACTATAGATAGACAGCAGACAAAATGCTAACACATCATCCAGAGATAGTCCCAGACTATAGATAGACAGCAGACAAAATGATAACACATCATTCAGAGATAGTCCCAGACTATAGATAGACAGCAGATAAAATGCTAACACATCATTCAGAGATAGTCCCAGACTATAGATAGAAAGCGGACAAAATACTCACACATCATTCAGAGATAGTCCCAGACTATAGATAGACAGCAGACAAAATGCTAACACATCATTCAGAAATAGTCCCAAACTATAGATAGACAGCAGACAAAATGGTAACACATCATTCAGAGATAGTCCCAGTTTATAGATAAACAGCAGACAAAATGCTAACACATCATTCAGAGATAGTCCCAAACTATAGATAGACAGCAGACAAAATGGTAACACATCATTCAGAGATAGTCCCAGTTTATAGATAAACAGCAGACAAAATGCTAACACATCATTCAGAGATAGTCCCAAACTATAGATAGACAGCAGACAAAATGCTAACACATCATTCAGAGATAGTCCCAGACTATAGATTTTCTTCATTTGTTGGAGAATAGCATTGTATGATGGTAAGTTTACGGTATTTGGAATTGAAGCATGCTTTGATAATTCTTTCACTTCTAACAATGATTTGACTTTCTCTTTAGTTATTATTATGGCTACACCATTTGTGTTGACATCTTTGTTTCCTGAATAGATGATAGTAAAACCATTCCTGGTAGTTAATTTTCCACAGCCTGTCCTATGACGCTGATACCTAGAATATCCAGGTCATATCTCTGCATTTCTTGTGTGACTTGTGCCGTTTTAGAAATTTCATACATGGTCCTGACATTCCAGGCCCCTATGCAGATCCTTGCTTTAGGTCCTAATAGGTTCTCTGTTACTCTTCTGGCTTCCCCTGGTGGGTTTTGACTAGAAGGGATCATGCGGCCAACTGTTTGGCTAGAGTCTTCTATTTGGTCTTTGACAGAATCTCTGTTTATAATGCTTGTTGTAGTTTCTGTAACTAGCTAGTTTTTATAGGATGGGGTAGTAAGCCCCATGCCAAACCTCCAACCTGGTGGACCAGGGAATTTATCTTCAAGGTTTCTGTCCTCTAGATTTGTTGCCAACCAAGGCTTACGAGTCACGATCTACCCAGGTTTGATTTCAAAGTTTTCCCTCTCTTAGACAAGTTACCTTCCCAGGCTAATGACCCTCATCTGACCTTCTATTTACCCATAGTTGGGGCAAGGTTGATGAGTGCTAGGGTGTGTCCACACACCGTTGGGCCTACACACTGCATCTCTGGGGCCCTTGCTGCTCCGAGATCCCCTACAGTCTCGCCTAGGATCATGGGACCTAAAATGCTAACACATCATTCAGAGATAGTCCCAGACTATAGATAGACAGCAGACAAAATACTTACACATCATTCAGAGATAGTCCCAAACTATAGATAGACAGCAGACAAAATGGTAACACATCATTCAGAAATAGTCCCAAACTATAGATAGACAGCAGACAAAATGCTAACACATCATTCAGAGATAGTCCCAGACTATAGATAGAAAGCGGACAAAATACTCACACATCATTCAGAATAGATAAACAGCAGACAAAATGATAACACATCATTCAGAATAGATAAACAGCAGACAAAATGGTAATACATCATTCAGAGATAGTCCCAGACTATAGATAGACAGCAGACAAAATGATAACACATCATCCAGGATAGTCCCAGACTATAGATAGACAGCAGACAAAATGCTAACACATCATTCAGAGATAGTCCAAGACTATAGATAGACAGCAGACAAAATGCTAACACATCATTCAGAAATAGTCCCAAACTATAGATAGACAGCAGACAAAATGCTAACACATCATTCAGAGATAGTCCCAAACTATAGATAGACAGCAGACAAAATGCTAACACATCATTCAGAGATAGTCCCAGACTATAGATTTTCTTCATTTATTGGAGAATAGCATTGTATGATGGTAAGTTTACGGTATTTGGAATTGAAGCATGCTTTGATAATTCTTTCACTTCTAACAATGATTTGACTTTCTCTTTAGTTATTATTATGGCTACACCATTTGTGTTGACATCTTTGTTTCCTGAATAGATGATAGTAAAACCATTCCTGGTAGTTAATTTTCCACAGCCTGTCCTATGACGCTGATACCTAGAATATCCAGGTCATATCTCTGCATTTCTTGTGTGACTTGTGCCGTTTTAGAAATTTCATACATGGTCCTGACATTCCAGGCCCCTATGCAGATCCTTGCTTTAGGTCCTAATAGGTTCTCTGTTACTCTTCTGGCTTCCCCTGGTGGGTTTTGACTAGAAGGGATCATGCGGCCAACTGTTTGGCTAGAGTCTTCTATTTGGTCTTTGACAGAATCTCTGTTTATAATGCTTGTTGTAGTTTCTGTAACTAGCTAGTTTTTATAGGATGGGGTAGTAAGCCCCATGCCAAACCTCCAACCTGGTGGACCAGGGAATTTATCTTCAAGGTTTCTGTCCTCTAGATTTGTTGCCAACCAAGGCTTACGAGTCACGATCTACCCAGGTTTGATTTCAAAGTTTTCCCTCTCTTAGACAAGTTACCTTCCCAGGCTAATGACCCTCATCTGACCTTCTATTTACCCATAGTTGGGGCAAGGTTGATGAGTGCTAGGGTGTGTCCACACACCGTTGGGCCTACACACTGCATCTCTGGGGCCCTTGCTGCTCCGAGATCCCCTACAGTCTCGCCTAGGATCATGGGACCTAAAATGCTAACACATCATTCAGAGATAGTCCCAGACTATAGATAGACAGCAGACAAAATACTTACACATCATTCAGAGATAGTCCCAAACTATAGATAGACAGCAGACAAAATGGTAACACAGCAGACAAAATGCTAACACATCATTCAGAGATAGTCCCAAACTATAGATAGACAGCAGACAAAATGATAACACATCATTCAGAGATAGTCCCAAACTATAGATAGACAGCAGACAAAATGCTAACACATCTTTCAGAGATAGTCCCAAACTATAGATAGACAGCAGACAAAATACTCGCACATCATTCAGAGATAGTCCCAAACTATAGATAGACAGCAGACAAAATGATAACACATCATTCAGAGATAGTCCCAAACTATAGATAGACAGCAGACAAAATGCTAACACATCTTTCAGAGATAGTCCCAAACTATAGATAGACAGCAGACAAAATACTCACACATCATTCAGAGATAGTCCCAAACTATAGATAGACAGCAGACAAAATGCTAACACATCATTCAGAGATAGTCCCAAACTATAGATAGACAGCAGACAAAATGCTAACACATCTTTCAGAGATAGTCCCAAACTATAGATAGACAGCAGACAAAACGATAACACATCATTCAGAGATAGTCCCAAACTATAGATAGACAGCAGACAAAATGCTAACACATCTTTCAGAGATAGTCCCAAACTATAGATAGACAGCAGACAAAATGATAACACATCATTCAGAGATAGTCCCAAACTATAGATAGACAGCAGACAAAATGCTAACACATCTTTCAGAGATAGTCCCAAACTATAGATAGACAGCAGACAAAATACTCACACATCATTCAGAGATAGTCTTAAACTATAGATAGACAGCAGACAAAATACTCACACATCATTCAGAGATAGTCCAAGACTATAGATAGACAGCAGACAAAATGCTAACACATCATTCAGAATAGTCCCAAACTATAGATAGACAGCAGACAAAATGCTAACACATCATTCAGAGATAGTCCAAGACTATAGATAGACAGCAGACAAAATGCTAACACATCATTCAGAAATAGTCCCAAACTATAGATAGACAGCAGACAAAATGCTAACACATCATTCAGAAATAGTCCCAAACTATAGATAGACAGCAGACAAAATGCTAACACATCATTCAGAGATAGTCCAAGACTATAGATAGACAGCAGACAAAATGGTAACACATCATACAGATAGTCCCAGACTATAGATTAGTGTAGATAGACAGCAGACAAATTGACATTCATTGGTATTGTTTGTCAGTTTTTACAGGGGTTTTATGGTGTGCGGCAGACATTATGAAAATTTGCTATTTAGTTTTGTTGTCCCTGACTTTGTATGGGCAGTAGACATAATAATAAAATGACAGTCAAGAATGTTGCCCTTCTTTTTATATGGGCAGCAGACATGATATAAATTGTATTCAATGACATAACATCTGACCTTTGATCTGCATTAGACATAATTGCTATATTTTTTTCAGTGATTTCAAGTAATAATAAATCCAAAATTTTTTATTTCATACATGTAGACATTAGAAATTTCATTGACAGATTGTTGGTAAATAACCTTTCAATCCAAATTAAATATCCATTTAGTCGTAGATAAATGAAGTTTAAAGAAAAATAAACAAGTTGAAATACTAGAACTATAATGTGCATTGTACTTTCACTTTTGATATTTATTTATGTGAATCAAATAAACTTAAAAGTTAATGTCCTGAATCATTTCTGTTGAGTGACTTTATATTGTAAACAATTTTAATTCTTTGTTTTTTTTTTTTTTTTTTTTTTTTTTTTTTTTTTTTTTTTTTTTTTTTCTATAAATGTGTTTTGTGTCTACCTATGCTTGGTAAATATTTATCAAGCATGTCAGTATAACCTGTAAAAAGTAAAATTTAAATTGGTTTTAACATCAGTGTAAGCTTATATTTACTTTAAAATATTTTATGTTTAACTATAAAACCACCTGTGTTTGTATTAAGTTTGAAGTGGGCAAGTAATACTCTTGTTCAAATTAATGAACAAATATATTTCTGCTACCTCAGTCAGATACTAGTAGAATCATAAGAAGAAATGTGTGTAAGCAAACTATCTTGTCTTCTTATATTTTAACAATTTCCTCCATTGTTATGATTATTGTGTGTAGCTGTACATTTCATGTTGTGGTGTTATTGGAACCTTATTTTCTGTTTATGTATTTTTTAATGGATTTTTATGTGTTGATATTTATTGTGGTCCCCTTAATTTTGACAGAGTTCTCATGGTGGCATTGCTATTGTTTGTTGGGGTTCACAGAAGCCCCTTATTTGTGGTGGTCTTTCAATTATGTTTGGGTGTTTGTGGTAGTTCTTTTTTAATGCTTGTATGTTTGTGGTGGTTCCACTATTATGTCTGGGTGTTAATGATGTTTCATAATTATATGTGGGTGTTTGTGGTGGTTCCACTATTATGTCTGGGTGTTAATGATTTTTCATAATTATGTGTTGGTGTTTGTGGTGATTACACTATTATGTCTGGGTGTTAATGATGTTTCATAATTATGTATGGGTGTTTGTGGTGGTTCCTTTATTATGTTCAGGTGATTGTGGTGGGTGTTCACAGTGATTCCCTTAAATGTCTGATATTTGTGGTGGTTCCAATATGATGTGTTGGTATTGGTGGTGGTTCCAATTTTGTTTGTGAGTGTGCCTGATCCTTTTTATGTGTGGGTGTTCATGGTGGTTCCACTATTATGTGTGGATGATCATGGTGGTTCGTGATAGATCCACTATTATGTCTGTGTGTTCGTGATAGATCCACTATTATGTCTGGGTTTTCTTGATGGTACTTTTATGTCTGGGTGTTTGTTGTGGTTCGGTTATAATGTCTGGGTGTTTAAGGTGGCTCATTATTATGTCTGGGTGTTTTAGGTGGCTCCGTTTTTATGTCTGGGTGTTGAAGGTGGCTCCGTTATTATGTCTGGGTGTTTAAGGTGGCTCCGTTATGTCTGGGTGTTTAAGGTGGTTCTGTTATTATGTCTGGGTGTTTAAGGTGGTTCCGTTATTATGTCTGGGTGTTTAAATTGGCGCCATTATTATGTCTAGGTGTTTAAGGTAGTTTCATTATCAAGTTTAGATGTCTGTAGTGGTTCCTTTATTAAGTCTATGTGATGGTGATAGATCCAATTATATGGTTGGGTGTTTGTGGTAGTTCCTTTATTATGTCTGGTTGTTTGTGGTGGTTCCTTTATTAGGTCTATGTGATCGTGATAGATCCAATTATATGTCTGGGTGTTTGTGGTAGTTCCTTTATTATGTTTGGGTGTTTGTGGTGGTTCCTTTATTATGATTGGGTGTTTGTGGTGATTCCTTAATTATGATTGGGTGTTTGTGGTGGTTCCTTTATTGTGTTTGGGTGTTTGTGGTGCTTCCTTTTTTATGTTTGTGTGTTAGTGGTGGTTCCTTTATGTGTGCGTGTTCATGGTTGTTCCTTTATTATATGTGGGTGTTCATAGTGATTTGTCTTCATGATTTCTTAGTTGTGTCTTCATGATTTCTCAGTTGTGTGGGTGTTTGTGGTAGTGCCTTTTTATGTGCAGATGATCGTGGTGGATCGACTATTATGTGTGTGTTTTCGAAGTGGTCTATTTTTATGATCCCTTAGTTGTGTGCGAGTTTCGTGTTTATACCAGTGTATACTAAAAGACTTATATCGGACTTTGGTCTAGAGTCATTAGATTTTTAATCGATGAAATCTACATGTATCATACAAAAGTTGTTGTGTTATTATTTTGACTGTACCATGGTTTTTATGGCGGTTACAGGTACACAATTTATAGCTTCAAATTTATTCTTTAATGTCAATTAAAACTTCAATACGGTAATATTAGATGTTGTTATTTAATGAGTAAATATTAGTTGATTCACGATCACCATACAGCAAAAACATGTTCTATTCAGACTATGGGGTTATTTAAAAACCCTTTTACTGCATGTCAATAACTACTTCATTTTAAAATATGATGATCATTTTGTAAACTATTTTTGAACATACAGTCTATATATATATATATCATGCGTTGTTGAACAATATACTAGTATATATCTATATTATGCGTTGTCAAACAATATATCAATTATGCCTTTACTAGGGTCTTTACGTGTTTAAAATATTTTAAAAAGACCCGATAAAAATGCTTTGTATTTATGTTTCGTGTAAATTGGTGTAAAAATACCAATTATCATAACCGGAATCTCTACTAGATAACTTCCCATCTTATGGGAGCCTTTAGACAATGAATTCTCCTCGCTTGTCGTGGTGACAACCCCTCCCCATTTTCTATAAAAATCCTATCCTTGAACACCGGTACTTGTCTGTTGTATAGTACATAGGGTTAAATTATTAACACGAGAACAAAAAATTTTATCGCCAAGATAAGGTTTGTTGTGTAAGTAAAGTCTATGGAACCTTTTATCACCATTCTTTTGTTAAGATTTCAGACATTCTTTTGAATTAAATGACAAGGTTATACATAATTCTATACCTTCAGCACAGTAGTGTTGTCGAGTGCATTATCTCTTCTATATGAAATTTGCAGTTTATATCAACTCTTTGTTAATCAATATCAGAAAGAGTTTTTGAATTTTTATTTATTTATTTATTATTTATTTTTAAATGTCAGTCACACTCTTGTCCTTAATAGAAACATTAATTTAAACATAAAATTACATTTTATATATATAGCAAATTATTTTTCTTCTCTTTACTAATCAATTACAAACAATAATATTTAATTAACCAAAACACTTATTCGGTTTATACAGCACCAGGTCCATTAAAAATATTTACCGTAAAAAAGCAAACATTTCAAAATCTTAACGTTCAACCTTGATATACGAAGTAGTGCACCAATGACTTGATCTTACCCAACGCATTTTAATTGACCGATGCATTTTAACCTTCGTTTTTGTTAGCAAGGAAAGCGCTTTAATTTAAGAAAAAATGGCTTTTTTTAAGAACTAGACAGAAACGTCAACGAATCCTAATTTTTTGTTTTGTAGGTACATTGTTATTAAAAATACGGTACTATTCGGTATATTGTTATTAAAAATACAAAAACCAAATTGTCATACTGACATGAATATGTAAATGATATCTAATAAAATTATCTCTGATAATCTTGATGTGCACATTTTAGAAAATTATTCCTCATCAGTGACACAAGGGGCCGAATAGGTTAATAGATACAAAGAAAGTAAATAAATAAACCAAACAAACAAAAATAGTAAAAACAAATCTTTGGAGCAAAAACAGTGTTGATAACGAGAGTCTGATTTTATATCATATACAAGCTCAGAACTCAGTTTATCTAAACGTAAATAGAGTTCAACAACAATTATAATTGATTTCATTCTCCTAACCCACAAAAGGTGATACGTGATGTATACATACATGCTCAATATAAGAACTTGCCTGTGTAACAGGAGGGAGAAAACATGCAGGGTCGGACCGGGGATCGAACCCGGGACCTCCCGCACTATAGGCGAGTGCTCTACCACTGAGCTACCCAGACCGCTACATTCCTCCCCTGTTATTCTTGAGTTTCCCATGATCCTATGGGAAATCTCACCCCAAATTCCCTCGGATGGACTTTATACGGCCGCATATATGTCAGTCCATCACTTCCGAGGGCCACACTGGCCACCAAACTGTAACAGGAGGGAGAAAAAATGCAGGGTCGGACCGGGGATCGAACCCGGGACCTCCCGCACTATAGGCGAGTGCTCTACCACTGAGCTACCCAGACCGCTACACCTGTCTTTGCCATGATTAGCATAAGGAAATTTCAAACATCAGATTCAGGTAAGGATTAGGGTCATCCAGATTAATTTATTTATTAGGATAAACAATATTAATTGACCGATTTTATTTCTAGCCATTACCAGTTCAAATTTGTTTCTTAACTTATTTATTCTTTAAATGAAATCAGACAAATTTATTTTTGTGTTTTCAGAATATTCAGGGATTTTGTTTGTAACTTTAGCACAACATTAAATTGGTTAAATTTTCTAAAATTCATATAAGTATACCCCTTCCTAATGACTGCTGAAATGGTCCAAGATTCAGAATTATTTCTAACTTTAGTTGTCATTGACTTAAATTTAGCTAATTTTGAAAATCATTTTTGGAACTTCGAATAACCATTTACTTTTGTCAAATCTAAATACGGATGGTATAAACTTTAAAACTATTTTTAAAATGAAATAATGGAATTTACAAATACCTTCTAAATAAATAAAGTTATAAAGATTTCAAATTTACCAAATTCAAGTTAAGGGAAATCTTAGTGGTATGTATTTACTTTAGTTTACATTATATACACCATAGCTTTTAAACATCCCACTCGAGATAGAGTAAAACTTGAGCTTGTAGAGCCGTATAATTTTTTTAACTTACAAATAATTCTTTCTAAGTTTTTAAAGTTAAAACTTTAATCATAAATACATCTAATATAATCAACTTGTATTAATTATCAGGTAATCCTTGTTTTAAAAAAAATAAATATGAACACAAGTACAACAAAAATGTTTTTAAAAAGATCAAAATTACGATCATCATGCTTTTCCCCGTAATACAAGACACTCCATGCTTTTTTAAGCTCCTCGGTGTTCTCAAAGCCATGAATTGCTAACCGTTTTTTAAACATTGGATGTCTGTAACTTATTTTATCAATTGTAAACCTTTCATCACCTAAAGGAGTTACATTTAACTTATAATTAACAATCGCTAAAAATACATCGTCAAAAATAAATGTCTTAGTATACTGCATGGCTATTTGTAAGTCAGTCGCCATATCCATTGACATAAGTGTAGCACCTGCACTGACAAATGATGGATATTTGTCAAATGGGTACCTGTTTAGAGAGATTGTCCATTTAGAATTAGTTCTAACTGGTGATGGGAATTCAAACAAATTACCAATAAAGAAGTTTGATATATTTTGAACTGTTGGAAGATAATTCAATAAAGATTTTGTGTTAATTAAAAAATCATCATCAACAATCATAACGAACTTAGTATTATAACAATATTGCACTGCCCAGTTTAACCCACCCATAGTTTTCAGAGTATTGTTATAATAGTTGTCATAGAAACTCATCTGCACAATATCGTAAAACTTGCTGCTTTCGTCATCTATCATATTCTGCAGCCAATATTCATGTGGTTTTGGTAAACCAATTAAAAATATCCGTTTTATAGACCCTCTATTGTGATTTTTAAATAAACTTTCATTCCCCCATGTCTGTCGTATTACTTGTCTCCTATTAAAATGGTGCACTGCGGATTTGATTAAAAACAAAAGTTGAACATCTTTAAAAATTCCAATTTTTGACTGTATTGGATTATTTATGAAATCATATGGATATAAATTAATGGGTTCATATGGCGATTTCCCGAACTTTTTCACATCCTCCACTACCTCCCTCATGTTAATATCCATTGGATAAACAAATTTAGAGAAAGGGATTTCTTGTTGGGGTTCCTTACCGTTAACAAGATAACATAGAGTTCCATTACTGTTGCTGAACCATTCCACTTTCTGATCAGTTATGTCTGCGTGATGTATATCAGCTGAGAATATCATGTTTCCAAAAATGGTTGTCAGATAGACAAATACTGATATTAACGACACATTGAATACTAACACAGAAAGGCGACATAGTATCCTAAAACACTTCGTTGAATGGATAGTTATTCGAGTATTTGGCTTTAATAAACGCATTCTTGTAAAATCCAATGTCGTCTGCTGAAAAAAATTATTAACATAATTATTTATTATCCGTTTTCTTTAAATTGCACAAAAACTGAAGGGTATATTTCCTGTAAATGTTTCCCGGTAGACGGCTTGTAAATGAGTGTAAAAATATTTCCATAATATATACACGAGTTCCGGTGGAGTTCAGATTGTAGATAAAAACAATGTTCAAATCGGTTGACCGAGGCGTCCTTGGTAGTAACCAATCTACATTAAAGGTATTTCTAACATGAATCTTTGATAAAGAAATTTATAAACTAAGTAATGCCGACCCAAATCAATCTTATGATTAAATTTTCCTTTTATAGAAAAGATTTTTGTAAATCTACAATTCTGTTATCCGACATGTTCATGGCTGTATATTTTCTACAATTTTACCTTATCTATTCGTTCTGGTTTTTCACTCCTCTATCTTACAAATTTTAGATGATAATATTCCATTTTTCCTGTTTTGGTTTCATATAATATTGATTAGAATTTAACCGGCTATGTGTTTTTTTTATACAACCGAGTATGTATTTACCCCCGATCATCATGAGGGTCGTCTCAGGCCAATGACTGATACTACACTCACATTACCAGTACTAAATCTATTTATAAATGAATTCTTTTTTAAGGTGTATGCACACAATTAATGCACAGGTGAGTCATGGCGAGAAAAATCAATGTACCTGTGTTCGGTTTTAAAACAGTATAGATACTGCACAAGTGAGAGTTAGATGTTTAACAGGTAATTGGGTGTGTTAATGTAAATAAGATAGTTGAAAAGCTTATTGGCATTACTAGTAAAATAAGCTTAGGATTCATGTTCCATGCGTTTCATGACAATTCTAAATTTTAAGTACAAAATCTTAAGTGAAATTAATTTGTTTGATTCATAGAAATTCGGAACTTTTCGGTTTTGTGATTTCTGATTTCAACGGCTATCTTAAGGGTTCTCGTGTTACACACACAAACACACATATCAGCAGTTTCCATGGTTAACATGTTCTAGTTTCTGGTGACTCAAAAATTTCATCAAAAGGAAATTAAACCAATTAAATCTGGAAAAACCTGCTTTTTGGCAATGTCAAGTTTTAACTTTTGGATTACTGAACACTCCGGTCGGAATCGACGTAGTACCTTCATCATCATCATCATCATCATCATCATCATCATCATCATCATTATTATTATTATTATTATTATTTAAAATACTTTATTATATTGACAGAAGTAATTCAATGGAATAAATAATAAAATAATAAATACATAATATAACACGTGATGCCTACAACTAGTTTTGACTTATGAGACACCGTTTTTTTTTTTAATGTTTCAAAACATGATTTCTTCAAACACCTCAACTGATAGCCACACAGCCCCTAAGGTAATTGTTTTTTTTCTAATTTCAACAAGACTCAAATAAGAAAACAGAAATGTGCGATAGTTCTTTAAATTATGTTGGGATTAAAATGTTTAAAATGTCGAAAATTTAACCTAAAGTTAAGAATTTAATAACAATCACGGACCTTTATAAAAATGTCAAATCATTGTTACTCTAATCTTACTAAACCTAGTATGTATCTACCTGTCTTTCCTGCAAATAATATAGTGGAGAAAATAATTTTATAATATTTTATGTTCAATTTACGGACCCTTTGTTGTTTAAAAAATGTCAACGTAAGATTTTTTTTTTTCATTATCTACTCGTACATTTTATTATACAACTACGGTAGCTCAATTAGTAGACTGCTCGCTTCGTACGTGAGAGGTCAAGTTTCGAACCGCGGACGGGTCTGACCAAGATTTGAAAATAGATCGTGACAGTTCTTTCGCGAAATGAAAATCACGGGGTCCTTAAAAACCCATGCCCCGTGTTACGCTAGGTGTGACACCGTAACACGTTTAAGACCCCCCTGAACATTCGCAAAGGTTCAAATTTCTGCCATTTTACTAGCCAGTATATACTCGATATAAGTGAAATATTCTTGACTGGGAAAGGAGTTAAAAAATAAAGAATGAAAAATCGAATGTTATTACAACTTATTGTCAAAAGAAATAAATTACATGCATGGCAAAATGTGACTAAAGACCCAATAGATTAAACAACAAGTTATCAAGTAAATATTTACACGAATAACTTCGCCTTAATCGATCAGCAAGTGAAGTTTCTCTGCGTTACTTCTTTCAAAACAATGTGATTTTTATAAATCATTGAATATTTCGTTCACAATGTAATTGATATTTTTTTTTTAAATGTCACTTTAAAATGTCACGATTTTAAATGTCATGTAAATAACCCTAATTTATGATCAAATTTTAAATACTAAAAAATTGAAAACCTTGATATATTTTATGTCTAAATATTTGGTATCATTAGATGCATAATTTTTAATTGTTACGTAAAACAGTTATTTTTTTTTAAATATCTGTGTACTACAATCGTGGTACAAGAAAACTTATGCGGAAGGAATATATCTGCGAAAGCTGTGATCAAGACCAAATTACACGGTAAACATTTACAAAAATGTATTTGTTTTTATAAGTAAATAAAAGCTAACTAGAAATAATTGCTAGTATTTATCTTTAATCGTTCAAGTAACTGATTACTAGTAGCTAACTTTTCCTCCACAAGTAACTGGCTGCTAGTAGCTAACTTTTCTTCTACAAGTAGCCAGCTACTAGTAGCCAGTTACCAGTAGCTAACTTTACCGATCTTACCAGAGCACCTACCAAAATCATTACACTTGCCGCGATAAAACATTTTTGTGATCAAAGTTTCTACTGAGTTTATTTAGTTATTAGCAAAAAATATCGGTTTAATGTCGATATATGAAGGCTTTTCTTGAAATCAATGAACAAGGAAAGATTTACAATAGCCAGCAACTAACCATAAGACATTTCCAAATACTCACCTTTAAAAATGCTTAGTGTAGTAGACCGGCAATAATATTTCACGTTAATCTTTAAAGGAAATGCGCCTTACATGTATAAATTCTGTATTTGTGGTATTTTGGTTATTAAAACAAGTTAGGTGATCGCCCAATATGATACAAACGTAATGTTTGTTACAAAATTATATCAAGTTATGCAAATTAAAGACAAAAATGCACATCATTTACATCATTTTATATGACTCATATGTAGTTTTTTTCTGATTTGGTATGTCACCTAATGAAATTAATCATTGACGTTTTTATGTGAATTGCATACATTCAAAATTGAATAATTCAGACTGAAAAATGAAATAGTTTTGAAATCTAGGGAGCCCCGTTAATAAAGAGTTATTTTTTGTGATTTAATTTTTATTTTTAAACTTATTTTTCCCTAACTCAGTTTTCCTAACTCATGCAAACTTATCATGAACCAATCAGAACGAGAGAGAGAGAGAGAGAGAGAGAGAGAGAGAGAGAGAGAGAGAGAGAGAGAGAGAGAGAGAGAGAGAGAGAGAGAGAGTTAAAAATTGACCTTTGCCGGAAAAGGTACAAACACATGCTTACATAAAAGGTATAGCCTTAAACTCTTCTACGAAAACAACAATACTCTTCTATACAACTATAAATTTAACTACTTCAACAGGTGATCATATTCATTTTCAAAAAAATGCAAAATGTAGGAAAACGGTATATTTTTCATTTAATGTTTCTTGTATGTCATTAGAAACAACAGCCTCAATTAAAACATTCGTGTGTTCGATTTCAAAGTCGTGCGCATAGTCGGACTCCGTAGAAATCGGATAGCATGATGAAAGTGTTGCCGGATTTAATTTTATTCCGTCATCAGTTTTTCAGTTTTCTATCGCCGAGTTACTTCCGTCTCTAGAAAAAAAAAACGTGGGTTTGTGTATATGGTTGTCAGTGACCAGGTTTTCATCGTCATTTAATTTGTTTTTTCTTTATTTATTCAAATGTATCATTCTGGGAGAATTCACTCCAACTTGCAAAAACTAACCGCTGAAAGATACACGTCTTTTAGTTATTACACGAGTGCTATGAAATCTGTAGTTGGTACTGTAAACAGTGATATTGTGTGTCAAGGGCGAAACAGATCTGATTTATTTAGTAGATACAGTGGTTTAACTTATCATAAAAACACACAAGCAGACCAACAAAAATATATTACACAGAATCGTTTCTATTCATCCGGAAGCAGAGACTCTGATAAAAAAGGTTTTGATTCAAACAAATTCCTATATGCTACTTACCTTTCCTTTGGAATGGGAGGATTATTGTTATTAGCTGCAATTTACAGAGGAGTAAATAAATATATAAATAAACTACAAGGAGTTGAAGAAGTAGCTGATAGTGTGTTTGGAAGTCGGCCTATGATGATCAAATACAAGGAAGTTGTTTTACCAATTTTCACCAGCAAAATTTTGAAAGACATTGAATCATTTGAAGTTAGAGAAGATGATGTATGGGTTGTTTCCTATCCTAGATCTGGTATGATATAAAGTGTGACTGTGTCATGTATTATTTTCCCAAAATTAGGTTTAGTTTAGTTTCTACAAAAATTAAACTTTGTGTTAATTTGTATTTTGATTTTAAAGTTTCAGGTATTATATTATATTCATCATGACATGAGTAATAAAGAAAAGAAAGAGAGAGAGTAAACATTGACACATAAAGAATGATATTTAGGTTTGTTAGATCACAAGGATGTGACATGTTTTTATACCTCTTTTTTCTACTCTAAGATATATATTTTTTCAGAAAGATATAAAAACATGTCAGGTCTCTGTGTTTCAAGTCATATAGTTATTTTATAAATGATCACTGGATCGCTGAGTATGGAGGGGGAGACTTCATTCTTGACTGGACAGCTGGGGCCTAACCCTTGTAAAAAGAATTATAATCAAAGGCCTGGATATTCTAAATAGGATGATGATGATGATTCTTGAATATTGATTACAATTTATTAGCATTCTTATTTTTTCAAACATATCAGTTAAGAAATTAGTATTGATAGTTACTTACATTTGTATCTTTTTGTTTCGACACATTGGAATTCCATCATTGGGATAAGTTTGTCTTTGGTCAGGTTGGTAAACATATACATATACTAACAGGTTAAGGGGAAATGATTTTCAAATTGTGGTTAAAAGTTGTGCCTCCTTAAAACTGTTAAAACAAATTACTAGACCATTTACATATATAAATTTATTATACAGTGGAACCTGTTTAAATTTTTTATTTTTTTTTTGTAATGTATATTTTTATTGACATAGAATAATCAATGATGTAATTTACAAGCAATAGGAAAAACAATAAATATATCCATATAGCCAATAATGCAAACACAAAGATACCAATATAAATGAATAATATTAACTCTTATAAAAAGCATACAACATATATACATGTATATATATAAACGATACCAATATAAATGAATAATATTAACTCTTATAAAGTTGAGTGATATATATTTATATATATATACACACATACATACACACACACATATACATATACATGTAATCAATGTAATATAGTTGATGCTGACAGAGGAAAAGGGTGAAAATCAATTATCTAAACAACTGTCCAAAAGGTCTCCAATATTGTTCAAACTCTTCAATTTCATTTGTTTTAATTGCTACATGGTTCTGAATAATAAAATGAGTTTGATAGTATGAAATAAATTCCTGAATGTTAAGTGTTTTTTCTTTAACTTTCATTCTAAAAATAAAGTTTCTGATCAAAATACATAAAAAGTTAATAGGTTTTGTTTCTTTGTTAAATTTTATAATTCCAAATATGGCTTCTTTTCCATTAATGTATAAATCTTTATGACATTTTGCTTTTATTAATTTTATTATTTCCATCCAAAAATCGTTTACAATGCAGCATTCCCAGAATAAATGAGTGGTGGTTCACATAATTTTTTACAGAAGGTACATTTATCATCTTTTTTTATTCGTAACTTTTTTAAATAATTATTTGTGGTAAGTATTTTATTGTTTATTTTATATTGAAACCATTGTAAATATGAATTTCTAGTTGTATAAAAAGGGAGACAACTTATATTTTTCCATTCTTTTTCACTTAATAAAAATTCGTTTGTCCACTTCAAATCTTCCGTTTTACATCTTTTGAATTTGAGGAATAAACTATACATATCTTTACAACCCTTTTCTGACCTTTTTATAATTCCAAAGACATGTGGAATAAATGGGCTTATTAGTTCATTATTTTGCTTTTGAAATTTTCCTAAATTTGATTTTACTTAATTTATAATTCCTAAATATTCTAAAAAAATTGGATTTTAACTTATACGTTTTTTGCAATTCCTCATAAGAATAAAAATGATAACTATTCTTCATTAGATCGCTTATAAATATTACGCCTTGTTGTATCCAGTGTTTTGAAGATACTGTTTTTCTGTCAATTATAAACTCGGAATTATTCCAAATACTAGATTTTACATATTGAAACCATGTTTTACAACAGTCTATGCCATTTATCTCCGTGAACGCATGCAAAACTTGTTGCCAAAAATTATTTATTTATTTTCTGGGAATGGTATTTGTTATTAGATTGTTCGGTGTGATCCCTACGTTTCTAATCAATTTATTTAATTTAGATTTTTGTGATATTATTCTGCGGATCCATGTTAGCTTTATCGCCTTAATAAAACTTTCAAGGTCAATCATTTTTAGTCCTCCCTGTAAATAATTTTGTATCGTTACTAAACGTTTAATTTTGTCTGGCTTTGAATTCCATATAAAATTAAAAAATAAGCTGTGTAAGTACTTAATAGTCTTTTTAGGGGGATCAGGGAGAGACAAAAATAAATAATTAAGTTTAGATATTACAAGTGTTTTGATAATAGTTATTCTTCCAAGTGGTGTGAGGTTCCTAGAAGACCATAATTTCAGGATCGATTCTATTTCTTTTATTCGTTTGTCATAATTTAAATTTACCATTTTGTCTAAATTTGTTGAAAAATTTATACCTAACAACGAAAAATATTCAGCATTAAATTCAAATTTGTATCTATGATTAAACGTTTCCCCACAAAACTTTTTACAACCTTTCCAAACAGATTTACATTTAGATTCATTAATATTCAGACCAGATATTTTTGCAAAAAAATCTAAAACTCTTAAAGTTTCTTCTAAAGAAGACTTTGATCCATCTAAAATAAAGGTAGTATCATCTGCAAATTGAGATATTTTGTGTTCCTCGATGCCGATTGTGATTCCTTTTATACGCTTATTATTTTCGACTAGAATATTTAATATTTCTGCACATAATAAAAAAATATAGCTTGAAATCGGATCTCCCTGTCTAACTCCTCGTGATATTGAAAAAAAATCAGATAAATGATTATTCTGTATTACTGCTGCTGTGATATTTGTGTAGAAGACTTTAATCCATTTTTTAATACTTTCACCGAAATTGAAAAAAATTTAAAACTTCAAATAAAAACGGCCAGGCTACACTGTCATATGCTCTTTGAAAATCGATCAGAAACAACATCCCGGGGAGATCTTTTCGTTCTGTAAATTCCATAATATCATAAATAATTCTTATGTTTTCTCCAATGTATCGTCCGCTTAAGAAACCTGTTTGGTTTTCCGAAATTAAGTTACTTAGCACAAGTTTTAACCTATTAGCTATACAGCCAGACGCTATTTTATATACAACATTTAAAAGGGATATGGGCCTCCAGTTATTTAAAAATTGTCTATCTTTATCACCTTTAGGTATACATGTTATAATCCCCGCTCTTTGAGTTATAGATAGTTGGCCTAAAGAATACCCGCAATTTATTGAACGTACAACAAAGTCCCCTATATCTTTCCAAAAAACTTTAAAAAATTCAGTTGTAAACCCATCAGATCCCGGACTTTTATTATTTTTCATTTTTTTTAAAGTATTAAGAGCTTCATTATAGGTAATTTCTCCTTCTATAGATTGTGCGTCTTTGTCTGATAATTTAGGTATATTCAAGTTTTTAAATTGTTCTTCAAGATTTACTGGTTCTATTTGTTTTTCTGAATATAAATTTTTATAAAATAATTTTACTTCTTCGAGAATTTCTTTTTGTTTATTTAATTCTGTGCCATCTTTCATTTTTATTTTTGTTATTGTCTTTGATATATAGTTTTTATTTTCAAGATTACAAAAAAAGTGAGACGGTTTTTCTCCTTCTAAAATCCATTGTGCTCTTGACCTTACTAAATGACCTTTAAGTTTTTCTTTCCTTATGTTTTCTAAATCAGATTTCTTTTTTTCAATAATGTCGTAATTTGTTTGAATATTATCAATATCTGTTCGAATTTATTTATTTCTTCTATTAGTTGTTTTTCCTTTTTATCTATTTGTTTTTTTCGATAACTACTGTATGAAATTGTTTGCCCCCTAATTTCCATAAGTAAGGTTTCTAAAAATAATTGATTTGAAATTGTAAATTGAATTGATTTATTGTCAATGGTATCTATGTTTTTTAAGTTATAAATTGGTACACTATATTGAAGTTTAACTTTTGAAATGGTAGTTTTAATTTTTTCAAGGTATTTTTCATCTTCAAGTAAAATGTTATTAAATTTCCATAAACCTCTGCCTACAGTAAATTCATTTAATTTCATTGATAATATTACCATTGAATGGTCTGATCTATAGCTGGGGTCAATGTCTACTTTTGAAATTCTATTGATAAGAGAGTTGCTTATTAAAAAGAAATCCAATCTGGCTTGTTTAAATGGGTTTTTTCTACGCCATGTATATCTCCGTAGAGTTGGATACAAGTATCTGAACGGGTCTACTATACTAGTCTCATCTATTATTTCTAATAATTTATTTCTTGCTTTTGGGTTATTTATATTTTTGTAGTTATTTGTGTCTAATTCTGGTTTAAGAACAAGATTAAAGTCACCACATATTATAATATTTTTGTTATCAATCTTATTACAAATGATTTCTTTAAGATTACTATAAAAAGAGGGACTATCAGAATTTGGACCATATATTGTTATTAGTGTTAACGGTTGTTTTTCTACTGTTATATTCAGAGCTAGGAGGTTACCATCTTCTTGTTTATATTGTGAAAGTATATTATACTCAAAATTATCTTTAAATAGTATACATACTCCCCTAGCAGCGGTATTATATGAACATGATACTATTTTACCACCCCATTGGGTTGAAATAAAATTTTCATCTTTTGGGCTGAAATGTACATCTTGTAAACAATAAATATTAATATCCTTTGCCTTAAGAAAATTAAATACATCTCTTCTTTTATTTAAATCGCCAATTCCTCTACAGTTATAGGATAGTATTTTCAAAAACTGGTTATCAGTCATGTTGCTTTAGTATTATGTGGCTGATTAGTTGTTTACATTGGCAATATTTGACTTTGGATATTGTTTTGGCTTTGTATTTATCTATGTCATTTTTTAAGAGGTATAAAAAGAACAAAAATAAAAAAAGATAGAAGATACTAAAGAGAGGAAAGGGGAAGATATAGGGAAAGTGGGAGAGAATAAAATGGACTTCAAATATATGGAAAGAAGCCATTATTTTTTAAAAGACAGCTGTTTTGCTGTATTAAAGAAGGTTTCAAAGCAGCTTGAAATTAACCTGCAATTTACCTGCATATGTATTAGATTAGCGATTTTTTATGGTCGTATAATAATAATAATAATAGTAATAAAATAAAGAAATAATAATAATAAATAATACTCATAATGCTGAAGATGACGACGACGATAACAAAACAAAAACGATGACAATAACAAACACCATCAAATTACAATCATCACTATCGTATAATAATAATAATAATAATAATAATAAATAATACTCATAATGCTGAAGATGACGACGAACGATAACAAAAACAAAACGATGACAATAACAAACACCATCAAATTACAATCATCACCATCATCACCATCGTCACTACCATTATAACATCATTTCAATTATAATCTTAACGTCGACATCACCGTCAAAAAACACCGCCATATAGTATATATTAACATTATATGAAAAATTAATATTCAAATAACCAATTTACACACACATGTACATGTCTATAAATATTATATACATTAAGACTACCCGTACATAATGACTAGTCGTAGGTAGTGCCATTATTGGAATGTATAGATAAAACAATTTGTTTTTTGAACACTTAAATGTGTATGTATTTTAAGTGGATGTTTGAGACTGGTATATAAGTACAGGTGTTCTTTGTAGCATAATTAAATGCACAATACTAACATATTCATATAGATAATATTTTTAACCTGTTTAAATTTAACACATCTCATAATTTCTATTGTTTTAATAGACAAGTACTCAGATAATACAGGTTAATTCAACTAACAACATTAATGTTATATCTTATAAAAGTTAAGTTTACACAGGATATTGGTGGACTCGGGCATTGGTTTACACATGTTTCACTGTCACTGTTGTTATTTTTGTTGAGCATGGCAGTGCCATAAGGCGAGATTTATGTGTTATTTTTCCAGTTTTAGCAGTGGTGGTGACGGCGGTGTGTCAAAATGTGAAAGTTTATGTTAAAGTGATGCATTTTTTACTCAATCAAAAACTAACTAGGCGAGATATTTAAATCTGTGGAATTCTTGTTATAATGTATTACATTTTTATGATTTACAGGAACCACATGGGTACAAGAAATAGTTTATCTAATCCAAACTAATCTAAATTTCCAAACAGCTAAAGAAGTCAGTATAGAAAACAGATTCCCTTATCTTGAGTACCATTACCCGGGATTGAAAGTTATAAATGAGATGAAATCTCCTAGATTAATCAAAACCCACCTTCCACTTACTTTGTTACCTGAAGAAATAAAACAGAAAAACCCAAAGGTAAAAAAAAAATTTTTTTTGTCAAGCCTGGCATCACCATAAGACGAGACTTAAGTGTTACTTTTCAGGTGCCGGCAGCATAGGCAGCAGCATGTCAAGTGTGAAAGTTAATGTTCAAGTCAAAAATTAACCAGGCGAGACATTTAAGTCTGTGGAATTCTTATTTGATTAGAAATTTGGAGTAGATAAAATTGGTCTAATATCAGTAATAATAATTTTGGAAATCATACACTATAATCAATGCTGTTTCTTTATTCTAATCAAGAAACACATTCACCCTAATGAAGACTGCACCCTAATCTTAATCTACACAAATCATAATCCCAATCAAGGTTATGTTATGATTCAAATCATGACCACAACATACAGGTATTAACCCAGCTTCATAAGACTACCATCATCCTACTCAGGATCATACCATCATCATTACCAAGATATTAACATAATCCTTAACCTTATCAAGACCTGCTATTATCCTGATTAAGATAGTATACTACCAGTATAATCCCAAACAAAGCTGTACCAAAATTTGTATCAGGACCTACCATTGACTTAATTAAGAAAATACATCTACTATAATCCTAATTAAGATTGAACCATAATATTTTATCAAGACCATGCCAATGATTTAAAATTTTGTTTTATCTGGATTTATTTAAATTCAATTTGTAAAATATTGGAATTGATAAACCACATGTTTAAGACAGTCTACCTGAAATCTTTCTGTATTGTAGCAAATTGTAAATTTTTAAATCAGTTGTTTGTGATGTTTCAGTCTTGTTCCTGTGACCAAGTAATGAATTTTTAATGAGTTGAATTTTTATCATGATACATTGATGATTAAAATCACTGAATTGTGAAGTAATGCATTTGAAAGTGAAAGGAAAAATTAGAAAAGTGGCACTTTACTGTTTAATGATACATGGTTTAATGTCTCATTTTTTGATAATAATAAAATCATTTGTAACTTATGTGTTAATTTCAGATTATATACATAGCAAGAAATCCTAAAGATGTTTTAATATCCTATTTTCATTTCATGAGGATGTTAAAACCAGTTTCAAGGTTTAATGGTTCATTTGAAGATTTTTATCACAAATTCCTCCACAACAAATGTGAGTATGGCATATTTGTCTGTCCATGAATGTATTTTTCTTTGGTTAGGGAAACAAGCCTTCAGTTTCATAAACATTCTTTACCTAACATTTTTTCTTAACTTAAACCTGGCAAATTCGAAATCTTGATAATTTTGTTAATTTTTAAGATCTGATTTAATTTAAGTGGTCATTTTGATGATTCTTCAAAGCTAATTTGTATTTTTTTTTTTTTTTTTTTTTTTTTTTTTTTTTTTGAAAAAAGATTTGCTAAATTTGTTTAATTCATGTTAAGAAAAGTCTTAGTTAAGAGTGGAGTATGGTGTTTTACACCACAATCAAGGTTCTTTTAGATTTATTGAGCCAGTCAGTTCTAGGATAGTGGAGGAAACCGTTATACCCTGGGAAAAACCACAGACTTTCTGCAAGCAAACTTACGAATTTTCTCAACTAGGATGTGAGATTTGAACCTAGGTGGTGATCCTTAACACACACTTTAGACCACTTGGCCATCTATTCTCCTCTTAATTAAGGAATGATTTGTTAAAACTTGGGACAGATCAGTGAACATTGTCCAGACTGTCTGCAAGCAAATTTACAAACTTTTTCAAACTAGGATGTGAGATTTGAACCTAGGTGGTGATCTGTAACACACACTTTAGACAACTTGGCCAGCTAGGCTCCTCTTAATTAAGGAATGATTTGTTAAACTTGGGACAGATCAGTGAACATTGTCCAGGAAAATTATATTTTATGTTGATGATTAGAAGTGAATGTTACAAGTTAACAAGGAGATCTTAACTACAATGTACTTCAGTCTAATAGTTTTCTAATTTATAATCACCCCTGGTTTCACTATCATTTCTCAAGAATTTCCTTAAGTTTTTTAACTTCCGTCCTTAGCTAAGTTTTTCCTTATATTGAGTTTCACAGTGTTCTTAAATATTTATTATTTGTTATAATAATTTATGAAATTTCATTTTGAATTTTTTCTCACAACAAAAATTTAAATAAACAATATAGAATGTAGATGCTGGATGATTACATATTTCTTTTTTATTAATTTTTATTTTTATTTATTTTTATTTTTATTTTTATAAATTTATTTATTTATATTATTATTTTTATTATTTTATTTATTAATTATTATAATTATTATTATTATTTTTTGTTGAAATTGCACAATAGTTTGTTGCTCATCGGAGCTGAAAGCTCAGACAAGCTATTGCTATCCAACTTCTTTCATCAAGCATTAACTTTTAACATTTTAATCTTCTCCTTCAAAACCACTGGGCCAAATTTAATAAAACTTGGCTACCAAAATGCCTGGGTGAAACCCTTTCAGATTGCACAAATGAAGGAGTTATGTCCCATTGAGGTCTCATAAGTGGGAAATAATGAAAATCTTTAAAATCTTCTCCTCTAAATGTACAAGAGATATACCTTAGTTATTTCATGTATAAGATTCTTAGGTCATCTAGTTTCAGACTTGCACAAATGGTAGTTATGAGACTAGAATAGGGAAATGGCAAGGCGCTTGGTGGGTTAATGTCACAGCTGGCAAAGTGACTGAAATTGTGAATTATCTTAAAACTATTAGCTTTTGGTATAGGCATGTAAGTGGAATATTCTGGTATTGAATGATGATGATTTTGATATATGGTTCAAGGTTGTACATTCAATGCAAGGTCATCCCTGCATAAGAGAACTTAAATTGCTATAGATCTTGAAAACTATTAACTTTTTGTATAGGCATGTAAATTAGAATATTGTAGGTATTGACGTGACAATAATTTCAATATATGGTTCAAGGTCATATAGTCAAAGGTCAGGGTCATAGCAGGGTAAGACTTAAATTGCTTCTTTTCTTGAAAACTATTAAATTTTTGTATAGGCATATATTAGAATATTGTAGGTATTGACATGACAATCGTTTTGATTTATGGTTCAATGTCATATATTCAAAGGTCTAGGTCAAAACAGCATAAGGAGACTTAAATTGCTAATTTTCTTGAAAAATATTAACTCTATGTATAGGCATGTATGTTATAATATTGTAGATATTGACATGACAATCATTTTGATGTATGGTTCAAGGTCATAGATTCAATGATCAAGGTCATAGCAGCATTAAAAGACTTAAATTGTTACTTATCTAAAACACTTTTTATATAGAAATATGTATAATATTATTGTATGTATTGATATGACAATCATTTGATTTATGTTTCAAGGTCATAGGTTCAAATGCCAAGGACATAGCTGCATAAGTACATGCTGAAAGGGTTAATGATTTGGAAATTATCCATTGTACTGTATTTACTACATGCATATTAGGTACTTATTAATGGAATTTGACAAGATGTTTCTGATTCAGTTTTGTAGCAGTTATTAACTTAAGAAAAGTTGGAAAGTTTCTTGTACTTAATACATTGTCTATTGCACTTTACAAACAATTTTGGACATATCCTCATGTGAGTGTTAAGACCCATGGGTCTCTTATTCTTTTGTTTTTAGCTCACCTGAGCACAAAGTGCTCAAGTGAGCTATTGTGGTGGGTCATTGTCCGTCGTGCGTCGTGCGTCAACTTTTGATTGTTAACACTCCTGAGGCCACAATTTAAGTCCAATCTTAATCAAACTTTCTCAGAATGATCCTCTTGACAAAAGCTAGCTCAAGTTCTTATATGGGCAATGTTGGTTCAATAAGTAGGTCACTAGGTCAAATTGTAGAAAAACCTTGTTAACACTCCTGAGGACCCAATTTCAGTCCAATCTTCATCAAACTTAGTCAGAATGATCATCTTGACAAAAGCTAGTTCAAGTTCGTATATGGGCAATGTTGGGTCAATAAGTAGGTCACTAGGTCAAATTGTAGAAAAACCTTGTTAACACTCCTGAGGACCCAATTTTAGTCCAATCTTCATCAAACTTAGTCAGAATGATCTTCTTGACAAAAGCTAGCTCAAGTTCGTATATGGGCCACGTTGGGTCAATAAATAGGTCACTAGGTCAAATTGTAGAAAAACCTTGTTAACACTCCTGAGGACCCAATTTTAGTCCAATCTTCATCAAACTTATTCAGAATGATGCTCTTGACAAAAGCTAGCTCGAGTTTGTATATAAGCCACGTTGGGTCAATAAGTAGGTCACTAGATCAAATTGTAGAAAAACCTTGTTAACACTCCTGAGGACCCAATTTTAGTCCAATCTTCATCAAACTTAGTCAGAATGATCTCTTGACAAAATCTAGCTCAAGATTGTATATGGGCCATGTTGGGTCAATAAGTAGGTCACTAGGGTCAAATTGTAGAAAAACCTTGTTAACACTCCTGAGGCCTCAATTTTAGTCCAATCTTCATCAAACTTAGTCAGAATGATCTTCTTGACAAAAGCTAGCTCAAGTTTTTATATGGGCCATGTTGGATTAATAAGTAGGTCACTAGGTCAAATTGTAGAAAAACCTTGTTAACACTCCTGAGGACCCAATTTTAGTCCAATCTTCATCAAACTTAGTCAGAATAAACTTCTGACAAAAGCTAGTTCAAGGTTGTATATGGGCCATGTCGGGTCAATAAGTAGGTCACTAGGTCAAATTGTAGAAAAAACCTTGTTAACACTCCTGAGGACCCAATTTTAGTTCCAATCTTCATCAAACTTAGTCAGAATAAACTTCTTGACCAAAAGCTAGTCAAGGTTGTAGGTGGGCCATGTTGGTTAATAAGTAGGTCACTAGGTCAAATTGTAATAAAACCTTGATTAACACTCCTGAGGACCCCAATTTTAGTCCAATCTTCATCAAACTCAGTCAGAATGATGCTCTTTACAAAAGCTAGTTCAAGGTTGTATATGGCCATGTTTGGGTCAATAAGTAGGTCACTAGGTCAAATTGTAGAAAAACCTTGTTAACACTCCTGAGGACCTAATTTTAGGTCCAATCTTCATCAAACTTAGTCAGAATGATGCTCTTGACAAAAGCTAGCTCAAGTTCGTATATGGGCCATGTTGAGTCAATAGTAGGTCACTAGGTCAAATTGTAGAAAAACCTTGTTAACACTCCTGAGGACCCAATTTTAGTCCAATCTTCATCAAACTTATTCAGAATGATGCTCTTGACAAAAGCTAGCTCGAGTTTGTATATGGGCTATGTTGGGTCAATAAGTAGGTCACTAGGTCGAATTATAAAAAACCTTGTTAACACATATGAGGGAATCCATTTTAGACCAATCTTATCAAACTGTCTCAGAATGATGCTCTTGACAAAAGCTAGCTCAAGTTTATATATGGGTCATTTTGTTTCAATAAGTAGGTCACTAGCTCGAAATATAGGAAAAAATCTCTTTTAAGAATAGAAGCTCTAGTTTGCCAAAATCAAGCTGAGTGTACATCATTTTCAGGTGAGCGTCCAGGGCCTTCATGGCCCTCTTGTTACTTTTATTATTTATTTAATATTAATTTTATGATTTAGTATGTTATAGCCCATGGTGGAAACATGTGAAGGATTTTTGGGACAACAAAAATCAACAGAATATACTATTTATCAGATATGAAGACATGCAAAAGGTCAGTAATATAATTATATTCTAATGTCCGAACATTATCCCTTTAATTGGCAGCGAAATTATGTAAATTTATCAAAAAATGTACCATATTTCAATTCAAATTTTCGGACATTTGCAGTAAAAATGTTAATAACCAACCCTTATTTATTTGGTATCCCTGTATAACATTCTTTACATTAAGGTAGGTAAAACCAAAATATCTGTTACCATGGCAACATAAACAAAGCATTTACACCACAAATGAGTGAAATTTTTCACATTTTTGCTTGATTTCCAAAACATTGCTATTATCTTGATTCCTGCATACTTCAAATTAAATTTCTTGGTTACAAATCAAAGTTTGGCATCATTCAAATATTCTGAAGAAAGATAATTTTTAAATTTGTTTGTTTTCCCAAAAAATAAAACCATCAAATTTTATGTATTTCTGGTTAAATCTTTAAAATAAAAACAGCTATATACAAAATTTATATTTAAAGAAGAAAAATAGACCACTATTTCGATGCAAATTTCTTTATGTTTTAAAAATTTTTTACTATGAAACCATATATGAATTTTACCTTTGTTTTATTAAAAAGCATTAAAAACTACTTTCAGCTAAATATCGGTTACCATGGTAACGAATATAACAAAAATATACTATAAACGAGAATTTGTATAAAAATCCATAACTTTTAACAATGTCTAGCTATCAGCAGTCGGAAAACCTGCATTTTGAACAAATAATTTAGCCCCTAATAAAAGCTTACACAAAGTAAACTTTTGAAACTTACATTTTTCACATAAAATTAGATGTCGATTATTACAGAATTATCAGATTATCACATAAAAAAAGACGGTCATATTTAATTTGTTATTTCAATGGACATGTTCACGTAAGAACACTTTTGTTTTTACTCAATACTTCAACAGTTAAAAGGAATGATGGATGAGAAACATCTATACATAGAAAACATACATGATAATTTGTTTTTGCCAGAATTTCAATCAAATTTCCATTACCAAGGCAACAAAAATTGCAAAAATCTTATCAAAACCATGAAAGAGAATAATATTACTATTTATATATTTCGTGCAAAATAAACAGAGGTGCAATACAGTTTTATTCGTATTATAAAATGTATAATTAGTAGAATTGTAGGTTACAGATTGTTTTAAAATTTTCATTCTTTCACTTCAAATAAGGATACATAACTTTAGTTTCAAAACTTGAAGCCATCTGAATTTTGAAGAAACTCGAGATAACAAATAATCTTTTACCTAACCCCTCCCCCTAAGAATACTGAATCAAATTTGTATAATTATACCAAACGTCATTCTAAATTTTTTAAAATTTCCTTGTAGGTCATGATACCATGATAACAGAATCTAGCGAATTTAGTTAAATCGGGGAAAACCCATGTGCTTTCACAGTACATGCACTTAATTATTTTAAAATAAGTGTCATGTGCTGATTTGGAATGCATTATTTTAATAGAAATTTGGAATTTTACCAAGATAGCTAGATGTTTTTCTGACTTTATCAACAGTCAATTTATTTCCCACTATCCAGACAATTTTTTTTTTTTTTTTTTTTTTTTTTTGGTAAAATTAAAAACAAACGCTACACAATTTTTATAGTTTAAAAACTTATGTACAAAAATTTAAGAAAAAAATTAATTAGTTCTCATTTCTAATCATTATGTATGCAGGTTTTTGAATTTCTATAACTTCAATAATTTGTTTTTTTTTTTTTTTTTTTTTTTTTTTTT
>CM056596.1:49417290-49597938 GCA_029721355.1 Tegillarca granosa
AGACAGGGTCTCGGCGAAGAAGTGGTCTAAAGCCCGCTTAAGGATCACAGTACGTCTCAGCGCCTTAGTTCGAATTCCGCTCGGGCAGATTCTAGTGTGAGAAAAGTTTTTCAGTTCGCTTTCTGAAGGTCGGTGGTTTTCTCCGATTTCTTCTACAATCCAAGAACTGATCTTCTCGACATTAGTAATAGAATCTTTTTTTTTTGTAATGTATATTTTTATTGACATAGAATAATCAATGATATAATTTACAAGCAATAGGAAAAACAATAAATATATCCATATAGCCAATAATGCAAACACAAAGATACCAATATAAATGAATAATATTAACTCTTATAAAAAGCATACAACATATATACATGTATATATATAAACGATACCAATATAAATGAATAATATTAACTCTTATAAAATTGAGTGATATATATTTATATATATATATATATACACACATACATACACACACATATACATATACATGCAATCAATGTAATATAGTTGATGCTGACAGAGGAAAAGGGTGAAAATCAATTATCTAAACAACTGTCCAAAAGGTCTCCAAATTGTTCAAACTCTTCAATTTCATTTGTTTTAATTGCTACATGGTTCTGAATAATAAAATGAGTTTAATTAAAACTAAGGTCTGTTCCTTCCTGCAAAGCATTCCTTAGCTGGATTTGAATTCATATAATTTTGGAACTTTAGATTCATTAATTCTCAACTGTTTGGCGTATGTTGTTTAATTTATCAAACTTTTTGGCCCTTAGTGTCACTGATGAGGAATGATTTTCCGAAATGTGCATATCTGGCACATCAAAATTTAGCAGGTATTTATTATATATTTGATAGTATGAAATAAATTCCTGAATGTTAAGTGTTTTTTCTTTAACTTTCATTCTAAAAATAAAGTTTCTGATCAAAATACATAAAAAGTTAATAGGTTTTGTTTCTTTGTTAAATTTTATAATTCCAAATATGGCTTCTTTTCCATTAATGTATAAATCTTTATGACATTTTGCTTTTATTAATTTTATTATTTCCATCCAAAAATCGTTTACAATGCAGCATTCCCAGAATAAATGAGTGGTTGTTTCACATAATTTTTTACAGAAGGTACATTTATCATCTTTTTTTATTTGTAACTTTTTTAAATAATTATTTGTGGTAAGTATTTTATTGTTTATTTTATATTGAAACCATTGTAAATATGAATTTCTAGTTGTATAAAAAGGGAGACAACTTATATTTTTCCATTCTTTTTCACTTAATAAAAATTCGTTTGTCCACTTCAAATCTTCCGTTTTACATCTTTTGAATTTGAGGAATAAACTATACATATCTTTACAACCCTTTTCTGACCTTTTTATAATTCCAAAGACATGTGGAATAAATGGGCGTATTAGTTCATTATTTTGCTTTTGAAATTTTCCTAAATTTGATTTTACTTTATTTATAATTCCTAAATATTCTAAAAAATTGGATTTTAACTTATACGTTTTTTGCAATTCCTCATAAGAATAAAAATGATAACTGTTCTTCATTAGATCGCTTATAAATATTACGCCTTGTTGTATCCAGTGTTTTGAAGATACTGTTTTTCTGTCAATTATAAACTCGGAATTATTCCAAATACTAGATTTTACATATTGAAACCATGTTTTACAACAGTCTATGCCATTTATCTCCGTGAACGCATGCAAAACTTGTTGCCAAAAATTATTTATTTCTTTTCTGGGAATGGTATTTGTTATTAGATTGTTCGGTGTGATCCCTACGTTTCTAATCAATTTATTTAATTTAGATTTTTGTGATATTATTCTGCGGATCCATGTTAGCTTTATCGCCTTAATAAAACTTTCAAGGTCAATCATTTTTAGTCCTCCCTGTAAATAATTTTGTATCGTTACTAAACGTTTAATTTTGTCTGGCTTTGAATTCCATATAAAATTAAAAAATAAGCTGTGTAAGTACTTAATAGTCTTTTTAGGGGGATCAGGGAGAGACAAAAATAAATAATTAAGTTTAGATATTACAAGTGTTTTAATAATAGTTATTCTTCCAAGTGGTGTGAGGTTCCTAGAAGACCATAATTTCAGGATCGATTCTATTTCTTTTATTCGTTTGTCATAATTTAAATTTACCATTTCGTCTAAATTTGTTGAAAAATTTATACCTAACAATGAAAAATATTCAGCATTAAATTCAAATTTGTATCTATGATTAAACGTTTCCCCACAAAACTTTTTACAACCTATCCAAACAGATTTACATTTAGATTCATTAATATTCAGACCAGATATTTTTGCAAAAAAATCTAAAACTCTTAAAGTTTCTTCTAAAGAAGACTTTGATCCATCTAAAATAAAGGTAGTATCATCTGCAAATTGAGATATTTTGTGTTCCTCGATGCCAATTGTGATTCCTTTTATACGCTTATTATTTTCGACTAGAATATTTAATATTTCTGCACATAATAAAAAAATATAGCTTGAAATCGGATCTCCCTGTCTAACTCCTCGTGATATTGAAAAAAAAATCAGATAAATGATTATTCTGTATTACTGCTGCTGTGATATTTGTGTAGAAGACTTTAATCCATTTTTTAATACTTTCACCGAAATTGAAAAAATTTAAAACTTCAAATAAAAACGGCCAGGCTACACTGTCATATGCTTTTTGAAAATCGATCAGAAACAACATCCCGGGGAGATCTTTTCGTTCTGTAAATTCCATAATATCATAAATAATTCTTATGTTTTCTCCAATGTATCGTCCGCTTAAGAAACCTGTTTGGTTTTCCGAAATTAAGTTACTTAGCACAAGTTTTAACCTATTAGCTATACAGCCAGACGCTATTTTATATACAACATTTAAAAGGGATATGGGCCTCCAGTTATTTAAAAATTGTCTATCTTTATCACCTTTAGGTATACATGTTATAATCCCCGCTCTTTGAGTTATAGATAGTTGGCCTAAAGAATACCCGCAATTTATTGAACGTACAACAAAGTCTCCTATATCTTTCCAAAAAACTTTAAAAAATTCAGTTGTAAAACCATCAGATCCCGGACTTTTATTATTTTTCATTTTTTTTAAAGTATTAAGAGCTTCATTATAGGTAATTTCTCCTTCTATAGATTGTGCGTCTTTGTCTGATAATTTAGGTATATTCAAGTTTTTAAATTGTTCTTCAAGATTTACTGGTTCTATTTGTTTTTCTGAATATAAATTTTTATAAAATAATTTTACTTCTTCGAGAATTTCTTTTTGTTTATTTAATTCTGTGCCATCTTTCATTTTTATTTTTGTTATTGTCTTTGAATATAGTTTTTATTTTCAAGATTACAAAAAAAGTGAGACGGTTTTTCTCCTTCTAAAATCCATTGTGCTCTTGACCTTACTAAATGACCTTTAAGTTTTTCTTTCCTTATGTTTTCTAAATCAGTTTTCTTTTTTTCAATAATGTCGTAATTTGTTTGAATATTATCAATATCTGTTTCGAATTTATTTATTTCTTCTATTAGTTGTTTTTCCTTTTTATCTATTTGTTTTTTTCGATAACTACTGTATGAAATTGTTTGCCCCCTAATTTCCATAAGTAAGGTTTCTAAAAATAATTGATCTGAAATTGTAAATTGAATTGATTTATTGTCAATGGTATCTATGTTTTTTAAGTTATAAATTGGTACACTATATTGAAGTTTAACTTTTGAAATGGTAGTTTTAATTTTTTCAAGGTATTTTTCATCTTCAAGTAAAATGCTATTAAGTTTCCATAAACCTCTGCCTACAGTAAATTCATTTAATTTCATTGATAATATTACCATTGAATGGTCTGATCTATAGCTGGGGTCAATGTCTACTTTTGAAATTCTATTGATAAGAGAGTTGCTTATTAAAAAGAAATCCAATCTGGCTTGTTTAAATGGGTTTTTTCTACGCCATGTATATCTCCGTAGAGTTGGATACAAGTATCTGAACGGGTCTACTATACTAGTCTCATCTATTATTTCTAATAATTTATTTCTTGCTTTTGGGTTATTTATATTTTTGTAGTTATTTGTGTCTAATTCTGGTTTAAGAACAAGATTAAAGTCACCACATATTATAATATTTTTGTTATCAATCTTATTACAAATGATTTCTTTAAGATTACTATAAAAAGAGGGACTATCAGAATTTGGACCATATATTGTTATTAGTGTTAACGGTTGTTTTTCTACTGTTATATTCAGAGCTAGGAGGTTACCATCTTCTTGTTTATATTGTGAAAGTATATTATACTCAAAATTATCTTTAAATAGTATACATACTCCCCTAGCAGCGGTATTATATGAACATGATACTATTTTACCACCCCATTGGGTTGAAATAAAATTTTCATCTTTTGGGCTGAAATGTACATCTTGTAAACAATAAATATTAATATCCTTTGCCTTAAGAAAATTAAATACATCTCTTCTTTTATTTAAATCGCCAATTCCTCTACAGTTATAGGATAGTATTTTCAAAAACTGGTTATCAGTCATGTTGCTTTAGTATTATGTGGCTGATTAGTTGTTTACATTGGCAATATTTGACTTTGGATATTGTTTTGGGCTTTGTATTTATCTATGTCATTTTTTAAGAGGTATAAAAAGAACAAAAATAAAAAAAGATAGAAGATACTAAAGAGAGGAAAGGGGAAGATATAGGGAAAGTGGGAGAGAATAAATGGACTTCAAATATATGGAAAGAAGCCATTATTTTTAAAAGACAGCTGTTTTGCTGTATTAAAGAAGGTTTCAAAGCAGCTTGAAATTAACCTGCAATTAACCTGCATATGTATTAGATTAGCGATTTTTTATGGTCGTATAATAATAATAATAATAATAGTAATAAAATAAAAAAATAATAATAATAAATAATACTCATAATGCTGAAGATGACGACGACGATAACAAAACAAAAACGATGACAATAACAAACACCATCAAATTACAATCATCACTATCGTATAATAATAATAATAATAATAATAATAAATAATACTCATAATGCTGAAGATGACGACGAACGATAACAAAAACAAAACGATGACAATAACAAACACCATCAAATTACAATCATCACCATCATCACCATCGTCACTACCATTATAACATCATTTCAATTATAATCTTAACGTCGACATCACCGTCAAAAAACACCGCCATATAGTATATATTAACATTATATGAAAAATTAATATTCAAATAACCAATTTACACACACATGTACATGTCTATAAATATTATATACATTAAGACTACCCGTACATAATGATTAGTCGTAGGTAGTGCCATTATTGGAATGTATAGATAAAACAATTTGTTTTTTGAACACTTAAATGTGTATGTATTTTAAGTGGATGTTTGAGACTGGTATATAAGTACAGGTGTTCTTTGTAGCATAATTAAATGCACAATACTAACATATTCATATAGATAATATTTTTAACCTGTTTAAATTTAACACATCTCATAATTTCTATTGTTTTAATAGACAAGTACTCAGATAATACAGGTTAATTCAACTAACAACATTAATGTTATATCTTATAAAAGTTAAGTTTACACAGGATATTGGTGGACTCGGGCATTGGTTTACACATGTTTCACTGTCACTGTTGTTATTTTTGTTGAGCATGGCAGTGCCATAAGGCGAGATTTATGTGTTATTTTTCCAGTTTTAGCAGTGGTGGTGACGGCGGTGTGTCAAAATGTGTAAGTTTATGTTAAAGTGATGCATTTTTTACTCAATCAAAAACTAACTAGGCGAGATATTTAAATCTGTGGAATTCTTGTTATAATGTATTACATTTTTATGATTTACAGGAACCACATGGGTACAAGAAATAGTTTATCTAATCCAAACTAATCTAAATTTCCAAACAGCTAAAGAAGTCAGTATAGAAAACAGATTCCCTTATCTTGAGTACCATTACCCGGGATTGAAAGTTATAAATGAGATGAAATCTCCTAGATTAATCAAAACCCACCTTCCACTTACTTTGTTACCTGAAGAAATAAAACAGAAAAACCCAAAGGTAAAAAAAAAAATTTTTTTTGTCAAGCCTGGCATCACCATAAGACGAGACTTAAGTGTTACTTTTCAGGTGCCGGCAGCATAGGCAGCAGCATGTCAAGTGTGAAAGTTAATGTTCAAGTCAAAAATTAACCAGGCGAGACATTTAAGTCTGTGGAATTCTTATTTGATTAGAAATTTGGAGTAGATAAAATTGGTCTAATATCAGTAATAATAATTTTGGAAATCATCACACTATAATCAATGCTGTTTCTTTATTCTAATCAAGAAACACATTCACCCTAATGAAGACTGCACCCTAATCTTAATCTACACAAATCATAATCCCAATCAAGGTTATGTTATGATTCAAATCATGACCACAACATACAGGTATTAACCCAGCTTCATAAGACTACCATCATCCTACTCAGGATCATACCATCATCATTACCAAGATATTAACATAATCCTTAACCTTATCAAGACCTGCTATTATCCTGATTAAGATAGTATACTACCAGTATAATCCCAAATCAAAGCTGTACCAAAATTTGTATCAGGACCTACCATTGACTTAATTAAGAAAATACATCTACTATAATCCTAATTAAGATTGAACCATAATATTTTATCAAGACCATGCCAATGATTTAAAATTTTGTTTTATCTGGATTTATTTAAATTCAATTTGTAAAATATTGGAATTGATAAACCACATGTTTAAGACAGTCTACCTGAAATCTTTCTGTATTGTAGCAAATTGTAAATTTTAAATCAGTTGTTTGTGATGTTTCAGTCTTGTTCCTGTGACCAAGTAATGAATTTTTAATGAGTTGAATTTTTATCATGATACATTGATGATTAAAATCACTGAATTGTGAAGTAATGCATTTGAAAGTGAAAGGAAAAATTAGAAAAGTGACACTTTACTGTTTAATGATACATGGTTTAATGTCTCATTTTTTGATAATAATAAAATCATTTGTAACTTATGTGTTAATTTCAGATTATATACATAGCAAGAAATCCTAAAGATGTTTTAATATCCTATTTTCATTTCATGAGGATGTTAAAACCAGTTTCAAGGTTTAATGGTTCATTTGAAGATTTTTATCACAAATTCCTCCACAACAAATGTGAGTATGGCATATTTGTCTGTCCATGAATGTATTTTTCTTTGGTTAGGGAAACAAGCCTTCAGTTTCATAAACATTCTTTACCTAACATTTTTCTTAACTTAAATCTGGCAAATTCGAAATCTTGATAATTTTGTTAATTTTTAAGATCTGATTTAATTTAAGTGGTCATTTTGATGATTCTTCAAAGCTAATTTGTATTTTTTTTTTTTTTTTTTTTTTTTATTTTTTTTTGAAAAAAGATTTGCTAAATTTGTTTAATTCATGTTAAGAAAAGTCTTAGTTAAGAGTGGAGTTATGGTGTTTTACACCACAATCAAGGTTCTTTTAGATTTATTGAGCCAGTCAGTTCTAGGATAGTGGAGGAAACCGTTATACCCTGGGAAAACCACAGACTTTCTGCAAGCAAACTTACGAACTTTTCTCAACTAGGAATGTGAGATTTGAACCTAGGTGGTGATCCGTAACACACACTTTAGACCACTTGGCCATCTATTCTCCTCTTAATTAAGGAATGATTTGTTAAACTTGGGACAGATCAGTGAACATTGTCCAGACTGTCTGCAAGCAAATTTACAAACTTTTTCAAACTAGGATGTGAGATTTGAACCTAGGTGGTGATCTGTAACACACACTTTAGACAACTTGGCCAGCTAGGCTCCTCTTAATTAAGGAATGATTTGTTAAACTTGGGACAGATCAGTGAACATTGTCCAGGAAAATTATATTTTATGTTGATGATTAGAAGTGAATGTTACAAGTTAACAAGGAGATCTTAACTACAATGTACTTCAGTCTAATAGTTTTCTAATTTATAATCACCCCTGGTTTCACTATCATTTCTCAAGAATTTCCTTAAGTTTTTTAACTTCCGTCCTTAGCTAAGTTTTTCCTTATATTGAGTTTCACAGTGTTCTTAAATATTTATTATTTGTTATAATAATTTATGAAATTTCATTTTGAATTTTTTCTCACAACAAAAATTTAAATAAACAATATAGAATGTAGATGCTGGATGATTACATATTTCTTTTTTATTAATTTTTATTTTTATTTATTTTTATTTTTATTTTTATAAATTTATTTATTTATATTATTATTTTTATTATTTTATTTATTAATTATTATAATTATTATTATTATTTTTTGTTGAAATTGCACAATAGTTTGTTGCTCATCGGAGCTGAAAGCTCAGACAAGCTATTGCTATCCAACTTCTTTCATCAAGCATTAACTTTTAACATTTTAATCTTCTCCTTCAAAACCACTGGGCCAAATTTAATAAAACTTGGCTACCAAATGCCTGGGTGAAACCCTTTCAGATTGCACAAATGAAGGAGTTATGTCCCATTGAGGTCTCATAAGTGGGAAATAATGAAAATCTTTAAAAATCTTCTCCTCTAAATGTACAAGAGATATACCTTAGTTATTTCATGTATAAGATTCTTAGGTCATCTAGTTTCAGACTTGCACAAATGGTAGTTATGAGACTAGAATAGGGAAATGGCAAGGCGCTTGGTGGGTTAATGTCACAGCTGGCAAAGTGACTGAAATTGTGAATTATCTTAAAAACTATTAGCTTTTGGTATAGGCATGTAAGTGGAATATTCTGGTATTGATATGATGATGATTTTGATATATGGTTCAAGGTTGTACATTCAATGCAAGGTCATCCCTGCATAAGAGAACTTAAATTGCTATAGATCTTGAAAACTATTAACTTTTTGTATAGGCATGTAAATTAGAATATTGTAGGTATTGACGTGACAATAATTTCAATATATGGTTCAAGGTCATATAGTCAAAGGTCAGGGTCATAGCAGGGTAAGACTTAAATTGCTTCTTTTCTTGAAAACTATTAAATTTTTGTATAGGCATATATTAGAATATTGTAGGTATTGACATGACAATCGTTTTGATTTATGGTTCAATGTCATATATTCAAAGGTCTAGGTCAAAACAGCATAAGGAGACTTAAATTGCTAATTTTCTTGAAAAATATTAACTCTATGTATAGGCATGTATGTTATAATATTGTAGATATTGACATGACAATCATTTTGATGTATGGTTCAAGGTCATAGATTCAATGATCAAGGTCATAGCAGCATTAAAAGACTTAAATTGTTACTTATCTAAAACACTTTTTATATAGAAATATGTATAATATTATTGTATGTATTGATATGACAATCATTTGATTTATGTTTCAAGGTCATAGGTTCAAATGCCAAGGACATAGCTGCATAAGTACATGCTGAAAGGGTTAATGATTTGGAAATTATCCATTGTACTGTATTTACTACATGCATATTAGGTACTTATTAATGGAATTTGACAAGATGTTTCTGATTCAGTTTTGTAGCAGTTATTAACTTAAGAAAAGTTGGAAAGTTTTTGTACTTAATACATTGTCTATTGCACTTTACAAACAATTTTGGACATATCCTCATGTGAGTGTTAAGACCCATGGGTCTCTTATTCTTTTGTTTTTAGCTCACCTGAGCACAAAGTGCTCAAGTGAGCTATTGTGGTGGGTCATTGTCCGTCGTGCGTCGTGCGTCAACTTTTGATTGTTAACACTCCTGAGGCCACAATTTAAGTCCAATCTTAATCAAACTTTCTCAGAATGATCCTCTTGACAAAAGCTAGCTCAAGTTCTTATATGGGCAATGTTGGTTCAATAAGTAGGTCACTAGGTCAAATTGTAGAAAAACCTTGTTAACACTCCTGAGGACCCAATTTCAGTCCAATCTTCATCAAACTTAGTCAGAATGATCATCTTGACAAAAGCTAGTTCAAGTTCGTATATGGGCAATGTTGGGTCAATAAGTAGGTCACTAGGTCAAATTGTAGAAAAACCTTGTTAACACTCCTGAGGACCCAATTTTAGTCCAATCTTCATCAAACTTAGTCAGAATGATCTTCTTGACAAAAGCTAGCTCAAGTTCGTATATGGGCCACGTTGGGTCAATAAATAGGTCACTAGGTCAAATTGTAGAAAAACCTTGTTAACACTCCTGAGGACCCAATTTTAGTCCAATCTTCATCAAACTTATTCAGAATGATGCTCTTGACAAAAGCTAGCTCGAGTTTGTATATAAGCCACGTTGGGTCAATAAGTAGGTCACTAGATCAAATTGTAGAAAAACCTTGTTAACACTCCTGAGGACCCAATTTTAGTCCAATCTTCATCAAACTTAGTCAGAATGATCTTCTTGACAAAATCTAGCTCAAGATTGTATATGGGCCATGTTGGGTCAATAAGTAGGTCACTAGGTCAAATTGTAGAAAAACCTTGTTAACACTCCTGAGGCCTCAATTTTAGTCCAATCTTCATCAAACTTAGTCAGAATGATCTTCTTGACAAAAGCTAGCTCAAGTTTTTATATGGGCCATGTTGGATTAATAAGTAGGTCACTAGGTCAAATTGTAGAAAAACCTTGTTAACACTCCTGAGGACCCAATTTTAGTCCAATCTTCATCAAACTTAGTCAGAATAAACTTCTTGACAAAAGCTAGTTCAAGGTTGTATATGGGCCATGTCGGGTCAATAAGTAGGTCACTAGGTCAAATTGTAGAAAAACCTTGTTAACACTCCTGAGGACCCAATTTTAGTTCCAATCTTCATCAAACTTAGTCAGAATAAACTTCTTGACAAAAGCTAGTTCAAGGTTGTAGGTGGGCCATGTTGGGTTAATAAGTAGGTCACTAGGTCAAATTGTAATAAAACCTTGTTAACACTCCTGAGGACCCAATTTTAGTCCAATCTTCATCAAACTCAGTCAGAATGATGCTCTTTACAAAAGCTAGTTCAAGGTTGTATATGGGCCATGTTGGGTCAATAAGTAGGTCACTAGGTCAAATTGTAGAAAAACCTTGTTAACACTCCTGAGGACCTAATTTTAGTCCAATCTTCATCAAACTTAGTCAGAATGATGCTCTTGACAAAAGCTAGCTCAAGTTCGTATATGGGCCATGTTGAGTCAATAAGTAGGTCACTAGGTCAAATTGTAGAAAAACCTTGTTAACACTCCTGAGGACCCAATTTTAGTCCAATCTTCATCAAACTTATTCAGAATGATGCTCTTGACAAAAGCTAGCTCGAGTTTGTATATGGGCTATGTTGGGTCAATAAGTAGGTCACTAGGTCGAATTATATAAAAACCTTGTTAACACATATGAGGGAATCCATTTTAGACCAATCTTATCAAACTGTCTCAGAATGATGCTCTTGACAAAAGCTAGCTCAAGTTTATATATGGGTCATTTTGTTTCAATAAGTAGGTCACTAGCTCGAAATATAGGAAAAAATCTCTTTTAAGAATAGAAGCTCTAGTTTGCCAAAATCAAGCTGAGTGTACATCATTTTCAGGTGAGCGTCCAGGGCCTTCATGGCCCTCTTGTTACTTTTATTATTTATTTAATATTAATTTTATGATTTAGTATGTTATAGCCCATGGTGGAAACATGTGAAGGATTTTTGGGACAACAAAAATCAACAGAATATACTATTTATCAGATATGAAGACATGCAAAAGGTCAGTAATATAATTATATTCTAATGTCCGAACATTATCCCTTTAATTGGCAGCGAAATTATGTAAATTTATCAAAAAATGTACCATATTTTCAATTCAAATTTTCGGACATTTGCAGTAAAAATGTTAATAACCAACCCTTATTTATTTGGTATCCCTGTATAACATTCTTTACATTAAGGTAGGTAAAACCAAAATATCTGTTACCATGGCAACATAAACAAAGCATTTACACCACAAATGAGTGAAATTTTTCACATTTTTGCTTGATTTCCAAAACATTGCTATTATCTTGATTCCTGCATACTTCAAATTAAATTTCTTGGTTACAAATCAAAGTTTGGCATCATTCAAATATTCTGAAGAAAGATAATTTTTAAATTTGTTTGTTTTCCCAAAAAATAAAACCATCAAATTTTATGTATTTCTGGTTAAATCTTTAAAATAAAAACAAACGCTATATACAAAATTTATATTTAAAGAAGAAAAATAGACCACTATTTCGATGCAAATTTCTTTATGTTTTAAAAATTTTATTACTATGAAACCATATATGAATTTTACCTTTGTTTTATTAAAAAGCATTAAAAACTACTTTCAGCTAAATATCGGTTACCATGGTAACGAATATAACAAAAATATACTATAAACGAGAATTTGTATAAAAATCCATAACTTTTAACAATGTCTAGCTATCAGCAGTCGGAAAACCTGCATTTTGAACAAATAATTTAGCCCCTAATAAAAGCTTACACAAAGTAAACTTTTGAAACTTTACATTTTTCACATAAAATTAGATGTCGATTATTACAGAATTATCAGATTATCACATAAAAAAAGACGGTCATATTTAATTTGTTATTTCAATGGACATGTTCACGTAAGAACACTTTTGTTTTTACTCAATACTTCAACAGTTAAAAGGAATGATGGATGAGAAACATCTATACATAGAAAACATACATGATAATTTTGTTTTTGCCAGAATTTCAATCAAATTTCCATTACCAAGGCAACAAAAATTGCAAAAATCTTATCAAAACCATGAAAGAGAATAATATTTTACTATTTATATATTTCGTGCAAAATAAACAGAGGTGCAATACAGTTTTATTCGTTTATTATAAAATGTATAATTAGTAGAATTGTAGGTTACAGATTGTTTTAAAATTTTCATTCTTTCACTTCAAATAAGGATACATAACTTTAGTTTCAAAACTTGAAGCCATCTTGAATTTTGAAGAAACTCGAGATAACAAATAATCTTTTACCTAACCCCCTCCCCCTAAGAATACTGAATCAAATTTGTATAATTATACCAAACGTCATTCTAAATTTTTTAAAATTTCCTTGTAGGTCATGATACCATGATAACAGAATCTAGCGAATTTAGTTAAATCGGGGGAAAACCCATGTGCTTTCACAGTACATGCACTTAATTATATTTAAAATAAGTGTCATGTGCTGATTTGGAATGCATTATTTTAATAGAAATTTGGAATTTTACCAAGATAGCTAGATGTTTTTCTGACTTTATCAACAGTCAATTTTATTTCCCACTATCCAGACAATTTTTTTTTTTTTTTTTTTTTTTTTTGGTAAAATTATAAAAACAAACGCTACACAATTTTTATAGTTTAAAAACTTTATGTACAAAAATTTAAGAAAAAAAATTAATTAGTTCTCATTTCTAATCATTATGTATGCAGGTTTTTGAATTTCTATAACTTCAATAATTTGTTTTTTTTTTTTTTTTTTTTTTTTTTTTTTTTTTTTTTTTTTCTTAAAACATGAAACCACACAGACATTACCTGGGCTTTTTATTTAAAACAAATCATTGACCCTGCGGGACGTATTGTCAATATAGCTGTGATAAACCAATGCCCACGATCAGTTCTATTTGTTTCACAACTTTAACTTTGTATTTATATATTCTTTGTAATGATATATAGTTATCATTTATGAACCCAAGCCGAACCTTTATATTTTTAGAAACACAGTACGGACATAGGAGAAGACACATATTCTATGCAGTGAACATGTGTCAGGTGCATGGGTTATACAGATATCAATCCAGGCATTCAATTGTTTTTAAATATATGTATTATTCTGATATAAAGTAAAATATAGTTTTTTTATTTCTTATTTTATTATGATTATTTAATCATTTATTTATTTGTTTGCGTGGACTGATTACCCGACACGAACGCGGTGTACACTTTTGATACACGGCAATGATACATCCTCAAACAGATATTCAAATTCCAGTCTGCATTATAATTAAAATGAATTTTGATCGTTCTGGTATAAAATAATTATTTTAGAAAAGGATCAAATAAAATTTTCAATTTGTGATTGCAAAAAAAAAAAAAACTGATCAATTGATTCTATCGGGATGAATTTACATCGACTCAAACATAAAGTTGTAATAATGACAGGTAAATATTTTTATTTTAAATGCAAGTTTTACCTCAGATTTATTTGCCAAAGATTTAAAATTGTTGAATAAAATAATTTCTAAAATACAATTTTTTATATGTGTACAAAATAGAAAAAAAATCCTTTTTAATTGCATAAAATTTGTAAATCAAAGTTTGAAAATTCACTTATAAAGATGCATCAAACAGTGTCACGATGTAAGATAAGAATGAAACATTTTGCTTTTCCGGTGAGGGCAAAAACATCAAAATAAAACATGAAAAAAATCAATAGTGGTAGTTGTTCTAAGTAATGAATTTGATGTTATTTATGGCTGGAGTTATTATTTCTTTACATAAATCAAACAACCTTTTCCTGCTCTTCATAAATATGTGGTTTTTATTTGGGTTTGAAACTTAATTTCAAAGTTTGAATGAATTACTTTTTCCATACTTTTTCAGCACTCTTACTTTTTCACTACATCAGGAATGGGATCGCTTTGTAATTTTAAACTTAAAAAAATCGATAATTTGTTGAAAATTTTCTTTTGTTTCATATGGTACCAAATTTACATCAATCGGACAAGTTTTAACAATGTAACACCAAACATTGTGCAACAGACCGTCCAAAAATCAGAATGGCGTAGTTTGGCATATCTGCCAAATAAAGGGTTAAACTTATATCACTAATAACTTCATCTGGGTAATAGATACTTAAATAGCTGCAACAATGACATGGTAACAAGCTTTTTTATTCTCTTGAAAGAATATTTTTCAAATTGATTAAAAATATCAATACTCCGTATTTTTTTGTCTAATAGACATAAAAATATGTTCAATCAAGAAAATACTTAGTGAGACTAGCTTCATTGGAAGAGTAAGTTTGTATTTTTTCTAACGAGACTTTTTTTTTAATGAATTAATGGACAGTGAACTAGATGCTTTCATTAAAAAAAAAATAGATCCAACAATAGCTTTGTTCAAGTTCTTTATTTCTCACATAATCACATTCTAAAGTTTCAACATAGAGAATATATCCTAGCATATAATAACCAATAACGTAATAATAACATACGTGAGTTAATACATGTATATATGTACAAGATTAACTCATATTTAACCAGTTGCTGTGAAATTTACTGTATATACTTTTAATCTACTTTCTTCAAAATAAACATTACAAATAATAAATATAAATATAATGATAATGTTAGTAAAGACGGCAACATTTAAAATGTTTTAAATGTCACTGGTAAAAATTAAACAAAGTACTTTATTATTTGTCCGATATTTTTTGTTACAGGATGTTCACAGTGTTATAAAGAAAATAGCAGATTTTTTAGGAAAATCTTTATCAGGAAATGATGTATGCAAAATAGCTGAACATTGTCAGTTTAATAAGATGAAAAATAATGAAATGGTAAATTTTTCTTGGTGGAAAGAATTGGGTTTAATAGATGCAAAAAGTAACAGTGAATTCATTAGGAAAGGTTAGTAGATATGAATGATTTATCAGACATTTCAAGTTAATTATTAACAAGAGCACCCCCGAGCGTAGCATTATACGCCCATGTTATATTGATCGAGTAGTACTATTTACTAGTGTGGCGACACCTTTAGGGGTTTCGCGGGAAAGAATGGAACAATCTAGAGGATTTCTATCAGTAGAGCTCATCCACAGAACTTGCCACTCAAAAGTTTGACACAGACCTAACGGATAAGTGCCAAACCTACCAATAATTTGGCAAAGAATTGGTTACTTTAATATGGGTACGAATTCAAAACGGTACGTTAAATTGTTTTTGGATTATAGCGCTGACTTTAAACAGTTATTGTGGATTTTATGTAAAAGATAGAAAAAATATAAAAATACCGTCTTTTCCGTCAGATCTTAAACATTTTTCGGTCAACGGACGACTTTTTCGTACAATGAACTGTTATTGAACAGGAGTGCATTAAACGTAATTGTTTTTTGGAAAAATTCATTTTTTGCATGTTTGACCCGAAAATTAAGTATGATACCGATTTTTCCCAAAAATTTCACCAAGTTAGATAGCTAGATCGCATTAGACTCCATAACCTCAGAAATTTTTAGCAAAATCTATCGAGGTCCCCAAGATGCAAATATATGCTGCTAAAAAGGAGAAAGTTGTCGCCTTTATCATTTCACATCCAGAGGATGTTCCGAATGAATTCGTCACTAATCCTCTAGATTGTTTGAGAACCTTTTTTTAACCATTCTGAAATAATTTATATCTATAAAGCTTAATTATAATTTGAACTGTTGTCGTGATCTGTGCAGTATGATAAAAAGGTGTTTTAAGTTAAAAAAGGGGCATAACTCCTCCAAAAATAATCTGAAAAAGTTGTAATTTGAAGTTGCACCAGATAATAACATCGTAAATGTGTATACCAAATTTCATTTGAATCCATAAATAGTTGTAGGCTCTGATGATCGGAAACCACATGGTCATACATACAAAAATTTCTAAGTTAAAAAGGGGCATAACTCCTCCAAAAATAATTCGAAAAAGTTGTAATTCGAACTTGCACAAGGTATTACCATGGTAAAGCTGTATACCAAATTTCATTTGAATCCATAAATGTTTGTGGTCTCTATTGAACGGAATACAAATTGTTAACAGACGCCCGCCCGTCATATGACGGGCGTATAAAAAGTTAGTCACAGACAAGAAGTCTCAGCCGAGTTTCCAACCTCATACTTCAGACCAGGTATGTCCATCCACTACACTGTTGATTGAACAAAATGGTAAATTTCTGCTATATTCTGTCATGTAGAAGCATCCTGTATCTAGCTTATGACAGACATGCAGACCATTGATTCAGAATTCTAATTAGACATGAAAAGTTTTTAAATAAAAGTCACAGTGAAAAACAGCTCAGATGAGATTTTTCTGATGATTCACTGTCCATTGTGCCTAGATTCAAATTTCATTTAGGCAGATCTTAGTGTAAGAAAGTTTGTCATTCTGCTTGGCAAAGGTTGGTGCTTTCTTTGGGTACTCCTGTTTTCTCCACCCAGAACTGACTCGTCTGAAAAAAGTGAAAGAGATTTGGGCATTAAACCCTATTACTCAACTTACAAGTATCCAGTAATTCCAAATTCCAAATGGTAGGGGTGTCATTTATTTTCCTTTCTCTTTGATGAAAATATAAAACCTGGACTTGGATATTTATTTATCTATAAGCATCCCAGTGACTGCAATTTTCATCTGAACAAGTCCTAGCTGTGGAACCAATAATGAAAATATTGTAGAGAAACCCCTGTAAACTATTTAAATGTCTTCTGTTAAAACAAACAACATCTAAACCTTCAATATTGAAAGCTCTAGCATCCTTAGGGCAAGTAGTATTATTTCATTATTGTGGGGCCTCATAAAGGAAAACTTAATTTTTAAAAGTTCATTTCTTACTGTGGGGCCATATAAAGGAAAACTTCATTTACTCTGTACATTTCTGTACTGTGGGGCCTCATAAAGGAAAACTTCATTTACTCTGTACATTTCTGTACTGTGGGGCCTCATAAAGGAAAACTTCATTTACTCTGTACATTCTGTACTGTGGGACCTCATAAAGGAAAACTTAATTTACTCTGTACATTTCTGTACTGTGGGGTCTCATAAAGGAAAACTTATTTTACTCTGTACATTTCTGTACTGTGGGGCCTCATATAGAAAAACTTAATTTACTCTGTACATTTCTGTACTGTGGGGCCTCATATAGAAAAACTTAATTTACTCTGTACATTTCTGTACTGTCGGGCCTCATAAAGGAAAACTTCATTTACTCTGTACATTTCTGTACTGTCGGCCTCATATAGAAAAACTTAATTTACTCTGTACATTTCTGTCTGTGGGGCCTCATATAGAAAAACTTAATTTACTCTGTACATTTCTGTATTGTCGGGCCTCATAAAGGAAAACTTCATTTACTCTGTACATTCTGTACTGTGGGACCTCATAAAGGAAAACTTAATTTACTCTGTACATTTCTGTACTGTGGGGTCTCATAAAGGAAAACTTATTTTACTCTGTACATTTCTGTACTGTGGGGCCTCATATAGAAAAACTTAATTTACTCTGTACATTTCTGTACTGTGGGGCCTCATATAGAAAAACTTAATTTACTCTGTACATTTCTGTACTGTCGGGCCTCATAAAGGAAAACTTCATTTACTCTGTACATTTCTGTACTGTCGGCCTCATATAGAAAAACTTAATTTACTCTGTACATTTCTGTACTGTGGGGCCTCATATAGAAAAACTTAATTTACTCTGTACATTTCTGTATTGTCGGGCCTCATAAAGGAAAACTTCATTTACTCTGTACATTCTGTACTGTGGGGCCTCATAAAGGAAATCTTAATTTCATAAAAACTATTTAATACCACAAGAGTTGTAGGACATGTCTCTCAGATAAGCATTTAGATTCATGGGTCTTTCATTGTGTTTTATATGATATATCTGTGGTATATTGTTAAATATTTAGAAAAGTTTTCCATTGACAGGGATCTGCTATCTGTATTATGCAGTATTCTTTATCAGAGATTATACATTCACACCATGAATTGAATGTCTTTATAAAAACGTTGTCATTTACAGATTCTGAATCACAAACTTTGGATAAGACTATAGAAGTCATTGAGAGAGGTGAAATAAGGTTTCCCACATCACTGTCTGGTCAAGATTATTTCACTTACATTGAGATATCACTAGGGTGCAACTTTGGAGATTTATACTTTTGAATAAAAATTATGACAACAAACATAAGGTTATTTTTATGCCACAATTATATATAATGATGCAGAACAAAGTCGCTCTGACAAACCTAACTCAGTGAAAGCAGAAAATGAAAGCAAAGATTCTATATTTACAGGTGTAACTGGAGATTGGAAGGGACAACTGACTGAAGAAATGAACAAACGTATAGACAGAATGGTTATTTTGAAATTCTATGGTTCAGGACTGGAGTTTCAGTACCAGATAGATGAAGGAGATAGTAAATCTACAGATACTAACGTCAGTACCCGTGAAAGTTAGAGGAATGGGATAGATATTTTACTAGGCCTCCATGGTAGCCAAGTGGTCTAAATAAAATACATACTTATGGATCACAGCAAATGTAACAAACCTAGGGATTCAGATCCCACTAAAGCAAATCCTAATGTGAGAAAGTTTAACAGTTCTCTTGCATAAAGTAGATGATTTTCTTCAGGCAGGTTTCTTTCACGATTCATGAACTGTCATGGTGCATCATTATAAAGGAAAGAATCTTTACTGGTGTATCTTGACTCCAGTAGCTTCACAGGATTCCATGCCAGTGCTATTCTTAACGAATGTTTCAGATAAGTAATGTATTTATAATAAAAATTACTTTTAAAAAATAAAAAAATAATAATACAATGAATTTTTTGGAATAACATTATCAGTTAAAATGAAAATATTAATTTTAACACAAAGACATCAAGTATTTAAAAAAATAATAAAAATATGAACAATGTATTTTGTGGTTTGACATTTATCAGTTCAAATGAAAATATTTCCAGTAATTTTAACACAAAGACATCAAAGGATTAGTGCTTTTATCAGTTGACAGAGTTGTGGTTCTGAGTAAGAACACAGGGAAACTCAACTCCTCCACTCCATTCATAAAGAAACTGTAACTTTTCTGTAGGTGACACATCAGGTTAAGATCAGTTAGTATAAAGAAACTGCAACTTTTCTGTAGGTGACACATCAGGTGTAGATCAGTTAGTATAAAGAAACTGTAACTTTTCTGTAGGTGACACATCAGATATAGATCAGTTAGTATAAAGAAACTGTAACTTTTCTGTAGATGACACATCAGGTTAAGATCAGTTAGTATAAAGAAACTGTAACTTCTCTGTAGGTGACACATCAGGTTTAGATTGGTTAGTAAAAAGAAACTGTAACTATTCAGTAGGTGACACATCAGGTTTAGATTGGTTAGTATAAAGAAACTGTAATATTTTTTTTGTAGGTGACACTTCAGGTTTAGATCAGTTAATATAAAGAAACTGTAACTTTTCTGTAGGTGACACTTCAGGTTTAGATCAGTTAGTATAAAGAAACTGCAACTTTTCTGTAGGTGACACATCAGGTGTAGATCAGTTAGTATAAAGAAACTGTAACTTTTCTGTAGGTGACACATCAGATATAGATCGGTTAGTATGAAGAAACTGTAACTTCTCTGTAGGTGACACATCAGGTTTAGATTGGTTAGTAAAAAGAAACTGTAACTATTCAGTAGGTGACACATCAGGTTTAGATTGGTTAGTATAAAGAAACTGTAATATTTTTTTGTAGGTGACACTTCAGGTTTAGATCAGTTAATATAAAGAAACTGTAACTTTTCTGTAGGTGACACTTCAGGTTTAGATCAGTTAATATAAAGAAACTGCAACTTTTCTGTAGGTGACACATCAGGTTAAGATCGGTTAGTATAAAGAAACTGTAACTTTTCTGTAGGTAACACTTCAGGTGTAGATCAGTTAGTATAAAGAAACTGTAACTTTTCTGTAGATGACACATCAGGTTAAGATCGGTTAGTATAAAGAAACTGTAACTTCTCTGTAGGTGACACATCAGGTTTAGATTGGTTAGTAAAAAGAAACTGTAACTATTCAGTAGGTGACACATCAGGTTTAGATTGGTTAGTATAAAGAAACTGTAATATTTTTTTGTAGGTGACACTTCAGGTTTAGATCAGTTAATATAAAGAAACTGTAACTTTTCTGTAGGTGACACTTCAGGTTTAGATCAGTTAATATAAAGAAACTGAAACTTTTCTGTAGGTGACACATCAGATTTAGATCAGTTAGTAAAAAGAAACTGTAACCTTTTTGTAGGTGACACTTCAGGTTTAGATCAGTTAGTAAAAAGAAACTAACTTTTCCGTAGGTGACACTTCAGGTTCAGATCAGTTACCGGTAGTATAAAGAAACTGTAGCTTTTCTGTAGGTGACACTTCAGGTTTAGATCAGTAAAAAGAAACTGTAACTTTTCTGTAGGTGACACTTTAGTTTTAGATCAGTTAGTAAAAAGAAACTGTAACTTTTCTGTAGGTGACACTTTAGTTTTAGATCAGTTAGTAAAAAGAAACTGTAACTTTTCTGTAGGTGACACTTCAGGTTCAGATCAGTTAGTATGAAGAAACTAACTTTTCTGTAGGTGACACTTCAGATATGGATCAGTTAGTATAAAGAAACTGTAACTTTTCTGTAGGTGACACTTCAGGTTCAGATCAGTTAGTATGAAGAAACTGTAACTTTTCTGTAGGTGACACTTCAGGTTCAGATCAGTTAGTATGAAGAAACTGTAACTTTTCTGTAGGTGACACTTCAGATATGGATCAGTTAGTATAAAGAAACTGTAACTTTTCTGTAGGTGACACTTCAGGTTCAGATCAGTTAGTATGAAGAAACTGTAACTTTTCTGTAGGTGACACTTCAGATATAGATCAGTTAGTAAAAAGAAACTGTAACTTTTCTGAAGGTGACACTTCAGGTTTAGATCAGTTAGTATAAAGAAGCTGTAACTTTTCTGTAGGTGACACATCAGGTTTAGATCAGTTAGTATAAAGAAACTGTAACTTTTCTGTAGTGGAGACCACTGCGGTAGCTCAGTTGGTAGAGTGCTCGCTCAATATGTGGGAGGTTGTGGGTTCAAACCCTGACCAGGATGATCCAAGACTTGAAAGTTGGTAAAGGACTCTGCTGTTTTATGCCATCAGGGCAACACTTGGGCAAAATTTCTGCATTTTCCCCTATAGCTGGCAACGTCTGGATATAAGTGAAATATTCTTAATTGAGACGTTAAACACAATTACTCAACTCACACAGCTAGTATAAAAAAAATTAATTTTCTGTATCTGACACATCAGGTTAAGATAGGTTATTTGTATTTTACACATAGATTGATCTATAAATTCTTGTCTATAGGTCATTTTGGAACACCAGCTTTGGTTGGTTAGTAACATGTATTCACATATACTTTACAAATAAAATAGAATTATTAACATGTATTCACATATACTTTACAAATAAAATAGAATTATTTTGATTGGTTGATTTAGGTTTGAACTTAGGATATTCTACAGTGTAATTTCATGCTCTGTTTCTCATTAATAGTATTGCATGTATTAAAATGCCCATTCATTTAAAAATTACTTTTTAATTTTTTTACCTAGGAAAGTTTATAATAATTAACTAAAATTTTCATATTAAAAGAATATATGTAATTACAGTTCAAATCAAGACATTCCCATTGATATATATGTTGGGGCTGGTAGAGCATTTATTCTACTATAAATAGCACATTTCTTAAATTGACAAGGTGTCTCTTCCCATGCATATCTGATTCCCATTATGTAGTTCGCAGTAACAACTATTGTTATAACTCAGAATGACATAATGTTCTCCATAATCTGTAATTGGAACAGCAACCCACTGTGACTTCGGTTCCATTGCAATAAGATCTCTCACTCTTAGAACAACATAACTGTAAAAGATACAGAAAAACATGAATATTAAAAATCTGTGTAAAATGCAGCAGCAGAACCAGGACTCAAAACTGAGGACCATCACAACCCTCCCAATCAATCTAGCTGCTACCTTGACTTTGAACTTTTTTTGCTAAATGCTTGATCAGTTTAGCTCATACCTATACCTTTACAGTTCTAGTCAGGAGGTATTTCGGACAGGAAATGTTTTTTATATATTTTTACTTTGTCTTGAACCAAATGCAAAACATACTCCAAAACAAAAAAAAATTTATCTTCTTTAAAAAATTCTTTAAAAAGTGAGTCACCAGGTCACAATGACTTTAAAATCTTTTTAAAAAATATCTAAAATCAATTATTGTAGGCAAAATGTGATTGTCCAGGGTCTGAAACTTTGAAAACTATTTAGTAACTTTAAACTGCTTTGTCTTCACTAACTAAAATAAAATGTCACAAATATTTTCAGTTGGAATTTCCTGAAAATAAGGACAAGGTCAGGTCAAGGCACTTTTCTACATGAAAATCAATGTTAAAGGTCAGGGTCAAATTGCTATTATCTGACTAAGTAATAAACTCTTACCTCAAATCCATGTTCTGATCTGATATCTATCACTGTAGAATTATAGTCATAATTAAGTTGTACAGTTCTTTTGACTTTATTAACGGAGTGGCTGGTAGGATATGGTCCTCTGAATTGACCAACATCTTGTCCGTATGCTACAGCACGAGATGATATAATCAGTCGCCTAGCAACATCTTGCTTATTCCTGCTACTTATACTGTCAAAAATAAAAGAGATATTTATTAATTATCTGTAGATTGAATTTTGTGAAGATAGATACATTTATAAAGAATAGGAAATAAATTGATTTAAAACAGAATTATAAGTAATTTTTATTACTTAGTGTTTTTAAAACCTTATATTTCTATCTCTTGTAGATAGATCCATTACAAAAAAAGTATACTTACCTGTCCTTCATGAGACGTAAAATCTGGTAGATCCATTGTCACAGCCAAAAATACTTTCTCCAGTAATGTGTTAGGTGTGTAACCAACGTCTGCTGTTTGGTGCCATCTTACATACGGGTATCCACTGTTGTTATTGGAGATGTTTTTGTTGGCTCCCAACTAAAAGTATACAAAAAGAGAACTCTGAGAAGTTGTTTTTCTCCTGCTATACAACCACTAAGTCTACAAATTTACAGACAACTTTTTTCTTCAAGAATACTTCTTGATATAGAAGCACTATCGTCTAGGACCAAACGTCCAAAGTGCCTTTGACATTATGGAAGTTCCCTGGTGAAATATTTGTATCGGTTTACTGACAGTGTGATTCTGAAAGATCATTTGGTACACGTTTGAATATTTGTAGGTAAAACAAAACCTCAATGAAGTTGATATTTTTTTTTTATGTAAGCGTGTTAGGTGTGTGTGGGGGGTCCTTTTGTTTAAATGTATGCATGTACATGATATCAAAGTCTCTTTCATCAAAAAAAGTCTAACTTGAGATCACAATTAAATGTGCCTTCATTACATCTACAATGTCTTCCAACAAAATTAAATCTATAATGTCATACAAGACTTAATAAATTTGAATTACTGAAACATTCAAAAAGTGCTTTCTTTAATAATGAAGGCATAGGTTACAAGCAAAAAAAAACTTTTTTCCTCAATCATTCACATGTGCATGACTGACATTTAACTGTAAAATTCTAACATTTGACCCGTATAAGTCTAACATTTACCTGTATAATAATATTTACATGTCCAATACCAATATGCATTTACAATATCAATATTTATCCTGTACAATATCAACTTTTAACCTGTATAATACCTACATCTATCTTTACAATACCAACATTTACCTGTACAATACCAACTTTTACCTGTACAACCCTAACATTCATATGTTCAATATCATCATTTACATGTAAAATATCGGCAAGTACCTGAACAATACCAACATTTATCTGTATAATACCAACATTTACGTGAACAATGATGACATCTACCTGTACACTTTCTACATTTACCCGTAATATATCAACATTTGTAAGACAGAAATTTACCTTGCAATGCAAACATTTACCATAGTATGCCAGCATTTGTCACATGATTCCAAACATCTACCTGTACAATACCATTACTACCAACATTTATCGGTAAAGTATTAACATTAACCTGTACACTATCAACATTTACCTGTACACTACCAACATTTACCTGTACAATACCATTACTACCAACCTTTACCTGTAAAATACCAACATTTACCTGTACAATACCGACATTTACGTGTAAACTACCAACATTTACCTGTACAATACCATTACTACCAACCTTTACCTGTAAAATACCAACATTTACCTGTAAACTACCAACATTTACCTGTATAACACTAAGCATTTACCTGTACAATACCATCATTTACCTGTACAATACCGACAGGGAAGAAACTGTCAATTGAGGAATCAGACGCCTCATAAAACTGCATTCTCCAATTCCAAATCATTCCAGTTAGAGCGCAAACATATTTGTCTGGAGATGATACGTCAGATTCTCCTAAAATCATAAATCATACAAAAACAAGAACGACACTACGAGTGATGATGGGGTTTTTATGAAGAATAGAAGTTAAGTTACCCTGCATGAGCGTCAGTGTTGATATTAAAGTTAAAGCTCATGGACTAGATGTGTAGGTGGCAATCTACACTGCTCGTCCAAAAGCTCACGTGCCAACATATATTCGGTAACGAATCTTTAAAAATGTGGTTGAATATTTCAAAAAGAGTGAAATTTTATTATTGTTTATAACTATTTCTAAGATGTATTTGTCTTGTTGCTCGGAAAACAGAATCTTTATAGTCCTATTACCGGTACAGACAATTAGTCGTCTAACAGATAATAATGCCTTACCACTGTTGAAACGTTTGTGGAAAATATGTATTAAGTAAAATTTATTTACTGCATGGCGTTTTGTAAGTTTTCACTCTATTACCTCTGGAACTTAACGTTCCTGGTCTAATACATCGATACTAGTAAATGCTTATAATATATCTTATTATTCTTTATTAAAGAATGACCACCTAGACTGTTTACAATGATTTAACTACTGATTGCAATATCAAAACTCATTGTGGTTCCGTTTTAAATACAAAACGGGATGCAATGCTGCAGTTTTATTGTAATAAACACTCACACGATATTGAGGCCACACCAAATTAATTTTTAATTTTACGGATTTTTTGGAAAAAAATAAAGGCGAGCTAGCGATTAAAAATTAAATGTATTTTTTTAATCTAAAACACATTTTTCTTCAGGTAAACAAAATTTGAACCTGGCGAGTGAGTAAAAAAAAAGATCATTACTGCAATAAAAGTAAAAAAAAAATGTTTAAAAATAACCGATAGAAGCAAAGAACATGCTGTTCTGGCAAACCCATCCAATATAGCAAATAATTAATCAACCAAGAACTGTTTAATAGTAAAACACTGGACAAATGTTGCCCTGATATTGTTAAATTCACACTGAATGTAGCCAAATATTTAACAGAAAAATGGATGCAGGATTTTACCGGAAATTTTAGACAGGCGGAAAACGATTTGAAAATGAAATTTATTTTATTTTAATTCTAAATTTTATAGGCGAGGGGGTCCGAGAAACTACAAATTAATTTGTCATGGCTTTATGATAATTTGCCCTTTTTAACAAAACGTGCTTTATCATTGTTTGTATTTTGATTTTTCAGCCTTAGGCTATAGAATATACAACTACAACTCGGAAAAAAAGTGAACTATGTACATCCTTTATGTGTATTATGACTGTTACTTACCGTGAGTCATAATAGCTCCATATATGGTCATGTTTGCAAATGGATGTACCATACCATTCCACAAAGAAGATGCTGCCACTGTATTACCAGATCTGAAAACGAAAGTTTTTTAATGTAAAATACAATTTGTTTTTGAAAAAATAAATTGGACAATGCCCCCCCCCCTTTAAAAAAAGAGTCAAGAACATTGAAATACATGTAATTTAAAACAAGCTTATTTTGACAAACATGTTATACAACACACGGTGAATGTCACAAACATACGGATTACTTTTGTCATTAGTTACAAGATTAGATGTAACACTGGTGTCAACTTTCCATTAAATTCTTTTATGTGTGAATGCAGGATTAATTTTGGTATATTTCAGTCACACACATAACCGTGTTAAAGTCTAAATCTGGAATAATTTCTTACATATTTTAATGATTTGCTAACCTTCCGATCACGGTGTGGTCGCGGATACCACAGTCAGCTGCAGCTTCCGGTGGTGTCCAGGCGCCAATGCTGCTGTTGGCGTAGGATGCGTCTATAAGTCCTAAAGGATATCCTAATGTCTGATATAGATACTTCCCATATAACCAACAAAGAGCTGAAAAATTATCATCTGTGCCTACTGTATCTATTAAAACAGAAAAAAATGAATTAGTGAAACTTTGTTTAAAAATATTTCATAAACATAATTTGCATTTAAATATCAATTTGAGATGGTAAGGCATTTAGTTTACATCTAATCTATCAAAAATTTTGAAAACCCTTTCTTAATAAAAACCGCCTCAATGGTTCAATGGCAGAATGTTTACATCGAGAGCAGAAGGTCGTGAATGGGAATACATAAGGCTTTAAAATTAGAGATATTGCTTCTTCGCAAAGTGTTTGACATAAGCCAGTACATATTCTCAGTTGCACATATACGTGGACTTGTTCTTCAATTAATCCATAGAGATTAATAATCTTGCTCGCGTTGCTAAAAGCTGAAACATGGGTTACTTTGTTCATTTCCAGATACATCTATAAGGAAAAATTAATAAATAAACTGTGAATCATGAAAACTAGAGATGTACAAACTTTTATTAGGTAGCGACCAATCTTGTTTGATTTGGACATTATATATTGGATACTCAAATGGATACTCTTTAACAGTAAATAATCGTATATTAGGATAATTAACGGCATCTTCTATTTCAGCTGATGAGTTGTAAATCTGCAAATAACAAATTCGTGAAAACTTTAAATAACCGTGAAAACAGAAATAAAAGAATTTTTTATTGCATTGAAGATAAACCAGCTAATGTATATCATTTTATTGTTGAACTATTCGGTAAATGTTTTACAAAACATTTTTAATTGTCCAAAGTACAAGTAGCGTTGTCTGTTATTGCAGTACAATCTATTACGGCTAACAACCCACTGCTGGATTGCAACATCGAGGGTTTTAATAACTTCTTGTTAGAATCAAATCAAATATAATAGCCGAAATTAATCGGTTACTTTAAAGTACATTGGCTTTTAACGATACTCAAAGGAACATGTTCTTATTTGTTGCATTACATTCACAGGTTTCCGTTAAAAACCACTTAAAACGTCTGGTATGATAATATTCAGAACACTATTTTTGCAATTTATGTAAAAACAATTGTCAGGGGCGCCAATATAGTAACCTTACCTTATTTAGTGTCATCGCCATATTACTTCCACCGGAACAGATCCAAACGTCGCCGAACAAAACATCATGTAGTTTCAATTTTCCTTCACTAGATGTCACTGTGATATTAAATGGTCCGGCTACTGACACTGGTGGCAGTTTGACCAACCAGAAGCCATCAAAGACATTAAACACGTTCATCCTGACTGGTGCTGATGCCACTATTGTACCGTTCAGCGACACAGTTACATTATCACCGATCTTTGACGAGTAACCCCAGATTGTAGCCTGAAATGGCGCTCTTTGCAGTACCATGTGATCCTGATAGTGAGAAGCCAAAGTAAATTCTGCCACATCTAAAATTTTATATAATATCACTAGTGAGCTTGGTGAAATAAGGTGAATACAAGCGTGTTTAAGGAACAGTGGTATGGTCACTTCTTGTCAAAGAAGAATACTTACTGCTTGGGTATATAATCCAGTGCTCGTCTGATAATATATATATATATATATATATATATATATATATATATATATATATATATATATATATATATATACTCTCTCTCTCTCTCTCTCTCTCTCTCTCTCTCTGTTTGTGTTTTCCATGGCTATTTTGGTTATACAGATATATTTTAAATCTTGCCACTTACGGGGGAAACCTACTGCTAGTTTGTACTACCAAAGATCTTATTTTGGAACATTGATCATGTGATTCTTCATTAAAAAACGAAAACAACGCCATCAAATACAAGAAGCTTGTGTTGAAGGCAAATGCGGTATTTTGCTGTACGTATCCACGCCAAACTGCTGTTTTAACAGTCATTTTCCTTCTGAGCCTGGCCGATTTGAATCCTTAGAGTCATTTTGTTCTAGTTAGACCTTTTTTTCTTTGCAGAATCTGTTGTCGTTCTCACACGAACGCATTTTCTTTCTGTTTACATGCATGTATTTTATCGGGTTGCCACAAGCTTTGAGGATTTCAATTTCTTATGGACTAATAAGAATGAACTGAAGGAAATGAATCGCGCAGATCGTAATGACAATCAATTAATATTGATAAAAATGTTTTTAGATTTTTTTTCAATAATTGGTCAACTTAATGCAGCTTTGAGTAGAAAGAAAAAGCAACAATATGCGGTTCTTACATATGTTTCAAAATCTAGCTTCAACTACGTGTGATTGATAAGGAATACAAAGGTTTGAAATATGATAGAAAACTAGATATTTTATTTCAGTATCCAGTAAGCATGGTGTAATTAACCGTAAATTGAAGGCTACTGAATGACTTGTGATAGACGTTTATCTTATAAGCCAGAATAATTGTATAGGTGAACAACATAAAAAACTTCTTTCTAATATAAATAGGTAGTCATATATCTGTGGTTTTCTTTGATATTCTAATCTCAATATTATTAGAAATAATACATTGTCATGCCTTGCGTTTATGGAATATACTTTGTGTAAGGTACACTAGAGATAAATCGGGTTTAATGAAGAAAAAAATATGTAAACATTTCTTAAAATATATGGACTTTTGATGACGCCTGTGCAAAAGTAAACAAACATGTGTATAGCTTAAAACACTTGTCAATATGTAATGATTTTATTAAAACAAAACAACAAATTAAAGACTGAATAAACATATTAAAATAATTAAATTATCAATGAGAATACTAACTATTTGTGTATGAAAGTTATAACAGTTGTTAATCTTGTCGAATATCTTTGACTTGTAACCGGATATAACAATATTTCCCGCAATATGACATCACAGAACAAAAGTTACCATCGGTTACGTTAAAAGACGAATCATTGAGTGTGGTCAATTATCTTGGTTGTTAATCAAGATGATTGTTGTTGTATCATGACAACAAACAATTCAAATTCAGTGTCATGATTATAACTTTTAAATACGTTTTACTCTACCTTGCTTTCCCAAGACTGTTGTTATGGTAACAAATAAACAAAAATATGTTGTCAACAATGGCATATTCATACCTTTGATCCATTAACTTGATTAAATAAGGTTACTTAAAATAGAACCCGAGACTGCCATGATAAAATTTTATTGTTTCTATTAAAGTCAGGTATTTGATGTCCGCCGGTTAAAGAAGATTGTTTATCGGATGTTCTTTCACAACACGAGAATTTCTATAACACATTGACTAATAACACATTGATTATAATCCTTATTGCTACACTATGCATATATTATGGAATAGTTAAAAAAGATCACGCAATATTTATTGTCACCTCTTCCGCCGTAGACCCTGCTTAAAAACGTTACATCCTTCCGTGGCAACTTATTTTATGTCTCTAACTAAGTATTCGTTTTGTAAACAAAGTACAAACAGTATTATACTAAAATAGTGTTTATAACTACATCACCGAGCCAATTTTGTCTTTAGATTCATTGTCCGTCCAAAGTCATGCGTGTTATCAGCGCTTTCAGTATACGTTTGTTATCTTGTTATCAGCGTTTTCAGTATCCGTTTGTTATCTTGTTTTGTCTGTTTACCGTCTCCATTACTCGTTGCAAAGTATACGACACTTTTGAATGACCAATTCCGTTTTGTCTAATAATTTGAACATATATTTCGCAAGTTTCACATTTGAACCCTGCGCAAGATAATCTACAAAGCCCTTATTCCTGTCACACCTTATCATCAATGAAATTAGCTTCCAAACAGTTTTCGTTTTGAACATTTCAAATTATAAAAGAATATTTTATTGTGCAAGAAATAGAATCAGTCACTACTTGTGATGCTAGTGAAGGGAAACTAAACCCTGCTTTTATTTGGTCAAATGTAATAGAACTCGGGTTGGGATTTACGTATCTGGAACCAGCAATTTTTCAGCAAGGTTTTTGATCTGAGAATACTGTCCTAATTTTGATATGTGCAGGTGCGTATTATGATATGCCGTTTACAAACGCTCTCAGGGCGACTTTTTGAACGGATGCTACCTTGCAAATTAGTATCTCGCAAACAAGCACACCACTGTTGCATGCAGGCCAGTCCATTATCCTTGGCTGAGGGGACCAATCGATACTGTGCCTTCCTAATGTCGAGCGCCAGGCGAGGTAGCAATATCTTAAATTTTTTATATTTATGTTCGACCCGGCAGGGGTTCGAACCATGACCTTCCGCTATCGATGCGGACGCTTTACCACTCGCCACCGAGGCTGTCTCACGGGTAGTGATAGATACTAATAATTCTAGTAGTTTAAACATTACAGCTGACGAATAGTGTGCAACTGTGGTATCTGAAAGATTAAATGCGATAAAAGTAGTCTTAAGTTGCTTGATAAGTAGACTTTAACATACTGATATACAAATATAACTGAAACTTTTTTCTTCATAGACACCGCAAAAGATAAACATAATCAGTCCATGATCAGATCCAGAATGGACAAACTTTTAGCTGTTCTTGTTTTCGTTCTGACAGAATCCATGTGCTGTCTGTCCAACAGGTATACCCCTAAAGCTGCAGGTAAGGATATATCTGCCTCCGTAATATACAAATAAGATCGTGGGTGTAGTTGTTAAGTGTCTAGCTTGATAGAAGTGTTTATAAAGAACCTTGTTTATTTATTTTTGTTACGTCTGACCAACTACACAAATGGTCGGTGTGATAAGTAAATGTCTCACATAAATACTAACAATCAGTTCCGATCATCAGACCACTTATAACTTTTTATTATGTTTGGGTTATATTGCTTTGTTTTCCATTTTTTATTTAACATAATCCAGGACCCGGGACGTTTTCATTTGCCTCTTACTATGGTGATCACATGGTTCTCCAGAAAGAACCACTACAAGCCATTATCTGGGGATATGCTGTTCGTTCTGGTTACATTCTGGAGCTTTCCATGACTCCTGGTTTGAAATATTCCACCCACGTGGTTCCAAATCCTTCTGGTAGCGGAGGTATATGGGCTGTAAAGTTACCTCCGATTAAGGAGACTGGACCGTACAATATAACAGTGACGTATGTAGACGGTACCCTACACCTGACGGATGTCCTGTTTGGAGATGTCTGGCTTTGTTCTGGACAGAGTAACATGCAGTTTACTCTAGATATGGTAAATATATAATATTGTCTCTAATATGCACATTGTTAATATCTTATTGTATTTACATCAGGTAAAACTTCTTGATTTCTGTTCATTATACCAAAGTTTCAATACACCTACAGTATATTTTTATATAGGGCATCACTAGTCAAGTGGTCTTTTGCACGCGCACGGATCACAGTGTCACTTAGTTTCGAATTCTACTCGGGTTCACAATAGTGTTAGTCAGTTAGTTTGTCTTCGGGTAAACCGGTTTTCTCCACCATCACAGAACAGACCGCCTCGATACAATAAATAATCTTGACTAGGGCGTAAATCACCATAACTCCATTCCACTCCATCTTTCATTTTTTTTATCTTACAGGACTGATTAACGTATGAGACTGTGGTTGCCTAGTCGCTTACTGTGTAACGTATTGAGTTGTCATGCCCACTTTAGTTTCCATTGTGATTATATGGATGAATACCTTCAATAATTCTTGAGATAGTAAGCCTTTCTTAGTTAAGTTGCAAGGTTACTGTCCGATAACGTAATGCAACTATAAAAGCCCCGGCGTTTTCCACAATCTAATGATAAAAGCCCTGCAATCCATTGACAAACGTCCTAATCTGCAATCCAATGATAAATTCTGAATACCGCCTGCAATTCAATGATAAAGTCCTAAAGCCGTTTGCAATGCATTTACAAACCTCCCAAAGTCGTCCGAAATACATTGACAAAGCGTACTTATTCCGTTTGCAATTCTGAAGTCCCGATAATGATAAAATTTTGCTTTGTTTAAAGGCTTTTAACGCCACAGAAGAATTAGAAGACTCGAAGAACTATCCCAATATCCGGTTATTTACCGTGGCAATGACGCAATCACAAAAACCAGCCACAGATTTGTTAGGAATAGAAGAAAAGTGGTCAATACCAAATAAGGGTAAAATAATAACGAGACATAATAAAATCAGAAGTGTAGCTGATATATAAATGTAAAACTGGTCGTTACTTGCCACATTTTAAGTGATTTACCAGGTTGCAATCATGTACCCACTAGAATATGATTTTTCACCTCTTAATACATTATACATGCATATCCAATTCATACATGTATATAGCAAACCGGTTCTACAAACAGTGATCCTCCAGATCCTACTATCATTAGTTCCTCCATTTAATTTTCCATCTCTGCTGTGTAGTCTCCAACATATATTTTTCCGTAATAAATACATGTATAAGGTTTTAAAAAATTGAAAAATAATTTTTATGTATAACATATCCATGCTAGGTTTGAAAAAATAATGCTTGTTTATGGACTACTAGTTGTAAAAAAACATATAAATGAAGTCTTCTTAGCAATATCACCACACCACTTGACACCATATTGTCATTAAATCAAAAGTCGTTTAAATATATAACAAATACCAGTTAAATTTTGATGTGCCAGATGTGCACATTTTGGAATTTAATTCCTCATCAGTGACACTTAGACCGAAAAGTTTGACAGATAAAAAACATAGGCCAAACAGTTGAAAATAATGAATCGAAAGTTCCAAAATTATATAAATCCAAATCCAGCTAAGGATTGCTTTGCATGAGGGAACAAATCTTAATTTTAAATAAATTTCAAATTTTAGAGGGCTGAAAATTTTGCTAAATGGTACATTTTCTGACAGCACATAGTACTGCCTACTGAGTTATGGATACCCTCGGGGAGTTTTACTCCACCAGCAGCGGTACCCGCTCAGGGGTAGTAAATATATAACAAATACCAGTTAAATTTTGATGTGCCAGATGTGCACATTTTGGAATTTAATTCCTCATCAGTGACACTTAGACCGAAAAGTTTGACAGATAAAAAACATAGGCCAAACAGTTGAAAATAATGAATCGAAAGTTCCAAAATTATATAAATCCAAATCCAGCTAAGGAATGCTTTGCATGAGGGAACAAATCTTAGTTTTAAATAAATTTCAAATTTTAGAGGGCTGAAAATTTTGCTAAATGGTACATTTTCTGACAGCACAAAGTACTGCCTACTGAGTTATGGATACCCTCGGGGAGTTTTACTCCACCAGCAGCGGTACCCGCTCAGGGGTAGTAAATATATAACAAATACCAGTTAAATTTTGATGTGCCAGATGTGCACATTTCGGAATTTAATTCCTCATCAGTAACACTTAGACCGAAAAGTTTGACAGATAAAAAACATAGGCCAAACAGTTGAAAAGAATGAATCGAAAGTTCCAAAATTATATAAATCCAAATCCAGCTAAGGAATGCTTTGCATGAGGGAACAAACCTTAGTTTTAAATAAATTTCAAATTTTAGAGGGCTGAAAATTTTGCTAAATGGTACATTATCTGACAGCACAAAGTACTGCCTACTGAGTTATGGATACCCTCGGGGAGTTTTACTCCACCAGCTAGTTTTATAATCAGTGGCCCAAAAGCTTTTTAAAAAAATATTTATTTATTTATTTATTTATTTATTTACTTATTTATTTAAAGTGCCATAAATGAATTATTTCAGATACGGTTGGCCACAAACCTTGGAGTTACTTTTCCGCAGTATGTTGGTTGTATGGTAAATATCTGTACAAGAAACTCAACTATCCGATAGGTCTGATCTCTTCCACGTGGGGAGGTACTCCAATAGAGGCGTGGTCATCAGCTGACGCTTTGGCACAATGTAATGTTAAAGATTACAGTCAAGAGTAAGTGCGTTAGGAGCTTAGTTCACTAATGACATAACACTACAATCAATATTTTCAGAGCTTGAACATTTATATTTAAAGGAATTTCATAAACGCCAATTGTTAAACTAAAGGAAAAAGTTGGTAAAACAATATTAATAAATGATTAATGACAATATACCGATCACCATTAAAATTATTTTCCGTTCTCAGAATCAACATAGTGATTTTATTTAGTCTATTATATTTCCTTAATAAAAGTTATTTTTAATCTTGTTTACAGTGTACTAGTAATCTTTTCGTTCTTAAAAGACTGCTTAAGTAAATTTTATTTCATTTTCTTTAAGTGAAAGAATGGCACATTCTGTATTGTGGAATGCTATGATACACCCACTTGTTAACATGACCATATATGGAGCGATATGGTACCAAGGTAACTCTTTTCTGAGTTGTACAAATAATAGGTTGTGCAAAACTGTAGGCTTATAGTTAGTTTAAATATCATGATAGGTCCTTAGTCGGGTGTTTCAAAAACGATGTTCTCTTTTTCTTTCTACTCATTTCTTTCTTTCTTTTTTTCCTTCTTTTTCTTCTCTTGATTGCTGAGAGTTCTTAGTTTCACTGGTTGTCCCAAAAGTGCGTGTGTTTTCAGCTTCAAGTTGCGATAATATTCGCAATTAAACAATACACTAACGTTTTATTTACGGTTAATTTTACGTAATTTCTTCCTTGTAACCGAGTATAAAATTCAAATTTTACGCATGCGTATATCTTATTCAATTTATCACTTTAAGATTTAGAAACCGTTACTATATTTGTAAATATTTCGCTAAAGTGTACTTATTAAGAAAATCAATGAAATAGTGTTCTAAAAATAACCGTAGTTACAGGAACCGATTTACATTTTCCACTGCGTATTGCAAAAATGTCCAACTACAGTTTATAATAAAATATAAAAAATACGTTATTTAATACATCTACTTTGCAAAACAAATAAAGACAATAACTCGAAAACGAAACAACAACAAAATGAACGAAACAAAAATGAATAAGACAATACATATTGAGAAAACTGTTTATGAAAACACCGCCATTAAAGAGTCATTGAATATCAGACAAATCAGTATCCAGTCGTTGGTAACCATCCAAAACGACTTATAAATAGGAACCGAACGCGCAACACCGAAAAGATAGAGGAAGTTGAATTACACGCAGCGCGCACACAAAATGAATATCCGCTCAGGAACCGGAAGTGATACTGTTTGATTATTTCATTGTCAGATCATTTATGTTTTAATTTTTAGGTGAAGCTAACGCTGGAAGTCCAGATAATTATAAATGTCTTTTCACAGCAATGATTGGTGATTGGAGAAACAAGTTTTACGATGGAACTAATCAAGCAACCAATCAAATGTTTCCTTTTGGATTTGTTCAGGTGAGTAATTATCCAATTGAATGTATTCTTTTATATTTGTTCTTCTTATGTTTGCCACGAGTTAACAGGTTCGTTTGTGTCAATGGCGGCTCAATTTAATGAGTTAACTTTTATTTTCAATAAATACTTGGTCGTTTAAAAGATCGAATTCAGCAAAAAATAATTGTAAAAAACAAATATTTGGCATATGTCAGAAAATATAATTGAATTGTTAATTTTAAATGAATGATATCTCTGATTCTAACTTTTATGAAATTTGTCATGATTTGATTTTTCAGCTAGCTCCATACAGAAATAATTCTAGTATAATCAAAGGTTGGCCTGACATTAGGTGGCACCAGACAGCTGATATAGGATATGTACCAAACTACATACTAACGAATGTCTTCATGGCAGTAGCTATGGATCTACCAGATTTTAAATCTCCGTTTGGAAGGTAAATTGTCCACTGCAATAGCTATAGATATACCGGGTTTCAAAGCCCCATTTAGAAGGTAAGCTGTCCACAACAGTAGCTATGAATCCCCGTATGGATGGTAAGTTGTCCACAACAGTGGCTTGGATCTTCCAGATTTTAATTCCCCGTTTAAACGGTAAGTTGTCCACAACAGTAGCTATGGATTTACCAGATTTCAAATCCCCGTGTGGAAAGTAAGTTGTACACGACGGTAGCTATGGATCTTCCAGATTTCAAATCCCCGTATGGAAGGTAAGTTTTCCGAAACAATAGCTATGGAGTGGATGTTCCAGATTTTGAATCCCTGTATGGAAGGTAAGTTGTCCACAACAGTACTACCCATAGATCTACCGGATTTCAAAACCTCGTTTAGAAGGTAAGTTGTCCACAATTGTAACTATGAATCTACCAGATTCCAAATATCCGCATTGAAGTTAAGTTGTCCACTGAAATAGCTATGAATCTACCAGATTTCCACTTTCTTGTGAAAAGTCAGCATTTAACGACAGTATCCTTTGGTCTACCATACTTCAAGTCCTAGTTTGGAAGGTAAGTTTTTAAGAATAGTAGCTATGGATCTACCAGATTTCCATTCCCAGTTTGGAAGGTAACCTATTAACGGCAGTATTATTGAACTATCAGACTACCCCCATATTGAAAGTAAGTATGAGTTCCAGTTTCTGGTGAAAAGTCAGCTGTCCGTGGCAGTAGCTAAATATCTAAATATCAGGTTTGAAGTCCCTGAATAAATCGTAAACTGTCCACAGCAAGAGCGGATCCAGAATTTTATTGAAGGGGATGAAAGTGTTATCATGAGAAATCGCGAGTGTCAAGGCTCAAGCCCGCATGGGTGATGGGTCTTGGGGCCGCTAAAGTCCCTCAGAAGGTCCAGGGCAGCTCCCTATTGGGGGTCCAGGGGCAAGACGGTAAATGATTTATTAAAATATTTTTTTAAAAATATTTCTGGGGACCTTTTGGCCATGTTTTCATTTCTTTCTCTCGGTAGAATTTTTCAAAGGGGTGGATTACAAACGCCGCAACTCCCCCCGCCTTAATCCGCCAATGCGCAGTAGAAGGTATGGGTCTATCAAATTTCAATCCCAGTATAGTAGGTAAGCCGTCTATGTCAGTAGCTATGAACCTGTCTGATTTACAGTCTATCATTAACGGTATGCTGTCCATGGCAGTTGCTGTAAATCTACCAAAATTTTCAATCTCCGAAAAGAATATATCAGTAAGACAGTAGCTATGGAGTCTGCCAGACTTCAGTGTCATATGGCGTACTAGTATCTGTTGCAATGTATCGTCAAAATTCCTTTGTAAAAGGATGTAAAACAAAAGAAAAATACATACATATCTACCTGAAGTCTTATATAGTACTAGATTTTCAGGGATTAATTAACCCGATAATCTAATCGCCTCATCGGTTAACACAAATTAATCACAGACTTGTTCTAAGATTAATCTTTAAACATTAATAAACTTGTTCCTGTAGCGGACTGCTGTTAAACTGCTGATATGACGGTAAACAACAATACGATCAACCAACAACCAGTCAGTCAATGCTAGTATATGTGAACTACTTCTGACAGCGTTTGCTTCTTCCAGTATTTTATTGTAATCAATCAAATTATATTTTTCTCCTTTTTAATTCAAATTCAAATTGTTTTAATGCATATAAACCATAAAACAAACAAAATGGAATTGGTTTGTTGCAATACTGACAATAGAACTAAACCATAAAATATATGTTAAAATAAACAAAATAAAAATTTAAGATGTCAGACATCTCTTAAGTTCCTGCTTTAAGATCATTTCCCTCAGCTCTAATGACTTTTCAATAAAGGAGCTCAAGCAATACAAAAGAGAATCAGAATCGTAACTCAGAATATCTATAAAACTTAGTTTTAAAAAATCCCTAGCATAAATGTTAATTTTACAATGGAGGAAAATGTGTTCTTCAGATTCTATAACTTTATAGACGTTATAAAAGCGTTCATCTCTTGGAATCTTTTATGTCTCCCTTTTTTCTATTTCTAAGCATACTGTTTCATGTTCAAGACTAAAGAAGTTAAGTGCATAACTAAGGCATGCACTAAGGTCTCAGATCGAGCTGACCCCGGGTAACGAACAATACCAAACGCAAACATTCCAGTCCATGTCTAAATTTACAAAAGCAAAGTAAAACTTTTGAAACTTTAAAGCTTGATTTTGAATTTAAATCTAAGGTTTTTTTTTTTTTCTTAACTCTCAGATTTATGACAAAACTTTAAAAAAGATGGTTCACGAAACAACCTTATTTTTTCGTTTAAACCCAAGTTTGATCTTAACTTTTCTCGGATGAGACCTGGCAATTTTAAATATTTAAGTCAGAAATTAATACAACTTAGAATGGTTGCCGTTCTTAGTCTTATGAAAGGCTTAGATCGCAAGTGACGACGCATGTTGTATACAGCTGTCATGTGCTGATTTTCAATGCATTATTTTAATAGAAATTCAAAAGTCGGCTTTTGTTCTGATCTACGAGACATTTTAATAACCTACAAAATATCTAAGCAGGCAAAACAGTTTACCTATTTTATCTAAAATTTAATTGCAGTGTTCATCCACGAGACAAGCAAGATGTGGCAAAGAGACTTGTTATAGGTGGTTTAGCCATAGGTTATGGAATTGAAACAAAGAAGTATTCCATGCCACAATTTACAGCATTTTATATAGATATAGGTTATTTTACCTTGCGTATTGAGTACGACAACAGCACATCTATTCTGGATATCAGATCAAATGATGGTTTTGAGGTAATGTTAATGCTATACATCGTAAAACAATAATGTTTATAAACCTTTAGATTTCCATTCAACAATACCGGTATTAAAGGTATTGCAAATATACAATAATTATTCATAACTTTATTAATTGTCGATAAGACTGATCGAATTTGTTTACCTGATAAAAGCTGATTAAAACATAATTACAGTTTTATGCAATATGGTCGTCAAGATTCTATTACTTAAGACGGTCAGCTAGAATATGTTTGAGGGAATCGTGGTGCCAAAAAAAAAAAAATCACAGACAGACATCCGGCAAGCGAGCTGACAAATTTTCTTACTCCAGAAGCTTTCCCGAATAGGATTCGATCCTAGGCGACGAGACGTGTTTTAGACCACTTTACAGGTTTCCTCTCTAAATACTATCGACACAATTATCAGGCAAGGCAAACAGTTCTAATAAAGCTATTGAAAAGCTTATATTTAAACGTTACCTCTAACCGTGTCTCTATCGGCCTAGTTTCGAATCTATCCTAATGCGAGAAAGTTTGTTGGTTCGGTTGATAATAGTTCGTGGTTTATTCCGTGTTCAATTCACAATTAAAATAGACTGATCATCTTATTAAAGTGAAAAAAATCTTGACTGGCTTGAAACACAATCAAAACATATCAGTCTTGGAATATATTAAAATCGTTTATCTGAATGTCAAGACAAACTCAAAGGGCCAATAGTCTCAGTAAAGCCGTCTATGTAAAAAAAAAACAAGTTCTGCTAATTAGAGCGTTGCTTTTTTTCAGGTGTGTTGTTCTACTAACAACCAGTCGCGCTGTGATGGTACAGATTCAATATGGATGACAGCACCCCTGATACAGCACGACCAACACTCAATCACCATGTCGTACAAAGGAAACTGCTCACGAAAATATGTAATGGGAATCAGGTATGAATGGCGGGAATCTCCGTGCCTATCAAAACAGTGTGCCGTTTACAACGCTAATAATGGACTTCCGGCGCCGCCAGTTATAGAACTTGGGCTTTTTGGATCAGCATCAAATCATTATGTCAGTTATAAAGGTCTTCCTAGAAAAAGGTTTATATAACATATTATTTTTGTATAAAATAATTATGAATAAAATTATGAAGTAAGTGTTACATTTGTTTATTGAAACCATACTGAAAGGCAACGGTAATAAATGCACAGATGCAGTGGCAAGACCATATACAATTGGCAGTTGAGCTAAAGATACTAAGTACATAATTTAATAATAGAACAAAACAAATACAAAAAAAACATGACAAGTATATACGAAACAAGAACAAGATATATATGAAATAATTTCAAGACAATGTATACCATATTGACACCAGTGATTACAAAAACTCCTCACTTTGGGCGATAATTACAAAATATCCAGCAGTGTGTGGTTCGAACAATTATACTGGATTCTAACTATCTTAATAGAATGGTTTCCTAAACATTCACATTTGAGAACTATTGTACACAAACATTTTTTTCAAAACAAATAAAAAAAAGACTTGTGTCTATCTAATTCGTTTTCTTGATATGACTAATTTGTACTACTATATTTTTGAATATTATGCACGGCACTTAATGTTTATGGAACATTCAGATAGGTACGATGGTTTGAAGCAGTTAGTCAAAACGCTTGCTTGTCTTTCATCAAAAATTCAACTGAGTTGATGTTGGCATATTTATATATCATTTCATTTCAGTATATGGTCCTGATATAGGATTGAGGTTGGATTTCAGAGGGCAAATGTCACAAAGTACAAAATATTATTGCAGAAAATGAAAATTAATCCTTAAAATAATATAGCAACTTTGGTTTATTTTGATTAAATCAATAATTTAAAAAAATGTCATTGAGGTAGCTTGAAACAATTGTATCTAAATAAACGTCGATCACGTGGTCAAACGGGTGTTTACATTATGATAGCACACACTTTGTGATATTTAAAATAATTTTTAAAAAATAAAATAAATTTAAAAAATAATTAATTATTTAATACATGTTTATATTGTATATTTTATTTTAAACGACAATTAGACAAAACATACCACTGCCTGAACTGAAAAATGTAGACGTTAAAAGTTAATGGTTTTACAGAGTCGACAATTAGACAAAACATACCACTGTCTGAACTGAAAAATGTAGACGTTAAAAGTTAATGGTTTTACAGGGTCAAAACAAAATTTCTTTAAATTTTCTCTTCAGTTCATCTCTTAGTTTTCTATTTCCAATCAGAATAATAACGGGATTAAGTATTTGTGATATTGTCAGCATTGTGTAATATGAAAATCTTTGTAAAAAGTAAAAAATTCTTATTTATTTGGTGATATGACGTTTCAAAGAGTGCCCAGGTGGACAAATTAACGAAAACTATAAGAAACAGCACAACATACTTTTTTAAGTCTTCCGCCTTCTTTAGTTGACCTTGTGTTTGGAAATAATTTGCACGTTTCCTTATTTCTTTCAAATGTCCCGCCGCTGTCACCACAATTCTTACATGACGGCCGACAACAAATAAAATCCCGCCATATATGATTGCTGGAATACTCAAATCTAGAAATTTCGTATAAATATTTTTTAACGAAAATACGTCGTCAGCTGACATATTAGGTTGACATATTAACAGAGATTGTTCAAATTTTCCGCCATACATCAGAACAACGTAAACTGATGATGCAATGCACAAAGTAAGGCAGCCTACACCTGCCAGAATAGTTTTCTTCATGGTAAACCAACGAGTATGCTTGAAGGGATACACAAGAAAAACCATCTTCTCAAATGATAACTGGCATAGAGAAACCTGGTAATGCAAACCAAGGTTGAGTGAGTAACCTGTCTGGAATAAACAGATGACAGGGTGGTACCAGACACCATTGCCGCTTAGAATGATTATCACAAACATTGTATACGGTACTATTTGTAGTATGTCGGTGACCAAGTAGACTAGCAGAAGACAATTTCCTGGAGTTCTAAATGCTTTCTGACTTATAATGATATATATTATGACACTGTCTAGCAAACAAACAAACGCGGTGGCGAACACAAGATAAACTATTTGAGCTATTTTATTAACGATAATTTTGTCCAAATCTGCAATGGCGTAAAATACCGAATGACTATTTATGATTGTCTCGTTAAGAATGCTGTCGTTGTATGAAGTACTTTCATTAAAACCATCCATTGCTAAAGTATTTTTTTATGCAAATGTTTTTTAACTTTAAGCAAAACAATGAAACTAAATGTTGTTAAATTAAAAATCACGGTAAAGTATTCCACTGACTTGTAAAAGTTATTGTAAATCCACTAAAAGGATGTAAAAGTGTCATTTATTAAATCCACCAAAGCCATGTTAAAGTTTCATTTATTGAAACAACTAAAGCCATGTAAAAGTGTCATTTATTGAATTTACTAAAGTGATGTAAAAGTGTCATTTATTGAATTCACTAAAGCGATATAAAGTGACATTTATTGAATCCACTAGAGCCATGTAAAAGTGTCATTTATAAAATCTACTAAAGCCGTGTAGAAGTGCCATTTATTGAATCCATTAAAGCCATGTAAAAGTGTCATTTATAAAATCCACTATAGCGATGTAGAAGTGTCATTTATTGAATCCATTAAAGCCATGTAAAAGTGTCATTTATAAAATCCAATAAGGCGACGTAAAATTGTCATTTATTGAATCCATTAAAGCCATGTAAAAGTGTCATTTATAACATCCACTATAGCGATGTAGAAGTGTCATTTATTGAATCCATTTAAGCCATGTAAAAATGTCATTTATAAAATCTACTAAAGCGATGTAAAGTGTCATTTTAGCATTGTCTTTTAACTACTTTTTTCCTGATATATTACCCATCTTAATCACAACATTTTAAATAATCTGTACTTTGCTACAAGTAAATACCATTCAGCTTTGCAACACAACTCTAATCTGTAAGGCTAGATGCTAATCTAGGAGATTTAACCAAAATGATAATTAAAAAAAACTTTTATTATATGATGTATCGATCGATTGATCTCACCTTAAAGAAAACTAATGATGACTCGTGACTGGTCATTTAATACCTTGGTAACCTAGTGATAATTTTATGAATATTTATGTTAATTTTACCTTGGAAAATTACCTTTTCGCCATTATTCATAACTTTAAATAATTATGACTTAATTTATAAAACTTGCTCTATTTGTTATTAATAATATATTGTAAACATTTAATTTATACGTTTTATCTTCTTACAGTTTTCTTTAAATTTTCTTTAAGTTTGCTTAAATTCGCCATGTCAGTTAAAAAGGCAAATCAGAAAGTTGGCCTGATTCGTAGGAGCTTCAAAAACATGGATAAAGAAATGTTTCTATCCCTATTTAAATCCATTGTAAGACCACATGTTGAATATGGATCTAATGTATGGTACACTACACATAAAAAATATGCAATCGCTATCGAAAATGTACAGCGAAGAGCAACTAAGCTGGTGAAACCTATAAAGGATCTATGTTATCAAGATAGACTGAAGTTCTTGGGCTTACCATCGCTAGAATACAGGCGTATTAGATCAGACATGGTAGAAGTTTACAAAATTCTAAATCAGATTGATGAAGTGGACACAAATCATTGTTTGAATCCAAATCCAAACCGAAAAACACGAGGCCATGGGTACAAACTACAGAAAGAAAGGGCAAGACTAAACATAAGAAGATTTAGCTTCTGTCATCGAGTAATTGACAGCTGGAATAACTTGCCATCCGAAGTTGTTAATTCAACATCATTAAACATGTTCAAATCCAGACTGAACGTACATTGGAAGGACGGGGAAATCAAATTTGACCCCAGTTGTTACAAAACCGGATCGGAAGTGACAAGTATAGACAATTTGAGACGTAGAATTAATCAAATGGGTCAGAGAGGCAGTAGCCTATAGTAAAGACCTCGAAGAACTGGTAACTGGTAACTGGTAAGTTTTATTATATAATTGAATGTTTATCGGCATTATAGTATATGGCAGATTTAGTTATTGTCACCCATTACGGGAAAATAATGCTCAAATCCATGTAATGAGGATCAACGTTGATTGACTCTATTGTCAATATTTTTGTATTGCATTTGTAGCTACCCGCGGATATTACTTGCGTAATATAAACATATTTGAACATTGTTTGTAAATATATATATATATATATATATATATATATATATATATATATATATATATATATATATATATATATATATATGTATATATATGATTTTATTGAAACGAGAGGGAGACTTCGCTTGGGCTGACCATCGCGGCATATGTAAATGTGTAGAAATTGTATATTAGATAACCAGCCCCACACCATTTAGCGGTTATTAATTCTGAATCAGCTAGCAGCGCGACAAATAGCTACACAGAAAAGGTGTTAATTAAAAAACATGTTTTGGTATCAATTAATTAAACAACACTTAACTCTTGATATTGTTATTGATTAATTATTGGTGATTATCAAGTTGGTCAATTGCTAGTGTATCAATCGTGTTATGTCTGGATATTCCTCTTTTTTATTATTATCTTATATGTTAAAATGACATGTTCAGTTATGTCTCTTGCAATAATATTTATTCGGCATGATATAAAATAAGTCCCAGTCAGACTTCCTTAATCCACACAGTATATCATTTTGACTAGCACCGGCAATTTTGTAATCAGTAGCCTCAGAAGATGTTTGCGTGTTTGCCTGGTTTTGCAGTAACTGACATGTACAGTGTCTATATTTTAAACATTTTTACAACAAATTTATAAAAAGCGAAGATCAAGAGATTTTTCGAAAACCCATTTCCAACAATGTTATGTGTAAATTGCAAATTTTCAAATAAATAAATAACAATAAACAATAATAAACAAACCAAAAAAAAAAAGGAGGATTCTGTATAATATGCATTTTCAGCCCGTTTACACCATAATCATAAAAATATAACAAATAACTGTATTAAATTTGAACACTTTGTCGTTGATTATAATTATAAACCAACAAAGTGAATTTTCGACTTTTATATATATATAAATATATATATTTGGGAAGTGGAAAATATTTATTTGCTTGAACAATGGCCTACATTTGTGAGTTATGGTTCGTTACGTTAAAATTGGTGGCGCTGCTATCGATCCGGTCCATCCATATTTTTTAAATTGCATGACACCGGCTCTAATAAATCATATAGATTGGTAGATGTTGTGTAAAATAACCATTTTAATCAAGGTTAATCATGGCGGTTATTTTAAAAACGCATAATTAGAACTATCAAAATGCCATGATGATATTAGGTAAAATACACTTTTTTCGTGAAATATTTTCAAAATCTGATATTATTTTTAGTCACAGCGATATTTTCTACAAAAACTCTTTGATAAAAAAAATCTGCAATGACTTGACATGTAAGAAATTTTTTTTTCGATAACTAGTATTTTCCTATAACGGAATGAATCTTCAAACCATTTGATCTTCGATGGTCCGAGTGACTTGAATTTTAGTTCATGATTGCTTATATGCCATGGTAAACTTTTTGCCAGAGTCTGGCCAATCAGAATCATTACAAAAAGTTTATCATCTCCCGTTTGATTGGAACTGTTTATCTTTTTGGTCTCCGGGTACCTATACTGCTTTAGTTGTCTACACAACATACATATACATGTAGTTATAGCAGCTGTATGTATCTACATTTATACATCGGTTTAGTTACATATGATTCTACTCTGAATTTTCATTACTTTTAGTCATATTATCTTATTATATTATCAACGAGACCGTTGAAATCGAAATATTGCATACTGGATGCACACTTCATTAAAATCGACTGAGATAAATTGATTCAACACTGACTGAATGGAAGAGAAAATTCAGTTACGTGACAATTAATGCTGATTTGAGTCTCTAATGGGCGCCTTATGTCCTTAAGCATATTGATCAATATGACGTTCTATGTGTAACCTTAAATTTATTCGATAAACTTTTGAATAAATTTATCGAACTGTGGATTTACCAGACATTTGAAATATGCGATGGGATACACCCAGCCACACAACATGGAGCTTCCAGAGACTTTACAATCGTGCAATGAAGTACAATATTGGCAGGTTCCCCCAACTTCCGGGAACTCATCAACGATGATTGGGAATAATTATTTCCATATTTTCCAAAATAGATGCCCTTATTCCATCCTGATTAGGTATGTGTCGAATGTGACGTTTGCATATTTTTGTTATTGCATCAACTAGATCGTTGTTTGTTCTTAATGACGTGTTCCTTTCCAGAAACCAAATAATTTTTGGTGCTACATCGAACATCGGGTTTGTTTTTAGTCCTTGGAAAAATTTGTTAATTTAAGAATGTATTTATAGCCATATCAAAACAAGAATACGGGGACATTTTGCATCATTTGATAAGCATTCTACAACCAAATTGAGTAAATGCGTCGACGTGTCAAAAGAATAGATCTATTTGGTTTTTGCACCAAATAATCTATGGTCTAGCCTTCAGACACAATCCGTCTTATTGCTATGGGTTCGACCAAAAGTGAGAAAAGTTTTCCTTTGCCATTATCCCTTAATGATTAGCTAAGTACCAGTATAATTTACTGAGTGCTCTGCTTTGTTTATCTGCGACATTGCTGGCTAGTGTACTAGCACTTTAAAGGTCGCCATAAGTGCTGTTTAGTAATATTTGCAAATTAAACAGCATTAAGATTAATCTTGCAGATTAACGGTGGTAAATATTGTCTCATCAAGAAGAGCTGAAAAATTGCTGATGTCAAGTAAAGCAACATTCCGACCCAACCGAACCAATCTTGTGTTACAGGTGTAATGTGCACTGTATATGTTACTTTGACCTCTTATGTTAGATTAAAAAACAAAATATTAAAGACTAGAATATTCTTGTTTCTCTTTCCTTCATGAAGTTCAGTACTTAGTAATAATGAATAGTTGTAAAGATATCAGTAAAATTAAAATTACAATATTGAGTACATGGGCAACCTGATCTAAGTATTTTTAGGAAAGTTGTTTATGTGTTTCATACATTCAAACAAACAGATCAAAATATAGATGTACATATACAAACAGATCAAAATATAGATGTACATATACAAATACTTCACAAAATCCTTGAAACGTGGCTTTAAGAGATCTAGATGTTACAGTTGAAAAATTTGTCTTTACAACAGAGTACAACCATTGCAGAATCAATTTTTAATAATATTTTTTACCAGAACAAAAAAAAAGTTAGATATACACAATAAAATGTTTTCAGGTATATGATACAAGAGTAAATATATATATTTTCCATTTTAAACCTAGAATATAACATCAGATAAGTGATTGGATATTGGATACAGGATGACTGGTAACGGAGCTGTGTCGGAGATAGGGAATAAGTCATTCCCGCTGAGTAACACTACGACAAGCAACATGATGACATCTAGTTGTTTTGGTAACTTCAATACAATAGCCTGTATCAGGCAAGTTACTGTATAAGTAATACATTGTAAAAAAAAAAGGTCAGGTGATCATAGAAACAGTTGCTGAACTGATAATTATATCAACCACACTTCAGTTACTGGTGTATACCGGTAACTAATTATTTATAAACTATATATATTTCAAATTAGACAATGTGCTAATAAGATCAGTTTATCTCTCTAAAATTTGAATTATATTTTTATCTAGATACAACTCCCAAATTTTGTTCATAAATTAAAATAATTGGCTACCATATTTTTTTTTTTTTTTTACTTTTTCGAGATTTATGATAATTGAGTCATTATAATCATTTATTACCTCAAGTAGTAAGAACACAAAGTTTATCTTTTAATCAATTTCTGTAGATTGAAACAATGTTATAACCATAGCTTTTGAAATTCTATGTTAATAAGTTAGTACAGCCAAATTGTTTAATGATACAGACTATACAGTATCATTAAATTTCATCCAACGTTAAGTTTTTTTCAGCCTTGATAATCCAATATTATCGAGAATATTTTTAACATTTTTAAAATTATTTATGTATTTATATTTTATTTATTTATTTATCAGGAGTTCTGTGTTGACATTTTTGGCAGTTATAACAGCATTATTATGTATAATGAAGATAGTACGACTTCATATTTTACGTCACCCAGCTTGGCATCAGTATCTTATATTTTACTGTGCATCACTGGAGTGTACTATTGGGTAAGATAAGTTTTAGAGTAACCCGAACCAAAGACAGGGCTTACATATTCATGAATACACTATGAAATTTTACCCATTAAAGTTGCTTTAAAATTATAATTTAAATTATAATAACATATAATTTAATAAGCAATTATAGCAAGTTAATAACCATTACATATAACTTTGTACCTACTGCTATGTGTGGAATACTAATATACCCGGTATATTGAATACTGGTGAATATACATGTAGATATAATACAAGTTGGAGTAAGTGATTTGTTTGATTGGTTCTTAATTCATTTGTTTAATGCAAGATTAGCTTTATTAGCTCACCTGAGCTGAAAGCTCAGATGAGCTATTGCTATCCATCTTCGTCTGTCAGTGCGTCGTTCGTCGTGCGTCGTGCGTAAACTTTTTACATTTTAATCTTCTCCTCCAAAACCACTGGGCCAAATTTAATGAAACTTGGTAACCATCATGCCTGGGTGAAGCCCTTTCAGATTTGCACAAATGAAAGAGTTATGTCCCCTTGGGGCCCCATAAGGGGGGAAATAGTGAAAAGCTTTAAAAATCTTCTCCTCTGAATCTACAAAAGATATACCTTAGTTAATTTCATTTATAACATCCTCAGGTCAACTATTGTCAGATTTGCACAAATGGTAGCCATGGGCCTCAAAATGGGGAAATTATAAGGCACCGAGTGGGGAAATTGCTAAGAATTATATATTTGTCACAATATCTTGAAAACTATTAACTTTTTGTATAGGCATGTATATTATAATATTGTAGGTATTGACATGATGATCATTTTGATATATGGTTCAAGGTCATATGTTGAAAGGTCAAGGTTACAGCTGCAAAAAAAGGCTTATAATTGCTTATTATCTTGAAAACTATTAACTTTTTGTATAGACATGTATATTGGAATATTGTAGGTGTTGACATGATGATCATTTTAATATATTGTTCAAGGTCATATGTTGAAAGGTCAAGGTCACAGCTGCAAAAGAAGCCTTAAATTGCTAATTATCTTGAAAACTATTAACTTTTTGTATAGGCATCTATATTGAAATACATGTATTGTAGGTATTGACATGACGATCATTTTGATATATGGTTCAAGGTCATATGTTGAAAGGTCAAGGTTACAGCTGCAAAAAAAAAAGGCTTAAATTGCTTATTATCTTGAAAACTATTAGCTTTTTGTATAGGCATGTATATTGGAATATTGTAGGTATTGACATGACGGTCATTTTGATATACAGTTCAAAGTCATATGTTGAAAGGTCAAGGTCATAGCTGCAAAAAAGGCTTAAATTGCTTATTATCTTGAAAGCTATTAACTTTTTGTATAGGCATGTATATTGGAATATTGTAGGTATTGACATGACAATCATATATGGTTTTAGGTCATATATGTTCAAAAGTCAAGGACATAGCTGCATAAGTATACTGAAATTGATTAATGATTTGGAAATTATTCATTGCACTACAATTACTTCATGAATATTATATAAGCTACTTATGAATGAAATGCGAGTGGATGTATTTCTGATTAAGTTTTGTGGGAGTTCTTAACTTGAGAAACTTTTAAAGTTTCTCTACTTAATATATTGTCTATTGCACTTTGCAAACAGTATTGGACAATTTCTTCAGGTGAGCGTTAAGGCCCATGGGCCTCTTGTCATTGATTAAAACAAGTTTATTTCAATTAACACTAATTTAAAAGGTATAAAAATTTATATGAAATGATTAAATGAACAGTTTTGTTTTATTTATTTTTCATTTCAATAAAATTCTGTTTACTTATGTTCCTTTAAAAAAAAAGTCACAAAATATTTGATAATACCAGTAATAAGAGGTAAATTTTAGCTTACAATTTAGTAAAATTAATCATTGTTGACTGTAATTGTCAGTTTGGTTATACTGCAATGGGAACAATTGGTTCAAATTAAGGCCAGTCCACAGGTCTGTTTTTTTTTTTTTTTTTTTTTTTTTTTTTTTCAAATGGAGTTTTGTTATTTTGAGAATTTTCATAAAAACAATGAAATTTTTAAATTCTGATCAGTTGGAATTTTAGTTTGACTTATCACTCTGAAAAAAAGACCTACAGTGGTGTAAGTTTTAAGTCATTGCTGAAATATATATATAAAGTATATTTGATATTGCATTCTAAGATTGTTGTATACATGTATTTGATCTTTTCAGTGGTGTACATTGGGTACTGGTTACATTCTAAGATTGTTGTATATTTGATCTTTTCAGTGGTGTACATTGGGTACTGGTTACCTATGCCCAGTTAGACTTCGTACTGCAATATCTGAAGCTTATACAGTTTCTAGTTATGTGTCATTTTTACTGGACGCTGGCTACCAGGGCACTTAGAAGAGAGAAACTGACCAAATGGTTAGTACATTCATACATGTAATATATACTGGTACCGGTATGTTGTAACATACATGTAAATACAAATCAATTAACAAAGAAACAATAGTAAAGAAGAAACAATAGTAAAGAAGTTTGATTGGAAGTGTTAATCTACTATGTTATATTGTATTTGTGATAGAGTATTACAAACATTCTCATAATAATACATTTAATTAAAACAAAGTTTGGTATTGATCATTTGATCCTAGTCGGAACTAAAAATGCCATAGTTTTGCACACTCTCTAGTGTAGTAAGATATTTTTGTTGAAAGGAAAATATTGCTGCTATGTTGAAAATGATGGTATTTACACTAGAACTGATGCTTGAATTATCCACATAGTGGCAACATTTTACTCTGTACAAAATTATTCATTAAAAAATGCAGATATGCATAACATTTTTCCCTTTTGAATAACTCAAGTTTAAGAAAATATTGGATTCTTATTCAAGTTCATTTTGATTTCCTATAAAAAAAAAATTCAATATTTAAAATTACAATTACTTTGACAGTAGTTAGTTGTTGTTGTTCTTTTTTTTTTTTTTTTTTTTTTTTTTGGGGGGGGGGGGGGGTTGCAAGTCTATCAAGTACAACCAAACCAGCAAACTATTAACATATCAAAATACATTTATATATCACATTTTACTTATACATACAATATGTATTACACTGTACATGTACATGCCTCAATAAACATGTGCAGATCACTTTTTTCACATTACAGTTCACACTGTACTATAAGTTACATAGTTTTTAAGCAGAATGTATAGGAATTTCCATCCTGTCTGAGGCAGTATTACCTTTGAGGTAGTTATTCCTATATCTGTCTTTTAATTAAAATTAGTATCAGTTCTCTCCATGTAAAGTTAAAATTGGTTTCTGTTCTTTCCATTTAAGGAGCATCTTCTTGTCTGTATGCGAGGCAAAGCATTTCATGATGACACACCAGAGGACAAAAATTGGAAACTCATAAATTATTTCCCTTTTCAATTTACCCCATATATATTGAAAATTGCATCTGTTATCATTCATATTTGTTCATATTTTACATAAAAAGTACATAGAATTGATGAGTTTTTGGTCAATTAAGATTTGAAATAATTATTAATAGAGGTTATCCATTATTTTTTTTCATACACTGATATTAAAATCCATACACCCTGTGTAAATTATATTCACTCCATGTAAAACAGAGTGAAAAAAGTTATACATCAAGCAAACCAGCGTATCAAATTTTAAAGATTTTAAGAAATGGGGATAAATGTATACAATATATATCACATTTTACATGTAACGCATTTTACATGTACATAACACATTTTACATGCACATTTTTCTGTTTAATCTTACTTATCAGTGATTACTTTACTTTTTCAGGTTTTTGATGCCGTTTCTCTTCCTGGTTTGTGTTTATTTTACTGTCATTGCTACACTTGGAATTGTTAACGTACAGCCAGCATTGATAGAATGTCTGCGTAAGTATTAATTGTTTATGATATACAAAAAAAATTAACAGATTAAAATCTTTAAAGTTAGGAAATTGTTGATGAAATTTTCCCTCGTTTGAGCATTACTAGTTTATTTTAGTAATGATATACACATAAATATTCCAATTAAAATATTACTATTGTGCAAAAGGCTATTTTAAACACAGTTAAGTGGTGATTAAATATTAACTTTATGTTTTTCTGAGTTTTTAGCTCACCTGAGCTGAAAGCTAAGATGAGCTATTGCTATCTATCTTCATCCATCGTGCATCGTCCGTCGTGCATGAACTATTCACATTTCATCTTCTCCTCCAAAACCACTGGGCCAAATTTAATGAAACTTGGTAACCATCATGCCTGGGTGAAGCCCTTTCAGATTTGCACAAATGAAGGAGTTATGTCCCCTTGGGGCCCCATAAGGGGGGAAATAGTGAAAAACTTTAAAAATCTTCTCCTCTGAATCTACAAGAGATATACCTTAGTTATTTCATTTATAACATCCTTAGGTCATCTATTTTCAGATTTGCACAAATGGTAGCCATGGTGCTCAAAATGGGGAAATTGTAAGGCACTGAGTGGGGAAATAACTAAAAATTATATATTTGTCACTATATCTTGATAACTATCAACTTTTTGTATTAGCATGTATATTAGAATATTGTAGGTATTGACATGACAATTATTTTGATATATGGTTCAAGGTCATACGTTCAAAGGTCAAGGTCACAGCTGCAAAAGAAGATGTAAATTGCTAATTATCTTGAAAACTATTAACTTTTTTTTACAGGCATGTATATTATAATATTGTAGGTATTGCAACAACGATCATTTTGATATATGGTTCAAGGTCATATGTTCAAAGGTCAAGGTCACAGCTGCAAAAGAAGACTTAAATTGCTAATTATCTTGAAAACTAATAACTTTTTGTATAGGCATGTATATTAGAATATTGTAGGTATTGACATGACGATCATTTTGATACATGGTTCAAGATCATATGTTGAAAGGTCAAGGTCACAGCTGCAGAAGAAGACTTAAATTGTTAATTATTTTGAAAACTATTAACTTTTTGTATAGGCATGTATATTGGAATATTGTAGTTATTGTGACAACGATCATTTTGATATATGGTTCAAGGTCATATTTTGAAAGGTCAAGGTCAAAGCTGCAAAAGAAGACTTAAATTGCTAATTTTCTTGAAAACTATAAACTTTTTGTATAGGCATTGCCAAGACGATCATTTTGATAAATGGTACAAGGTCATATGTGGAAAGGTCAAGGTCACAGCTGCAAAAGAAGACTTAAATTGCTAATTATCTTGAAAACTATTAACCTTTTGTATAGGCATCTATATTAGAATATTTTAGGTATTGACTGGACAATCATTTTGATACATTGGTCAAGGTCATGTGGAAAGGTCAAGGTCATAGCTGCAGAAGATGACTTGAATATCTAATTATCTTGAAAACTATTAACTTTTTGTATAGGCATGTATATTAGAATATTGTAGGTATTGACATGGCAATCATTTTGATATATGGTTCAAGGTTATATGTTCAAAGGTCAAGGTCATATCAACATAGGAATACTAAAAATATTAATTATCTTGAAAGCTATTAGTTTCATGCATAGGCATGTATATTAGAATATTGTAGGCATTGACATGACAATCATATATGGTTCGAGGTCATATATGTTCAAAGGTCAAGGACATAGCTGCATAAGTATACTGAAATTGATTAATGATTTGGAAATTATTCATTGCACTACAGTAACTTCATGCATATTATATAAGCTACTTATAAATGAAATGTGAGTGGATATATTTTTGATTAAATTTGTGGGAGTTCTTAATTTGAGAAAACTTTTCAAGTTTCTGTACTTAATACATTGTCTATTGCACTTTGGAAACAATATTGGACATATCTTCAGGTGAGGTTTAAGGCCCATGGGCCTCTTGTTTAAGTGTAATTACAGTAATTGAGTCTGCAGGTTTTGCAAAAAAAGAAAGCTATTTAGTTTAGTGTCTGAATAATAAATTAATACATCTATTTACTGTCAATTTTGTGCAGCCATTTCCTTATTAAAACATTACTTACAATATTCATTGTACAAAACATATCAGCCTTTGTTAGCACAGAAAAGCTGTGTAATAAAAATTGAAATGACAATGTACAAATTGTGATCATGGATATTTTAGTACTTAAAGGTGGGTAAACACAATCTATTATCTTTATAACAGAACCATACTGGTTAGAACTATCAGGAGCCGAGTTTGCTACAGTACAGCTGTTTGCAGTGGCAGGATTTTATATCACCCGACGACTTAATGAAATCAGTACACTTGATTCTGTAAGATGGTCACAAAAGAGGGACCTCTGGTGGTGAGTTCATAAATTGTATTACAGTAACACTTCATGAATTGCACTTTTATCTGTAATTTTTGAAGCAGGAAGATCCTTTGTTCTACTTTTTTACTTTCTCTAGATTAAACTGAAATATCCATGTTTAGAATGATTTAAGTTTCTCTGCCAAGTTTTTGACATTATTTCTAAAATTAATTCAGAGATCAAAGCTCCCGCTTTCAGTACTTGAAATTTTAAAACTTATCAAACTTTCTTTATAATTTTTATTTAAAACAATATAAATGGCTATGTTGATAGACTTTTTCTCCTTTTTTCTAAAGCTATCTTACAGCAGTGTTTTAGACATTAGGTTTTGTTATCAGCTTTCAGTACTGTCAGTACTTTGATTTGTAAATATTTTCTATTATTTCAGTATTGTTATAGTATTTGAGATATCAGCCTTTGTGGGATTTTTGTATGATGTCATACTGAAGATAGGTAAGTCTATCTACTTAATTTAACTTTTTATTTGAGTTTAAATAAGATTTTATTTCTCATGTTGGTTAAGACCTCACAATGCAAGCTACTAGTAAATTTGCAGAATTCCAAAATTCTCGAAGACCAATGCAGGGAATGTTTATATGACTGTTATTAAATTGGGGATATATAATCTTGGAACATTGTTTATCTATCTTCCTGTCCCACCTTCTCCTCGGGATATATAATGGTGGAGCATTGTTTATCCATCTTCCTGTCCCACCTTCTTCTCTCACAGCATTGAAGATTCTTATACTTGTCTCATGACATGAAAGGATCTTACTAATTGTGGAGCAAGCACTCTAATAAACAAAGAGTTGCCTAAAGTTATTATTACAGTATTTTCCAAGTTTGTAATGACTGTTAAGTGTGTGTGTGTGTGTGTGTGTGTGTGTGTGTGTGTGTGTGTGTGTGTGTGTTTATATAACAATTACATGTTATTTTTCTTTTTCTTTTCTATTACAGTTGGAGACTCGGCCACTGGATGTAGCCAGATATTTGTAAGTTTGTCACACAAAAACATTTGAAGATAATAGGCTTAAAGTTACAAAATATCTTTTTATAAATAAAAAATGTTTTCCGTTTGATCATAAATTATTAACTTTCCAACCTCACTTACTTATGAACAAATTTTCCTCTTGCCGTTTTGAGCTAGTAAAAGTAAGTATTTTTTCTATTTTGTCCCACAAACCAACTATGTTAAGCTTTAAAGTTATTAAATTATCCCATTTGTTTATCATTTTGTTGTAAAATTCAACCTGGATCTGAACAGTATTAAGATTTTAATAAGGAGTACATATTTGTTGTATTGATTGTCTGCAAAATAATTTAAAATATTTTTATTTGTAGAATGATGTTCAGGAGATATATACTTCCATATTTATTGTTTTCATGGTAGGTAAAACCTGTTTCCGTGGTAACTGATTATAGTTGCCATGGTGATCTATATTTGCAGAATGAAGGACAGTAAATGTTGTACAAAACAATGTAATAGATTGGTAAAAACAGAATGTTATCTCAATAGGTGTAATAAAAGTTTGTTCAGCACAAATAGTCGCAGCAATAAATATATGTCACAGTAACTTAGTGGCTTAAAACTTGAATTTTCCTAAATTTATTAGTTGCTCTCCTAACAGGTTAATGCTCTTTGAATACAATTGGGAATAACTTTATCTGACTATAATTTTTTACAAACAGATTAAAACATTTGACATGTAGAACATTTTACTTTTCATTTGTACATGTATTACTTTGTATTTTTACAGGTTTTGAAGTTACTGTTGCCTATCTGGGTAATGCTATTTGTATTTCAACCGACTCCACCAATGAATGACCCAGATGACCTGGTTCCTGCCATAAGTGATGATGGGGTAGGTCAGATAGGCATAAAACTCTCATATCTAAAATCTGAGAGATTGATCTTCTCTATGCAAGTTCAGTGGATTCCAGAAAACAAACAAAACATAAACAAATATTATATGATTGATTGGATGATTGATGTCTTAAAAACTTTCAAAAAAAAATGTATGTACATGTTCTGTCTTGTTGTAATGAATTAGTAAAAGTCAAACATAGTTTGTTGTCATGGCAACCATAGAAAAAAGTGGAGAGTGGAGTAATGGTGCTTTACGCCCCAGTCAAGAATCTCACTTATTTCGAGGCGGTCAGTTCTGGGATAGTTGAGGAAACTGGAGTGCCTGGAGAAGACCACAGACCCTCAGCAAGTGTATTGACAAACTTTCTCACACTAGGATCTGTCCGGAGTGGGATTCGAACCCAGCGGTGAGAAGCACTCTGATCCATAAGCGCACGCTTCAGACCACTCGACCACCAAGGCCCCCCATAGAAAAGATATATTGTGTTTAATCATTATGAAGTTGGACATAGTTTGACAAAGCAACTATACATAAGATTATATATATATATATATATATATATATATATATATATATATATATATATATATATATATATATATATGTATATGTTTATACATTTGTATCATAAGACAAGTTTGGTGTCATAGCAACCATACAAAAATATTTTGTTTTAAAGTAATAGTTTAACAAGTTTTCAAATTCTTTTTATCAAATATTTCTGTTAAATATGGAATCACATAGGAATTTCAACATAAACAATTTCCATATCATCCCTCACAAACTTTATGAAGGCGAGGTATCCTGGTGATCTCTATAATGTGTAAGTTGTATATTAAAGATTCTTTGTACTGGTATACTTTGCTTAAGGACAAAATAAAATGAAATCAACACATTACACAAGCTACCTGACTGACAATTTCATGACTGTCATGACTGTCAAGTTTTTGTTGTTTATTCAAAATGTTTGTTTATTTTTTGTTGTAGAATTCTGTATTCAGTGGCATTGATGATCATCAATATCGGCAGCTATATCATCCCTCTGATGATTACCACAGTTTCTATGACAACAGTCCATCGCCTGTAGCTGTTACTCAAAGTGCAAGCAGTAACAACATTAAGAAAAGTGCGTCAAATCTGGATCCTATCAAAGAAGAATCGAACCAATCAAACTCTGAAAAATCAAAATCTCAAAATGTACCTCCACAAGAAAAAGCTCCTATTGATGAGCGGGAAACTCCACCAAGTCAAAGAGGGAAGTTCTATATATGATTACAATATAGACATGATATTTCTGCATGGTTCTCAGGAGTAAACATCTGTTATGTTGTCATTGTTATGTATTATTCCTTGACAATAGTAAAGTTTTCATTAAATGTAATTGTATCTGTATAGGACGTGGAAAATTAACTGTTGTATAATACATGTACAAAGTCTTTGTACAGTATACAGTTTTTGCTTGCATGTGTTCCCCTGAAATCACTCTGGCTGTGAAATATTATATATATATAAACATATAATATTGTTGTTAAATCAACTGAATTGGATAAAATCATGAGGGGCAGGACTTTACCCAACGTCTCTGTGTACTGTAATTAATTTTGGCCAATATCAATTATATACTTTAAAATCACAAATATTAGTGGGGATTAAATTTCGTTTTTTTTCTCTTTTTTTTTGGTGGATTACTGAAAACCACCAAATTAAATGTCATTGAAAATATTTAATTACCATTGCCTCAACGAATATTGATGATTCTGCAGTATATATTGAATCTTGTCATTCTCATATAGAATCACTCTCACTATTATTGGATATGAAGTTTGTAAGTTTTTATTCAAATAACATCTTTTTCACTGTCTCATAAAAATATGGCCAATAGATGATACTGTTTTATTGAAAAGATTCTTTTTATAAAAATAACTATTGTGACCAAACAATGACCAAGTTATCAATGGTATTCAGTAATTTGTCATTCAAGCTATGGAAGTTTGACAGTAGTATGATTATGAATTAGTAAGAGCATTAAAGTCTGCCCTTGATAAGCTTTACATTTTGAGGCAGCCAAGTTTGTTTTACAGTTCAATTTATAAGAGAAACAAAATTTCAATCAGGGTTGTTTCAAACAGGTATGCGAATTAAAATGCACCCTTTTTTTTTTTTTTGGCCTGTAGTTGTCAAAATTAAGAATGTAACGTGTTGTTGTGCATGCTTAAAATTATCATAGATATTTTCTACTAAGTACTTTAAGTTGAAGGATAGATCTGAGTATTCTTGTATGAACTTGGAATTACTTGTAGTGTATTAACTGAAAACTATGAAGATATTAAATTATTTGCGCAAACTAGATAAGACACGGCTTTACTTGATTTTCTTTGTAAACTTTATATACTGTGAGATCAGCATGGTGTCCAATTTTTTGCTTTCTTTGAAATATACCATTTTGTTGGGTTGTAAATTTGTATTGCTTGGTTTAAGATAAGTTTATAATACATATACATGACACGTTAATGCACAGGTAAAAGGAGTGAAGAAAACTAACAATAATTGACACCATTAAAATTAATGATTCCACTGTATTTAGGACCAAAGGAGTTTTTATCTGCTGGTAGAAAAATTTTGTTTAAATTTTAATTATAATAAAGATGGTAAAATAATGATTGTTATATTTAATGAATTGTTTTATGTTATATCTATGTTTTAATATGCACATTATATATAATTCAGTAAGCTGAAGGCAAAAATTAAGAATTGAAGTCTTTAGAATAGGAAATCTTTAAGCCAATATATAGACCTACTGTGTTGTATCAATTAACAAAGCTGTATTTAATATTAACATATTTTCTCATGTTAATTTGTGTCAAATATGAAAGAACCTTTTTTACTGAGAGTTATTTCCCTTTAAGTGAAAATAGTAAAGACTTGTTGTAATTACAGTTAACTCCCTTTAAAGTTGAAGTGGAATAGCAGTTAGAGAATTGTACAGCTTAAATTGAGTTGGTAAAATTTATTATAAATAATTATTAAAATATATAAAATCAGTGTGCATGTACAGGTTACTTAAAAATCTGTTTTATGAACTATGTATCATTAAGTGTATAATTTACAATGTCGCAGAGCTTACATTGATGTAAATAATTCAAAATAATATACATGTACATTGTTTATAAAATGTTTTTAATGTTGTGTCATATAAATAATCATGTTAACTTGCATTACATTTTATTGAAGATGTTTTACTGGAAGGACAAAATGATAAATATATATATATATTGTTTTATGTTGAAATTTCAGATTTAACAAAGTTGTATTTGTTGTATAATTCTCACAGATTTCTAACAAACAACTAGTACCCTAACTTTTAGTAAAAAATGAGCAGATGTCTGTGCAATAACAGAGTAGGCTGGAGAAAGTCAAATTGTAGTCAGTTTTTTGTCTCTGTCTAGATAAATACCATCTGCTCTATGTTACATTCTTCTGAAATCTTTTATCACTCAAACATTGTCTTTGATAAAGTATTTATGGCTTAAGTCCTTTTCCATTTTTGTATCTGCAGATGCAGAAGTCTTTGTTGTGTTTGGTGTGTTCTTCTTCACTGCAATAATATCAACAGGTTTTTAGAACAAAGTAAATCTTTTACTCCAAGATTCATATTTATTACATATCTTAGATGTGATTCTGCATCAGCTGTATCAGAGAAACTGTGTATGGTTCATTGAATGTACAAGTTTTCTTCTTTGAAAGTGAAGAGCAAGTTCTCCATTATATCCAACTCTCCTTTGAGTTTGAAAAAAAATATCTTAATAAATTAATCAATTAATAATAAAAAAGTGTGGGCTTAAACTATTCAATCATTAAGTATATTAACAAACTTCCATTTTAAAACATTGTCCACGAAAAAAAAGAGTTTTAATGTTGGTTGCAGTGTATCAATTCATGATTATTTTTTTATTACAGTAGTTATACCCATGTTCTCTTAAATACAAGAATTACCTTTTTTTTCACTTCAATTGGGCTGAGAAATCTTGTAATGTTATTGTAAAAAAAAAACTTCATTCCACCCTGTGTTGATGCTATCCCCTGTAGCTCATTATATCCAAAAGCCTTTATTTTACCATGTGTTATTTTGACGTTTGAACAATGTATTGTTATTATTACCAATGTTTTATCATGTTGTAAACTGAGAAATTCTGTAATGTTATTGTAAAAGATGCTATTCCCTGTAGCTATCTCCCATTATATTCAACAGCCTTTATTTTACCATGTGTTATTTTGACGTTAGAACAATGTATTGTTATTATTACCAATGTTTTACCATGTTGTAAATTTTTGTTAAGTTTATTAAGCACTGTGTGCTTTTTATTTGCAGGTTTATATCATTCGTTATCATGAAAGCCTGTGTCTCTGCTGTAAATAGGAATGATACAGTTCAAATTATATACATACAATATGTTTATGAGTTATTAAGGGAGTGAAAGATATAATATGTTAACTGTTTGTTTAATGCTGGATGCAGTAATGCAGTGTCCTTACTTTTGAAATACCTTTCACAGCCTTGCAAGTTTCAACCTTTTTCATTTAAACAAAAAATATGCACATGCATGCTACTTGTTTAGCTTCTTAGTAATTGTAATTACATGTATTAAAAAAACTGAAAAAGGGTTTGTTTGTTAATCAAACATTTACATGTATTTATTAGTTTGCTTGTTCAAAGTGCAGAAAAAAGCTGTTGTCAGATTTCTTATGCCTGTGTCTCTGTCCAGTGCTAAAGTTATTAGAAAACCTTTATCAAATAAATATCTCTATAAGAAAGCTGTATGGTAGCATTTTGTTTCTTGTTGTTAACATTAAGCTTTCAGTTTAGATTACCAAAGCCAAGCATTGAAATTTATATAAAAAACATATATATATTATATAGAGTTACATTGAATTTTAGTTACTGTTTTAATATTTTCAATTACGTTGTAAAAATGAATAAATTTGAATTGTTTTGTGCTTATTCAGCATTATACAGCTAGTATTTTGTTTTACTTTAGAAGTTATGTGGTATTATTGTTTCTGTGACAAAGAAATCAGAGATGAGACACAGATGTACAGTGTCGTGTTAGTACCAGGATTTATACTGAATTAAAAATTTTCAAACTCTTTTTGTTAAGATATAATAGTGTTGGGACATACTACTGTGGATAATTCTTGTGTTATTTTTATTGTTTAAGTTATTTTTAGTTTTGTTTTGTTTACTTTTTTTTTGGTTAAGTTTTTATTTATGGAAGTCTGAGTCATATTTTGCTGATTTAGAGTTACCATACTTAAGTCATATGTAGGTTGCGGGTTGACTTAATTCAGGATATTTTTTCATTGTTTTTAAATTGCGTCAAACTCAAGTTATGCAGTGAAACTTTTCTCAACAGAACACATATCTTATAGAATAAATTACAGAACATCCTCAGTCTTTTGACTATTCAGGTGTGTATACCTATTTTAATGACATAAAGTTACCAGAAGTTAAGGTCAGTGGTGATAGTGGATGCAACACCAGTATAACCCAAACAGGTGTTTATACTAGTTATATTGTTATGAAGCAACCAGAAGTTAAGGTCAGTGGTGATAGTGGGTGCAACACCAGTATAACCCAAACAGGTGTTTATACTAGATATATTGTTATGAAGCAACCAGAAGTTAAGGTCAGTGGTGATAGTGGGTGCAACACCAGTATAACCCAAACAGGTGTTGATACTAGTTATATTGTTATGAAGCAACCAGAAGTTAAGGTCAGTGGTGATAGTGGGTGCAACACCAGTATAACCCAAACAGGTGTTTATACTAGTTATATTGTTATGAAGCAACCAGAAGTTAAGGTCAGTGGTGATAGTGTGTGCAAAACCAGTATAACCCAAACAGGTGTTTATACTAGTTTTATTGTCATGAAGTGACCAAAAGTTAAGGTCAGTGGTGATAGTAGGTACAGCACTAGTATAGACCGAACTTATGCTTTTTCCAGTATCAGTGGGGTGACAAGGAGCAGGGCTCTCTGTTTAAAAAGACAACAAACCTCTCAAAGGTAAACTCCAATATTTCTACTAGGACCTGTTTATTTATTAGCTGGTTGGAGTCAATATGGATTAACAAGACGTCTTATGTAGGCTGGTATGGGCTTAAACCCATATCTATTGCATCAGGATCTTGTGATTTTGACCACCTGCTACACTCTTTGCTGCCAGTGCTAATATGGCTTTTATCATGCAAGCTTAAATTGTCATTTCACTAAAATAGAGAAAATGTGCCATACAGTGTGTTCTGTTATAGAAAGGTTTTATTGTATGATGTAAATATCATTTAGTTATCCATTTTTTTTTTTCTAGTCAGATAACAATAGCTTTGTTTTTTACCAAAGGGATAGGAAACTGCACAAGTGTGTGTGTGTGTGTGTGTGTGTGTGTGTGTGTGTGTGTGTGTGTGTGCATTAAACTAATGTGTTGAATTTAAATCTTTCAGTGAAGCAGATAAATTGAGTATTAAATTGTAAAATACTTTTTTAAACATTTAAGCTTGGCATTAATTTTGAATCAATTTATGTTAAAATAATTTTTAAATTTATTTACATTTTTTTATATTTTACATGTAAACCAAAATGTGTTGTACATTTCTCATTAAAAAATGAAATTCTTCTACAATTATCTTGAAAATTTTAATTATGTATGCTAGGGGATCTAGCGTGTGTTCATGTAATATTGAATATATAAAACAGGGCCCAGTTTTACAGTTATTCCTTAACTTAGATCTTTTTTAACTTAAATTAGCAAATTTTGGCAATCTTTATCTGAGGTACAAATAAACATTTGTGATAAAACAAAATACAGATGTTGCAAGCTTGAAGATATCTTTAAAATGGCACTTTATATTTCTGGATATCTGAACAATTAACCAAAATATTAAGGTTCCAGATTTGCCAGATTTAAGTTTAGGAAAATCTTAGTTAAGGAATAATTGTGAAACCAGGGCCAAGTTAATTAATCTCTTAAGGAGCCTTGTATACATAAACATTAATTTAACAAGTTTAATGAATTTAATATTATATGAAGGTAAATGTGAGATTTGGTTAAATGTATAATCGTAAGAAACTGTCCCTTTTTTTAATCTAACAATTGTTCTTTATTATGAGAAAAAGAGTCAAAATGTACTGGTAGTCAATATGTACAAATCACACCTCACAAAAAATGATGTCATTACACATAACAAAAATTGTTTAATATAAGTAACCTTGGAAACCAGACTGACCATGAGAAAAAGAGTCAAAATGTAGTCAATATGCACAAATCACGCCTCACAAAAGATGATGTCATTACACGTAACAAAAATAGGTTGATATTAGTAACCTTGGAAACCAGACTGATATTACACTAGTTTGAAATTATTTTTCTTATAGCTTTATATAATATATTTAAAATTTTGGGACAGATAATACAATAAAAGAAGATCTCAAATAGTTACTTAGTTCTCCTCAGTTTTCAAATTCTCAGAACATCAGTGTTCTACTAAAACAACTATCTATATATCACTATATGTATATGTATATATGGCTGCTTTAAAGGAGCGATTTTGAAACATTTTAGAATTTTTGCTACATGTGTCAGTTTATTACTTGCTTAATGTTTTAGAAATCCATTTATCATTGTATATATACATTTGTCTGTACATTGTCATGGATATGTATGTCCTGTCTTTTTAAATATTTTTTCCTTTTTGTAGCTGAATTTTACAATGACTTGTTAGTCTTTTTAAGCTTTGTCAGTCTTGTTTACTGTGGCTGTTATCAAATATTGCTGCCGAATCTTGATTTGAATAAAACATTGTGCAATTTCCTGATAATTGTGAATTTTTGAAAATATTAAGAAATTGAGAAAACTGTTTGTACATGTATATTTGTGATTAAGATGAAATAACAATTCATTACGAGAAAACTAATTCTGCTAGCCCAACATTAATATAACAAAAATATATTGTATAAACAAAAGGAACTTGTTTGTAGATTATCTTCTCTTAGTAGTCCTCAAGATGGCGCTGTGATGAAGTTGGGAAATTAAAATAATTTGGTACTGCTCCATCTAAAATTGTGATAAATCTGAAATACGTTTTTTAGACACTAGTCCATAAGGAGGTGTTTGATTGGATAATGTTATAATTAATATTCATTGTTACTTTGTGGCATATAATAGTACTTTTAAATTTGAATTGTAGGAAATATTTAAAAGGCTCATGTACTTAAATGTTTATATAGTATTAATGAATGTAAGTTTTGTGAATGTTGGTAATTTTTTTTTTTTTTTTTTTTTTTTTTTGATTTCCATACAAATCCTAGATTTCCCCTTAAAATCATTTAATCAGAATTGTTAAGTTTCGGAAATACCGTATATAAAATTTTTGTGATTTCTTGTTAGAATCTACAGTTAATCATGATAGAATCTACAGTTAATCATGATAGAATCTACAGTTAATCATGATAGTATCTACAGTTAATCATGATAGAATCTAAAGTTAATCATGATAGTATCTACAGTTAATCATGATAGAATCTAAAGTTAATCATGATAGAATCTACAGTTAATCATGATTATTATGTTTTGATTGTACATGTAACATATATGATATTTTGTGATTTCCGTTATTGAATCATCAGTTAATCAGGTTTATTCATTCTACATAATCTTGTTGTACATTTGTTTATTAAATGGTTAATGATATTTTAAATGTTATATAATTTTTCTTTACAAGTACATTGTGTATTTTGATTGTTTCAAACATGTGACATGACTAGTCTTTCCTGTCTAGAAGGGTCACTGTAGAGAAGAACCAGGTTACAGTAAACAGACAACCTTTAAAAAGGAATAAGATGAAAATCTTCCTACCTTTAGGTGAATTTTTTTTTGACAGGTGCCCTGTAAGACAATAGTTGATGGTAATGTTAGAATCTTACTTATATTGACAAATGAGCCCCTTTTCTTGTACTTCATATGTCATTATGTTAATATTGATATAAATGAATGAAACGTTGACCCATTACAACATGTTATATTGATAATGTTTAATATTTCATTACCATGGTAACAATCAAGCTTTGCTTGAACTTGACAGTGATATGCTTTGAAGGTTTGTTAATCTGGATTGCTTTTGGCTATTCAGCACAGCAGAAAAATTCAATTAAAACTTGAAAACAATTTTTCATCATGATATGGTTAATGAGAACTGAATGTTTGGCTTTGAAAAAAAAAAAAAACAAGATCATGGTGTATTTAATTTTTTTTTTTTTGAAAATTTAGACCCTTTTCTTAGAGTTGTCTCCCTTACAATGGTTATATAAGCACATGTGGTATCATTTCATTAAATTGATTATGTGTGTAATGTAATAATGGCTTTATTCTTTTTTAAACAGATTTTTGTTACACTGAATATTTTATGTTGAATAAAGTGTATTATTTACTAAAAAGTAAAACTCTAGAATACATTTCTTCTTTGTTTATTTGTTATTGAGGAAGCCCTGAGACCTGTAAATTTTTGGTCTCTCCAACTATTAACTAAACTATTAATGTCACTGGGTGTGTATAGATCTACAGAAAATCATTGTTGCTAATTGTCAGTTCTAACTGAATGTAGCACTGCAGAAAAATCCTTTATTATTGTTCATAGCCAATCCTATAGAAAATCCTTGTAACTAAATGTATAATTTTGTTGTGTTTAAATCTCTCACAAATGGAACTCGCCAAAAATTCAACCAATATAAAATACTGTTGAACTAGACAATTGCGAAAAGCATATGTAAATTCTAAAACACAATTTATGTAAGCTTACGATTGTGAATGTGTATGTATGTTTGTATTATTGTTTCATGTTGCATCAGCAATTTTTTTAGCTATTCGCGACGATAGCTAGGTAATCAATCTAATTAATCTAAGTTCGTGTATGCGTGTGATGTACAAATGTGTATTATGGTCTGTCGTATAAAGGCACGCACTCTAGCTCACCTCGTGTATGTGTATTATGGTCTGTCGTATAAAGGCACGCACTCTAGCTCACTTCGTGTATTTGTGACATGTAAGCATGTATAATGGTCTGCCGTGTACTACTGCATACTCAAATTTTTGGTAAGGTGCTAGCTCACCGAGTCAGTATGCGTAATGTGTAAGCGTGTGTAATTGTCTGTCGTATACTAGCGCGCACTCTAGCATACACTCAACTTTTTGGTGAGGTGCTAGCTCACCGAGTGAGTATGTGGCAGACAAGCATACCACTCCCTCAGTCCATTATCTTGACACCGGATGAACTAGTCGATACTCTGTCGTGCCGATGCCGAGCGCCAGGCGAGGAAGTGGACGCTCTATCACCGATCCACCGAAGCCATACACGTACGCATGTTATCGACGCAATTTTTTAGTTTAAAGGGGACCCGCTTATATGTGCATAGTTGATTGAATTCAGAAAATGAATTTTGAGGAAGCGAAAGTATCATGCTAGCAACTGGATATAAATAAGAATGCTTAGTTTCCTGGTAGAATGAACTTTGAATATAACACGTGATTAATTTTTCACTCGAATTAAATCACCGAGACGAGGTTTATATACATTAGGGACAAAATTATAATTTAGTTCATAGATAATTCATACTAATATCATATTGCTTCCGTAATTCAAATTCATATGAAACAATAAACTTAAAATCAACAATACATAGGCCTACGTGACTACGAGTACTGCAATATCTCATCTCCATTATTCTTTGCTGGTCGATATCACACTTAGAATACCTTTCCATTTTTTTCAATGCAGATACACATTATTCATGATAGTAAATGAGGATTTCAAACAAACAACGACTTACCTTAGTCTAATAAAACTAAACTAATAATTTGAATTCTTTATTATAACTCTTTTATTATTATTATTATTATTATTATTATTATTATTATTATTATTATTATTACGACTCTTTATGACTCCACGATCTTGTAAAATTTCCGCGACACTAATCCATTGACATGATGGATGTAAACTATTTCATATCTCGATTAAATCGTTAACTTTCTTTTGCTTTCTTGCAATTTTGTAATTGCGTGTCGCTTTTTTAAAAATCTCGTTTGGTATTTCCCTTCTTGATCCAAAAGCTTTTGCTGTTACTGTTCTATACTTTATCACGAACCACTGCGGTAGCTCAGTTGATAGAGTGCTTGCTCCGTAAGTGGAAGGTCATGGGTTCGAATCCCGGCTGGATCTGACCCAAGACTTGAAAGTGGGTAGTGACTGTTCTTTCGCCAAGCATTCGGCATTACAAAATGAAAGTCACGGTTCTTTCGGATGGGAACTTAAAATAAACGAGGTCCCGTGTCATGGGAGGCATGGCACGATAAAGAACCCTGCTGTAAATAATGCCATCAGCGCAACGCACAGGCAAAATTTCTGCAATTTCGCCTCTAGCTGGCGACGTCTCGATATAAGTGAAATATTCTTGACTGGGACGTTACACACCATTACTCAACTCAACTCTATACTTTTTCTTGTTATTTGTCTTTGCTATTTGCCAATTATTATTATTATTATTATTTTTTTTTTTTTTGCTTTTTGCCGCTTTGATAAGCATAAATGTGTTTTGTCATCTTGCTTCTGCTTAAGCTTAGCCATTTTGATAATATCGTAGCTTTTAAATGCTTTTGTTAATAAGCACCTTAGTGATGTTTATTTATTTGTCATCTTGTAATTATTTGTTAATCTGCTTTCGTATAAATGTTTTCGCTATTTGTCATATTGTATATGATTTGGTTATTTGTTTACTGGTATTGAATTAGTTTCTTTTATCAGGTTATGTTTTGATAATTCGTCTACTTGTCAATGTTTTGGAATTTTTTTGACCTTATTGTAATACTTTAATCATTCATAATCTTTTTACTGTTTTGGGTATTGCATTAAGTAATACTTTTGCTTTTTGCCATCTCGGTGATGCTTTGACTATTTTGTTAATGTATATTTTCTATTTGCCATTTCGGTGATGCTTTGTCTAGTTAATGTATATTTTCTATTTGCCCCCTCGTTGATGCTTTGACTGTTTTGTTAATGTATATTTTCTATTTGCCATCTCGGTGATGCTTTGACTATTTTGTTAATGTATATTTTCTATTTGCCATCTCGGTGATGCTTTGACTATTTTGTTAATGTATATTTTCTATTTGCCATCTCGGTGATGCTTTGACTATTTTGTTAATGTATATTTTCTATTTGCCATCTCGGTTATGCTTTGACTATTTTGTTAATGTTTATTTTCTATTTGCCATCTCGGTGATGCTTTGACTATTTTGTTAATATATATTTTCTATTTGCCATCTTGGTGATGCTTTGACTATTTTGTTAATGTATATTTTCTATTTGCCATCTCGGTGATGCTCTGTCTATTTTGTTAATGTATATTTTCTATTTGCCATCTCGGTGATGCTTTGTCTATTTTGTTAATGTATATTTTCTATTTGCCATCTCGGTGATGCTTTGACTATTTTGTTAATGTATATTTTCTATTTGCCATCTCGGTGATGCTTTGACTATTTTGTTAATGTATATTTTCTATTTGCCATCTCGGTGATGCTTTGACTATTTTGTTAATGTATATTTTCTTTTTGCTATCTTCGTAATGCTTTGACTTTTTACCATCTCGTAAATGATTTGGGTATTTGTCATGTTGTTAATACTTTGTTTAGTTTACAAAGTTTCTTTCTACATGCTATCTTATCAATGCTTTGCTTGTTTGCCATCATTTTTATGATTTGGTTATTTTTGCTGCCTTGCTTTATCTTTTTGCCATTGTGTCAACACTTTTGCTTTTTGCCATCTTGACAATACTTTTTTCTATTAGCCTAGGTAAAAATTTAGTTATTTACCATCTTGATTATGCCTTTTACAAGAACATCTTTGCTGTCTTGTTTATGCTTTATGTTGGTTGTAATCTTTGCAATGCTTTGTCTATTTGCTATATTGTCAACATTTGGTTATTTGACATCTTGGCCTTGCTTAGTAACATTTTCCAACGTCGTCAGCCACATGAATTTATATTACATTTCAGTCACGTTACTTTTACATATGACCACTGCGAAAGCTCAGTTGATAGAGTGCTCGCTCCGTTAGTGGGAGGTCGTGTGTTCGAACCCCGACCGGGTCTAACCAAAGACTTGAAAGTGGGAAGTGACAGTTTTTTCGCCAAGCACTTGGCATTACGAAATGAAAGTCGCGGTTCTTTCGGATGGGAACTGAAAATAAACAAGGTCCCGTATCACGGTAGGGCTGGCACGATAAAGAACCCTGCGGAATAATGCAATCAGCGCAACGCACAGGCAAAATTTCTGCACTTTCGCCTGTAGCTGGCGACGTCTCGATATAAGTGAAATATTCTTGACTGGGACGTTAACACCATTACTCAACCCAACTCTTTTACAGATGATGTTACGACCCTAACTTTATGACATAGCATATATTTCCCGGAAATAAAAATTTTCGGCGCGATTAAAAACTATGTTAAATAGTGTCAAGGAACCAGTCACCTTAAATGATGACGTAACCGATGATGTCATTCATTCGGGGAAACAATTTTACATCCGGGTTTCAAAGTCAAAGATTTTAGACGAGACCTAAATGAAATATCCTGGCCCCGGTTTCACAATCATTGCTTAACTAAGATTATCCTTAACTTAAATTTTGCAAATTTGAAACCTGAAAAAATTTGTTAATTGTTAAGATATTTAGTAATTTAAAGTGTCATTTTGAAGACTACTCCAAGTCTGTAGCATCCCTATTTAGTTAAAAGTTATCATAAATGATTATTTGTAACTCATAGAGAGGTTGCTAAAATTTGCTAAATTTAAGGAAAATCTTGGTTAAGGGATGATTGTGAAACCGTGGCCTGTGCCTAAGATTTTAATTTGATTTAAATGTCAGTTTACAGGATTAGGTCTTATTTTTGTTGTTCAACTCCCCTGCCCCCCTTCCCCCCCCCCTTCCCCCACCACCCAAAAAAGGGCTCGTACACACCGAATCATATTAGAAATAATATTAATAAAAAATAAAAATAAAATTTAAAAAAATATATATAAATTAAAGTTTTAAAGTAAGATTAGATACCATACGAAAAACAATTTTTAGCAGGATGTATCAATGCCCATGTGTATTAGTGATTAAATGGTTGGGTGATTGCACATTCGCAGTCAGAAAATAATTTATCAATATTTTATTATTACCAGGAATCAAAACTTGATGATATAATTCTAATTTGTTACAAATAGTCAGCCACAAACCAAGGTAAGATGTTAAATCTGTTGTGTAGTGAAACATTTATTCGGTAAGTCTCTCTCTCTCTCTCTCTCTCTCTCTCTCTCTCTCTCTGATCTTAACATTGACCTAACATTTACCTATTGTTAAAATAAGTACGTAAACCCATGTCCCAACCTATTTATCGAAATGAATTACAACTTTATTTATTTATTTATTTATTTATTTATTTATTTATTTATTTATTTATTTATTTATTTAAAATAACTTGATTTCTATTCAATATTTTCAGCAATTCAGATTTTAATTTTTTTTTAAATGTGGTGACAAGTGTTTTAATAACACAGCTTAAAGCTGCATTAAGTTTTCCAAGGAAAAATTTACAAAGGTGCTAATCTAATTAATGATGTTCCTAATGAATAATGTTACATTTGGTTCAACGATAAAAGCTCGAATAAATTCAGAAATAATAGTAATTTCCCAGCAAGTGGGATCTAATATTAGAACATTATTACGTCATAAAAAACCGGGTCAGTTAAACACAACTTACAAAACGGTGAAATACGATAAATTAAACACAGAACTTCATTAAAATTTGTCATTTGTGACTTCACCTCTGATACTTCTGAGCAGTTTTCAATGCAACTTGGTCAGAAGCTAACATAGGCTGGTGTGATTAGATTTGTTCGTGGTGCTGCCTTGACTTCCAAAACAAGGTCAATGTGATCTAAGTGTGCAACCTCTGTTTCCGAAGATGGGAAGAGATCTAATGTTATATTTGGTATTTCTAGGATCTTAAGACTATAGTTCATTGCGTAAGATTTAATTGAAAAATGAATTGTACGCATATTTGCAATTAATTGTTTAAAATTACGAAATTATTTTAAAATTGTTATATCTTCATTATATGCAAAGATAATGATATCGGATTTGATGTCGAATTAAAATGTCCCTTATAAGAGGTAAAGTTCATATGTCAAGGTCATGACTATGTACAATATTCCGAGGCAATGACTCCAAAAAGCATGACAAATATGTTTAAAATCTAATATAATATTAAATATTACTGTGCCAGCCCAAGTTTAACAATCATTCCTTAACTAAGATTTTCCAAAAATTAAATCTTAAAAATTGGAATTTTTTAGTGATTTTAAAATGTTCTGGACTTAAAGATGTCATTTTGACGATCTCTTGTTACTAATAACACCGGGATTCTTTCTTTCTTCTTCTTCTTCTTCTTCTCTCTCTCTCTACAGACCCGGTTATACCAACAACAATTTATTATATTGCGCCGTCCAAAGTTTCGCCATTTTCCCACAAACTTTACGTCTCTTTTGCAAGACCACAAATTTGAATGAATAACTTTGCCAACGGTTTTGGCGTTCAAACTGGCAAGTCTCGTAACTTGACAAGGTTGAATTTTTGGGTACAAATATAATAAATGTAATTAAAACCGCGCCAAATAATGTCATCAGATAATTAGCCATTTAACGTTACCAAAGGCAAAGTCACGTTAAGAGGAAATTATTCTTTTCGCGTATTTTCTTTACAACTAGTATTCAGGCAGAATACACACGAAACACAGGTAAGCATTTGTTTAAAAGTAGACATGAATTTTCTATATAACAAGTTTGTTCTCGATACACAAAAATTCGCATTTTTTAAAAAATTTTAAATCTAAATTCGTGAAGATTTGTTTACTTTTTACTCGCGATACCAACAAATGCCCGGCATTAGGAACTTTGGCCAGCACGATTAAAGGGACGTAACCCGGTAACCCGTTTATGAAAACCTTGTACCTGTATAAGATAGCGTGTCTATATATACAGCTATCGTAACATCCCGTTCAGATAGTCGTAATTATTCCTTACGACGTTAATTAATTATTATTTAATTGATTAATTTCTGACGACAATAATTAATGTTCTGAAGCAATAATTTAGTTCTGTAATTGAGTAAATCCTTCCGAAAGTAATTAATTCATAATTGATTAATTCATTAGTGAGTCGATTAAATCTATTAATTTTAACAAGAAAATTATTTAATAAATCAATTAAATAAATGAATTAATGTCTTAATGTTGTCATCAAATTCATAATAATAATAATGACTTTATTGCATAAAGTATACAAATACTTGTAGCACATAAACAAAATAATTGTATATGTAACATGGCAGTCGAAATAATATTAATTATTGACTGGTTGGAAGGACCGAAAAAAAAAATCAATATAAAGTAGCTTAAATGAAAATTAATTACAGTTATAAAATAACATAGGTTAATACATGAATGCAGGTTTATTATTATAATAATAATATACAATAGGTAATTCATATTTTTAGCAACTTTTCCGTGTTTAAATCCAAAATAAATAAATTTTGATAAATTTAAAATATATTTGTAATGAACCATTGAACGGAGTCCGCTAGGGTGATTAGCTAAAATTTACTATTATTTTGAAATTGTACTTCTCCTTTGATTGAGTTATTCAACAAGCTTTACAGCTGCATCGTAGTAGTTGTAATTTCGAAATGGAATGTTCTACATGTACTGAGAGAGAGAGAGAGAGAGAGAGAGAGAGAGAGAGAGAGAGAGAGAGAGAGAGAGAGAGAGAGAGAGAGAGAGTGTGTGTGGGGGGGGGTATGTGTGTGTGTGTGACCACAGTAGAAAGTAGACTGAAACGGCATAAGTTTATTAACGTTTGAATCAATAATTGTTTCCGTTTTATCATTGCTAATCGCAAGTCTCAATATAAGTGAACTATTCTTGACTGTAAATCTCGGTTATTGTTAATTGTAGGATTTACCAGGTACACTAGTGTTAGGTGTCACAATTATTTTTGACCGTGTTATGGAATCTGAATTATAATAAATGTCAACATCAGGAAAAGATGTTGATAATAAGACACTTTTTTCATTAAATTGCGACGGTAGTTTTGCTTGAGTTATGTTATTTAAAGGGTACCTGTAACGATTTTCAGTTTTGACATATTTTATTCGTCGTACTTAAATATGACTGTAGCGAAAATTTTATAAAATTCCATTCCAAAATAAGGTAGATATCGGTGATTTCTAATACATCTCTAAAAATCCAAATCAAAAATAATTGTGAAACCGGAGCAAGCGGGTTTTCTTTTCGCTGGGCAAAAAATTCAATAAAAAAAATATCTCAAATTAAATTTTATTCGTCAAAAATATCAAATCATCTCATATATAAGTACAATTGTCTACAATACATAGTTACTAACATGAATATCAATATTATTTCAATATATTACTAAAAATAAAGTTTCTTGCAGCAATTTCCAGTTTCTCTGGAGTAACACTTGGATAATTATAGGATGTTTTCAGCGAATCAGTCAGATTTTCTTCGGGTTCCCATGTTGATTCTTCTATATTTAAATCTTTCCATTTAATAAGGTATTCAGGACCCTAAAATAACAATTCAGTAAAAATAAGACATTTGAAACGCGGGAAGTACAACAAATGTCTGTGATAACTTCAAATTGTATATAACGAGCTTTTAACGTAGGACTACACATCACGAAAAAAAATCAGTAAAATAAAATATTATAAAAAATTATAATGATAAATTGGTGCTTATTTTTCAATAAATAGATAAATATAAACATTTGAATGTTTTCATCAAACTTTATTTCTCTCTCTCTCTCTCTCTCTCTCTCTCTCTCTCTCTGTCTCTCTCTCTCAGATATTTTTAAAATTCATTCATTCATTCATTCATTTACACACGAATTATAATTGGTTAACGTATTTAATGATCTCTGGCATTACTACTCGGGTAGATTAAACATCAGAATCCATTACTAGCAATACGTATTAAAAGAGATTAACTTATCAGGTAGAATTAACTATCTTCTGGTCAAAATAAGATTGAATTTGCTTCTGTTATCAAATAGTTACGTAATTTTTGATGAGGTATGTCGATAATTCACTAGGAACCACGATCTGTTAATTACCTATGCTCGATATTCAAAACTACGCTTTTGTTTAGTTCAGTTCAATAAATAAGTTGTACAACGAATAACTTAGAGCTGAGACGTTAGATAGATTATACAGTTGATAATAAATAAATAAATAAATAAATAAATAAATAAATAAATAAATAAATTTGGAAACTAACTATAATGAAATTCAGTTCGAGACATTAAATATATAATGTGCAATATTACTTCTATAATTAAAACCTTTGAGAAATAATAAATAAATAAATAAATAAATAAATTTGGAAACTAACTATAATGAAATTTCAGTTCGAGACATTAAATATATAATGTGCAATATTATTTCTATAATTCAAACCTTTGAGAAATAATAAATAAATAAATAAATAAATAAATAAATAAATAAATAAATAAATAAATAAATAAATAAATAAATAAATAAATAAATAAATAAATAAATAAATAAATACTGGTGCGTTATAAGCCGATTCAGGTTTGGAAAAAGTGGAAAGTAGAGTTCTTCTTAATTCACCAAAAATATTAATATTCGCAACTTTTTTAAATTAAACATAAGATTTGTCAATATCTCTTTTTTCCTCGGAGGTCAAAATCATTTTATTATTTCAGCTAGAGCGTACGACACGAAATATAGATATTTAGGATTATGACTAAGGAATGATTGTGAAACTAGGGCAGAATTTCTTGAAATATTCACCAAAATTATATATAATGACTTAGTGATTGAGACCAATTAAAAAAGACTGTTAAGCTGATCAATATTTGAATGAAGAACCTAACCAAAATCCTTATGTTACTGTTTAAATAAAAGAATTTTTTATTCTGTGGTGAAGCAAAATCCATGGAAAACTAAAATTTGTACTTTAATTTGAACAATTTAATGTATTTCATAGAGAAATTTCAAATAAATAATAATTTAAAAATTTTTTTTGGGTCAATATGAACAGCATTTTGCTTAATTCTTTATATAAATAATGTATCGAAGAAATGTTATAATTAGAATTTGATAGATCTTAAGCAGGGACGTATATTACTACATGTAGCTATATACGTCCCTGTTTTAAGATAGTTTGTAGAAATATAATATTGAAAACTGAAAAAAGGACAGACGTTTAGGGTTTTCCAGATATTGATCAGCCCGTACAGTCTTTGAAAATAATAAAGTAGCTTACCCTTTTTCTGTCATTTCTCTTAGTTATTATTCTGTCGACAGCATAAGTTTCTGGTAGATTATTTCTCACTGGTTGTCTCTTTAGCTTCAACGTTTCGCCGTAACATAACTTACGATAATTAACATTATTTTTGCCACGAAGTTGCATGGAAGAAGGCATTTAATACAATAAATTAATAATCTCTGTATTAAATTTATTCAATAATGTGAAAAACACTATAAAGAATAGGTATAACTTTTAGTAACTTAATATTAATATATGTTTTTAACTTTAATTTTTTTTTTTTAAATTAATTCGGTATGCAATGATCTAAATGTAATTGTTAATTTTAATCAAGTTTATATGAATCATATTATCTGTTAGTTTTAATGTCTCATAAGTCACAATGGCTGGGAGTAATCATGTTGTGTTTTTTTATGTTTAAATGTCTTATTGCTTTGATTACTTGTGACACTTTAATAAATTAAATATATTATTATATTATAATTGTGAAATACTGAATGATTATATTAAAACAAGATCTTAAGACTGTCCATATCTTGTCAAGTTTCATAACCAGTCAGTTAACAAAATTTTTAAAGTCAGATTCATTTTTGGTGGAAAATTTACAAAAAAAAAAAAAAAAATTAATTAAAAATGCCTATCAAATATCTGTGACAAATTTAATACATATTTTGTAATTAATAAAATTTGTAATAAAAGTGTACCATACGATATTTGTGTCAAAACATCATGTATATTTATATACATATATTGCCTGTAAAACTGAAGATGTTTATCCGTTCTATGTGTTTTTTTAATCTTTTTTAACGATATGTAATTTACATAAACAAAGAAGTTTAAATAGTCTTAATACTTTTCCCGGTGTGGAAGAATTGGAAGAAGTAATGACATTGTATGTATTAAAGGCATTATATATATATATATATATATATATATATATATATATATATATATATATATATATATATATATATATATATATCACCGTCTTTATTTCTTGTCACCTGTATCTGGACTCAATTTCTGCAGTACAATTTCAAAATCTTTCATTTTCAACTATCCCGTGACGCAAGACGATCTATACTTATATTTTTATAAATCATATCACTGAAAAGATAATTTTGTCTACTTTCTATATATAACTGGGATGAAAATGCATTTCACTGCTATTATTCCATTATAATGTGTTAAAGTTGTCTGAAATGCTCATTTGGCAATTATTAAACATAACAAAGAAGGAAAATAGGTTCTTTCTAAAAGTTAACCGTGACGCAAGAAGAATTAACTTTAAAATTTTGAAAAAAATATCACTGGAAAGAGGACATTTTGAAGTTTCTTATCATAACTGGGATGAAAATAAAACTTTAAAAATAAAAATGTTATTTCATATTTTGTAACGCTTTGCTATATAATTTATAGTACAGGTAAGACACAAGTTGATCTTAAATTCGGCGCATGCGCAAACACAGGTGAGGACTATAGTGCATAATGAGTTGCTACTGAGACAAATGATTTTGGAAAAGAATGAAACGGTATATTAGTATATCTAAGGTCCTCCTAAAACGTTTGGTAGCCCAGATATATAAGTTTTATAATACAGTAGACTGAAGACTTCTCTCGCTTCATCCGTATTCACAACAATAATGTACCAAATGTCTGGTGGAATATTAGCAGAAAGTGTTTGTCTCTTAATTCGGCATGATTAAACTGTCTTGTGTCTTACCCAACAGTAAAATAAAGTGCACAAGATGCGAATCAAATGTCATAGATATTGTAAAATATGTGATGTTTGACTGTAATACGACTGTACACATTCAAGAAGCATTCTGGGATGATATTATAGATAGGTTTGGTGTCCGACTTTATATTTTTTTGGACAATTTGGATCAGGACAGTGTAATATCAGTGTTACTTGGTGGAACTCACGCGGGTCTGGAAGATGCCATATTGATCGATGATGATGTGCTGGATTTCAGAATATTTTGTTCCAAATTTATACAGACGGTGTTTGCTGATCAGCAGTTAAACCCAGTTTATTGAATAGTTGAACAGTCGCGTTGTCATTTTAAGGACATTTTTCATACTACTTTCATTTTATGTACCGGTATATACGTTTGAATTTCTAGCTTTCGTTCGTTAGTTCCTTACCTTTCTATCTTTTCTAACTTATCTCCCTGAAAGGAGGAAATAAAGATATATATATATAGTAGACTTTGACAACTTATATTTGTCAAAGAACTATTTTGTCTGTTTAGACTGCTTCAGCAATGACGCCATCATTGGAAATTTCAATTTGTTAAAGGTGGATTGCAAGGAATGCAGTGAAATATTTTAAATATTTTGATAAGGGGATTTCATGATGAAAAATAGCGGAAAGGCTACCGAACGCTTCCGAACAATATAATACATTTTTTCTGATAAAATGCATTCTTTGGGGAAATTATTTAAAAAAAAAAAAATTAAAAATAGCACAAAAGCTGAATTTTGATAAACGTATTTGAGGTAGGTATATTTATCGAGAAATGACCTGAGAATACTTTCGAAAGTTGCCTTATAGTAACATATGAAATAGAAAAAGACAAAAGACTTTACTTTGTTTGTTAATAAGTGTATATGAAAGCATTTTTGCATGAAGACAACTGTTTTCCACTTCATGTCTAAAAGAAGATGATTTTATCTTTGACAATTCTTGCTCAAAAAAGTAGACAAACGCTTGATCCAAATTTTATATAGATTGGGTTAAAACCACATTTTAGTTTGAAGGATCTTGCAACTTTAATTTTCGGTTCTGCGGTGGCGAAGGTGTTAAGATCGAATAGCAGTGTTGCAGCATAAACGCGCCCGACGCGTCTATGCGGGGAATTTCAAAGCATAAAGAGGTCGGCCACGTAAACGTAAGTGTTCAACGCATAAAGATGGTGTTGCTTATATGCGGCGCAAGGATGCCTTTTTGACGCATAAAGAGGACTAATTTTAACGACTTAATATGAATCTTAAAAAGAGCTTATATCTCTACCAAAACGTGGTAACATTAATGATGATTCATTAAATCCTTTGGCGTCTCCAACTTTTATCTTCTGCTGATTTCAACTTTCATGAAAAGAAATTCGCAAGTACATGGATAATTTAGACGGCAAACAGCTCCGATCTCATGTTGGGCGCCGAGTAACTCGGCTTATCGTCTGGAAAAGAGCTTTTTGTAAAGGATAAGCTTTTGGCGAATGAATTTTTGTTTTGATAATGATGATTGTGTTTGCAATGGTGATGATGATAACGATGAAACCAACAGTATTTCTGCAATATAGATGGAAAAGGACCAGACACTCAAATGTCCGTAATAATCGAATAAAGTTAGAACCATCGACCTTCCGAAAGTCAGCCAGGAGACTTCCCTCATGAAAATCTGATCCGAGTCAGCCGTCAACCCGATTCGAACCCATGCGGAGGGGAGCCAAGCGAGAATGAGCCGGCGACTCTTACCACACAGCCACGAAGGCCCCGATGACAACAACAACAACAATAATAACAATTATTAGTAGTAGTAGTAGTAGTAGTAGTAGTAGTACTAGTATATGTAATTAGGATAGCATCATCATCATCATCCTCACGATGAAATTAATGATGGTGGTGTTTTTAGTGAAGGTGGTAATGATGATGAAAGTGTAGGTGATTATAGTGAAGGTATTATGGTATCATGCTTTAAATGGCGGAAGGTAGCTTTTTTGCCGCATAAAAGCCTCCTCTTTATGCCTTGAAAATCCCCACATAGACGTGTTGTAACACGTTTATGCGGCGTGACTGCATATGAGAAATGTTTTTATCGTAGGCTCTTTCTGGTTGGCTCAGCATAAAGAACTGTGGTTTGCGACATTTTGACAAGTGTACTTGCACTCTAAGGTGGTAATAAGTGCGCACTAGTACGATGAAGACTAGAAACACTCAAACACTTATGCAACACGCAAGCTTGTATTAAGATTAATCCTCTTAGTTAATAAAATTGGCTTGTCGCGAATGGTTGAAAAATTTTGAACAATATGTGTAAGCATGCCAGGTGCAAATGTTTATTGATTACTTCGTGACATAAAACAACATTCAACCAACTTGCCAATTACTTTAATTATTGAACACTACGGTAGCTCAGTTTGTAGAATGCTCGTTTTGTATGTGGCCGGGTCTGACCAGAACTCGAAAATTGGTAATGTCTGTTCTTTTGCCAAGCACTCGAAATTAAGAAATAAAAAATCAAGGGGTCCTTCGAAGGAAACCATTAAAACCGGTACCCCTTGTCACGGCAGTCGTGACCCTCCCTGTACATAGCCCTTAGCGCATACAAAGGTAAAAATTACTTCACATGTAGCTGTTGACGTCTCGTGAAATGATCTTGACTGGGACGTAAAACACCATTAAATCAAATTAATGAAACCAAGAACCAATTAAACTATTTATGTCTATATACAAGATGTTTTTTTTTTTCAGAAAAGCTTCAATAAGACTTAGTATATATATAATACAAATACCAGTTGAATTTTGATGTGCCAGATATGCACATTTCGGAAATTCATTCCTCATAAGTGACACTAAGACCGAAAAGTTTGATAGATAAAAAACATAGGCCAAACAGTTGAAAATAATGACTCTAAAGTTCCAAAATTATGTAAATCCAAATCCAGCTAAGGAATGCTTTGCATGGGGGAACAAACCTTAGTTTTAAAAAAATTCCAAATTTTAGACGGCTGAAAATTTTGCTAAATGGTACATTTTCTGACAGCACAAAGTACTGCCTACTGAGTTATGGATACCCTGGGGGAGTTTTACTCCACCAGCAGCTGTACCCGCTTAGGGGTAGTAAATATATAATACAAATACCAGTTACATTTTGATGTGCCAGATGTGCACATTTCGGAAATTCATTCCTCATCAGTGACACTAAAACCGAAAAGTTTGATAGATAAAAAACATAAGCCAAACCGTTGAGAATAATAAATCTAAAGTTCCAAAATTATATAAATCCAAATCCAGCTAAGGAATGCAATCCAGCTAGGGAACAAACTTTAGTTTTAAATAAATTTCAATAAAATTCAGGAAGAAAAAAGATTTTTCGTCTTGATTTGATCTTCATCCAAGTGTGCCTATTGATTTTTGTCTGTTCACATTTAGGCCCCACTTTTATACAAAAAGAAGGAGTTAGGCAGGATTGTATTTATTTATCTTATTTATTTATTTATTTATTTATTCATTCATTCATTTATCATTTGTTCCAAATTGCAGATTTCATTACTTTAACAGTGCATGTAGCAATTGGAAAACTTGCTGCTCAAAGATTTTGGGTAGACAGAAAAAGCGGAAGAATACATTCATCTTAGTCTGAACTACTGAACGCTACTAGCTAGCAACGAAAGTTTAGCAGCATTATAAGTGAATGAATATTTTTAATTACCTGTATTTTCCGTGAGGTTGAGATAGCTGCAGCTACTAGACGCTACTAGCTAGCAACGAAAGTTAAACAGCATTATATAAAATGAATATTCTAAATTATCTTTATGTTCCGTGAGGTTGAGACAGCTGCAGCTACTAGACGCTACTAGCTAGCAATGAAAGTTTAGCAGCAAGTGAATAAATATTCTAAATTATCTACATGTTATTGATATATCTTAATATTTATCAAAAAGGACAGGAGTATGAATCAACCCGCATTGGTCGATTAAATGTTAATAATGTAACGTTATCACGTAAATAGCTGTCAACGTTTATAAGATTGATTTTTGGTTATGTTACACAGTTTTTTAAAATATTTATATCCGGAAGCTTGTCACTATTTGATCAAATTAAGTCGAAATAACAAGCCTTCTCTGCGTATGAATAGCTTTGAACAACATGTTTATTTATTTATTGTCAGATTTGCAAACAGTAGTTTCAAGTTACAAACTTAGTCATCGGTTTGGTAAAAACATATTTCAAATACCTGCGAAATTGTGATGTGCCAGATGTGCACATTTCGGAAAATCATTCCTCATCAGTGACACTAGGGGCCGAAAAGTTTGATAGATAAAAAACATAGGACAAACAGTTAAAGATTAACGAATCTAATGTTCCAAAAATATGTGAATCCAAATCCAGCTAAGGAATGTTTTGCCTGAGTGAACAGACCTTAGTTTTAAATAAATTTCAAAAATTAAGACGACTGAAAATTTTGCTAAATGGTATATTTTCTGACAGCACAAAGCACTGCCCGCTGAGTTATGGATACCCTCGGGGACTTTTACTCCATCAGCACTTAGAAAACTTTTTTTTTGTTATACATGTACACTGCCATCCAAAAATTATTATACATGTTTATTTTGATAAAGGCAAGAATAAGTATGTTACTACTCTCGTTCCAGTGTGTTTCCCGCGATAGGTTTTGTAATCAAGATGACATTTTCCCCTGAAACTGTTCATTGCTTTATTCGCTTTGAATAACCGCTTTAAATGAAGAATGTTTATAAAAAAAGATATTACAAAACTTTTCAGAAAGTACTTAGATAATATTTAGTACTTCTAGAAATTCGGAATTCCCAGCATTTTACGTGCATAGTCAAACGGCTTACACGCTTTCCTTAGAATCTGTTCGAGTCGGATTTGAACCTATTGGCGTTAACGAGACAAATTTACTCCGAAAGTCGATGCTTTAAACCACTATATAATTCGTTTTGTTTGATTACGTTATTTTCTTTCGTTTTATTTTTTACACATTGTGTTTTATTTTTAAAGTGTCCGTCCGTAACATGCTTTAAGAATGGTCCGTCACAGATACAGAGTTTTATTAATGTTTTTGACGACTGTTACAGTATCCTTTCTCTTCGGAAAACAACATGACACTGTTTCAAGTAAGTGATTTATTGATCTTGTTAAAATAATTTATTGATTAGATTGAACATACATATATTTATCGACCCGAAAAACTTTACCGGAGCCAATCACCGAGTTTTGCCTCGCATAAAGGAGCAAGAACGTATTATTGTGCGGAAACACTTTATATTTATATTTATATATTACATACACGCTAGTGTAAAAATCCCAACCGAAAATGTACCCGATGTTTATTTAGAGAACCATGTTTCCATTTACTGGAAAATTTTGAACCAGGATGGAATTTACGATTATACTTTTTTTAAGAAGCGGATTGCATCTTCTCTGCCCAGTGTTGGTTCTATCACTGAATACGTGAGTATTTGTAAAACACGAATGATACGTTTGACAACTGTTTAGATGGGTGAACATGTTTAGCTGCAGTGTTTCTGTGCAAATTGTCTATTATGTTAAAACTTATTATCTTAATCATAAAAGGATTATTAAAAGTCGGCGGTTTAATCAATTACAGGCACGTGGCTTAAGACAGAGTTTGGATACTATTTTATAAGTTGGATACCAATGGAAAAAGACCTGGCTGAAACAGCGTGCACGAACCTGGGAGGGTGTTTGCATGTTGCACGAAATTTTCAAAATGCCTCATGTCATGAAAACATTTTCCAAAATACTGATTATTTTTACAGTTGTTTTGTCAAAGAAGGTGAGTGGTATAGTTTAACTGGACTCCGAGGCAAGCGATGTTTTTCTGCGACAGCAATTTAATTTTAAGCTCACTCGCTAATATGATTGGTCTTGCAAACATAACACGTGATTAATAATTCTTACAACCAGGGATAAAATTAATATGGACCATTATTAGGTTGCAATGTCCAATGTTGCGATGTGAAATAAAAATAAATCTTTTGAGATATCATGTGGAATAATAATAATAACGAAATTCATTTTACGTTACCGTGTAAGTTTGTAGGTATATTTAAGAACTTTGTCATATTAAGTAGCAGTATCCCCAGAAATAATACCGCGACATACCGTACCATATTCACCTAAAATGTTTTATCTGTAACACTAATAGTTATTGCTAAAATGTTTAAAAGTGTGCTGGTTATTATTGATTGATTGGGGTTTTTACGCCCCAGTCAAGAATATTTCACTAATAACGAGACATAAACGACTTTAGTTGAAGTGGCAGAAAGTTCGATCTTTGCAGTGCGCTCAGTCTGGGCAATGTGCATGGCGGGTTTTTTAACGTACCACGGGGAATCGGGTTTTAAGGTCTCATCTGAAGGACCCATTGATTTTTAATTTCTAAATGCCGATTTCATGGCAAAAGAATTGTCACTGTTAATTTCCAAGTCTTAGTCAATCCCGCTCGGGGTTCGAATGCTGACCTACATACGAAGCGATGTTAATTGGTACAGACATTATTTAGTCAAACCAACTTAACATGGTTAATTTCAATCATATTGTAATATCTACCATTCCATTTACCAAACAAAATGGATTGTTAGCATGTAACATGTTTATCGTGGCAAGAAACACAAGTAAACTCTAACAAACTTTTCATAATCATGCGCGTGTCTTTTTTATTTTATTTTATTTTATTATATTTTATTTTATTTTATTTTATTTCATTTTATTTTATTTATTTATTTTGTTAACATTTTATAAAAACTTAACACGTTATATACTTTTTTTTCAAATTTATTATTAATAAGTATGTTCATATAAAATGTTATCGTTAGTGTTTTATTTACAGTATGTCCTCCAAACGGTTACCATGACAACAGTACAAATTCGTGTTATTTTTTAACAAGGGAGTTGACATGGAAAGAGAGCTTGGTTGAATGTAACCGTTTGAAAGGGTATTTGAATAAAGATAGTTTAAATGAAGGAGGTGCAAATGGTACAAGGTGAGCTAAAATATAACCTAGTTGATAATAAAACTGTTTAATGAAGTCTTATCTGGCACCTTTGAGCCATTTTGTATATTTGGGAAGCCATCCAATGATGCTGTGCTGCCAAAATGAAAAAAAGTTCACCAATTTCATCTACAAAGCCAAAAAGTTTAACACCTTTTTAATCTTCCGATGATTAATTAAAAAAACAAATAACATAGAACAAATTATATATTTTTAATACAAATCGTTTATTTTAGGGTTTTTAGGTGATACATGTATTTTAATTAATGTCTGTCATATGAGACTTAATCATATCTTGACCACAGAGGCATATCAAAAAAAGTATTTTAGTAAGTTTTTCGTCTTAAAGTGGTTGTTTTATAAACTAAAATCTTCGGATAATTTTACCAATTTGGTTATACATGTATTTAATTTTTCTTAATTTTGCAATGGAGTCATAGATGGTCACCAGAATAAGAAATTTTTACGGTTTTGTGTTATTTTTGGTACATAAATAATAAACGCGAAACACGCTGAAAATCTTCACGACCTTATCTATCTTCAATTTATGGTGGCTTATTTCTGACATCGACATAATTTTAGTCGACATAAAATTATCTCGACATGTCGACTTATTATCTTGGCAAGTCAAGATATTATCATGGAAAGTTGTGATACCAGAATAAAAAGTTGAGATAAGTAACACGACATGCCGCGATACTTATGTTGACCTGTCGTAATAATTATCTCGATATCTCGACTTATTTTTATCGCGGCAAGTCGTGTTACTTATCTCAACTTTTTATTTTGGTATCACAACTTTCCATGATAATATCTTGACTTGTCAAGATATTAAGTCGACATGTCGAGATAATTTTATGTCGACTAAAATTATGTCGATGTCAGAAATAAGCCACCATATCAATTGAAAACATACTCATATCAACACGTATATTTAAGCGGCCCCGGTCAAAGCTAGGTCAATCGGATATATAAATCGGAAAATTGTGGCCATTATTTCGGAACAAAATATATTGTTTACCAAGTTCCCAGTAGCGGCCAACATACGGAGCTAGGAGCTTGACGTTGTTTCGGTATGATTTGGTGCAAAGTGTTGATTCGTGTATTGACAAATACCTCTCGCATTGAATTTGACAGATTTTTAAATCCGAGATAGCATCGCCCGCGTCTCTACCTAAGTCCATAAACTTTACTCTTCCTCTTTTAACCAAATAAACAAAAATCCTTGGTTAATAAAGATTAAAAATTAAACTTGAATCCGACAGGACAGTTCAAATTCCAAAATCCAAGATGGCAGCTACTACAATAACTAAATAGCCTTGAAAAACGGATAACTAGTCATTAAGATTCATTATTGGATCTGTTAAGTTTAAAATTGATATATTAAAACTAAATATACAAATGTATAGCCATCTAATATACATTACGGTTTTTTCCCCAATTTTCTGATTGTTATTCTAAGCTAAATTCATAAAAATAATCTTCTTCTTTGAAACCACCAGGCCGAATAGAACCGAATTTCCTAATGAAGATCCTTGGTAAGGAAGATTCTTGGTTGATGCAGATTTATAAACCTTTTTCTGACTTGATTGTTCAAAATTTAAGGTGGTTGCCATTACTAGTTACTATAATTTGAAAACACCCCAGATAAGTAGCTATCATAGTTTCGGTCATAGACGGCACAGAAAATAGTTGTAAAACTATTTAATATATATTAATCATATGTAACTTTTTTTAAACCTAATTTTTATGGATTATGAAAATGATTTATTTAAGACAATTCTCTGAAAACGCTGGACCTGATAGACCCAAATTTAGTTGATGCAACTTAAAAATTATGACCGACATGGTTTTCCGCGAAATCAAAGACGGCAGTCTTTAAAAAGATAACCAGAGCAGAAGACAAAGTCGTCAATTAAATTTAAAGCATTATTCTTAAGTGTTAAAGCGTAAGTGTCATCCGCATACTGCCCTATCAGATATTCAGGGTCGCTAGGAGTTAAATACCTTTAATGTTTGGATCATATTTTTATGGCCGCACTCAGAAGTATAAAAAGATATGGGGACGGTGGATCACCTTGTTAAACACCTCTTTTACGAGAAAAAAGCCAGAGAAATGGCCAATTGTTTTGCACACAACTTGATGTATCTTCATAAAAAGTTGAAGCTTTTCTTCCACAAGTAACTGGCTGCTTGAAGCTTTTCTACCACAAGTTACTGGCTACTTGAAACTTTTCTACCAAAAGTAACTGGCTGCTTGAAACTTTTCTACCACAATTAACTGTTACATGAAGCTTTTCTACCACAAGTAACTGGCTGCTTGAAGCTTTTCTACCACAAGTAACTGGCTGCTTGAAGCATTTCTACCACAATTAACTGTTACATGAAGCTTTTCTACCACAAGTAACTGGCTGCTTGAAGCTTTTCTACCACAAGTAACTGTTACATGAAGCTTTTCTACCACAAGTAACTGTTACATGAAGCATTTCTACCACAAGTAACTGTTACATGAAGGTTTTCTACCACAAGTAACTGGCTACTTGAAGCTTTTCTACCACATAACTGGTTACTTAAAGCTTTTCTACAACAACTAACTGGCTATAAGAAGCTTTTCTACAACAACTAACTGGCTATAAGAAGCTTTTCTACAACAAGTAACTGGCTACTTGAAGCTTTTCTACCACAAGTAACTGGCTACTTGAAGCTTTTCTACCACAATTAACTGTTACATGAAGGTTTTCTACCACAAGTAACTGTTACATGAAGGTTTTCTACCACAAGTAACTGGCTACTTGAAGCTTTTCTACCACAATTAACTGTTACATGAAGCTTTTCTACCACAAGTAACTGGCTGCTTGAAGCTTTTCTACCACAATTAACTGTTACATGAAGCTTTTCTACCACAAGTAACTGGCTACTTGAAGCTTTTCTACCACAATTAACTGTAACATGAAGGTTTTCTACCACAAGTAACTGGCTACTTGAAGCTTTTCTACCACAATTAACTGTTACATGAAGCTTTTCTACCACAAGTAACTGTTACATGAAGCTTTTCTACCACAAGTAACTGTTACATGAAGGTTTTCTACCACAAGTAACTGGCTACTTGAAGCTTTTCTACCACAATTAACTGTTACATGAAGGTTTTCTACCACAAGTAACTGGCTGCTTGAAGCTTTTCTACCACAATTAACTGTTACTTGAAGGTTTTCTACCACAAGCAACTGGCTACTTGAAGCATTTCTACCACAATTAACTGTTACATGAAGCTTTTCTACCACAAGTAACTGGCTGCTTGAAGCATTTCTACCACAATTAACTGTTACATGAAGCTTTTCTACCACAAGTAACTGGCTGCTTGAAGCATTTCTACCACAATTAACTGTTACATGAAGGTTTTCTACCACAAGCAACTGGCTACTTGAAGCATTTCTACCACAATTAACTGTTACATGAAGCTTTTCTACCACAATTAACTGTTACATGAAGCATTTCTACCACAATTAACTGTTACATGAAGCTTTTCTACCACAAGTAACTGGCTGCTTGAAGCATTTCTACCACAATTAACTGTTACATGAAGCTTTTCTACCACAAGTAACTGGCTACTTGAAGCTTTACTACCACAAGTAACTGGTTACTAGATTCTTTTCTACATCAAGTAACTGGCTGCTTGAAACTTTTCTACCACAATTAACTGTTACATGAAGCTTTTCTACCACAAGTAACTGGCTGCTTGAAGCATTTCTACCACAATTAACTGTTACATGAAGGTTTTCTACCACAAGTAACTGTTACATGAAGCTTTTCTACCACAAGTAACTGTTACATGAAGCTTTTCTACCACAAGTAACTGTTACATGAAGCATTTCTACCACAAGTAACTGTTACATGAAGCTTTTCTACCACAAGTAACTGTTACATGAAGCATTTCTACCACAAGTAACTGTTACATGAAGCTTTTCTACCACAAGTAACTGTTACATGAAGCATTTCTACCACAAGTAACTGGCTACTTGAAGCATTTCTACCACAAGTAACTGTTACATGAAGCTTTTCTACCACAAGTAACTGTTACATGAAGGTTTTCTACCACAAGTAACTGTTACATGAAGCATTTCTACCACAAGTAACTGTTACATGAAGCATTTCTACCACAAGTAACTGTTACATGAAGCTTTTCTACCACAAGTAACTGTTACATGAAGCATTTCTACCACAAGTAACTGTTACATGAAGCTTTTCTACCACAAGTAACTGTTACATGAAGCATTTCTACCACAAGTAACTGTTACATGAAGCATTTCTACCACAAGTAACTGTTACATGAAGCTTTTCTACCACAAGTAACTGTTACATGAAGCATTTCTACCACAAGTAACTGTTACATGAAGCATTTCTACCACAAGTAACTGTTACATGAAGCTTTTCTACCACAAGTAACTGTTACATGAAGCATTTCTACCACAAGTAACTGGCTACTTGAAGCTTTTCTACCACAAGTAACTGTTACATGAAGCTTTTCTACCACAAGTAACTGGCTGCTTGAAACTTTTCTACCACAAGTAACTGTTACATGAAGCTTTTCTACCACAAGTAACTGGCTGCTTGAAGCTTTTCTACCACAAGTAACTGGCTGCTTGAAACTTTTCTACCACAAGTAACTGTTACATGAAGCATTTCTACCACAAGTAACTGTTACATGAAGCTTTTCTACCACAAGTAACTGTTACATGAAGCTTTTCTACCACAAGTAACTGGCTGCTTGAAGCTTTTCTACCACAAGTAACTGGCTGCTTGAAGCATTTCTACCACAAGTAACTGTTACATGAAGCTTTTCTACCACAAGTAACTGTTACATGAAGCTTTTCTACCACAAGTAACTGTTACATGAAGCTTTTCTACCACAAGTAACTGGCTGCTTGAAGCTTTTCTACCACAAGTAACTGGCTGCTTGAAGCATTTCTACCACAAGTAACTGTTACATGAAGCTTTTCTACCACAAGTAACTGTTACATGAAGCTTTTCTACCACAAGTAACTGGCTGCTTGAAACTTTTCTACCACAAGTAACTGTTACATGAAGCTTTTCTACCACAAGTAACTGGCTGCTTGAAACTTTTCTACCACAAGTAACTGGCTGCTTGAAACTTTTCTACCACAAGTAACTGTTACATGAAGCATTTCTACCACAAGTAACTGTTACATGAAGCTTTTCTACCACAAGTAACTGTTACATGAAGCATTTCTACCACAAGTAACTGTTACATGAAGCTTTTCTACCACAAGTAACTGTTACATGAAGCTTTTCTACCACAAGTAACTGTTACATGAAGCATTTCTACCACAAGTAACTGGCTGCTTGAAGCTTTTCTACCACAAGTAACTGTTACATGAAGCTTTTCTACCACAAGTAACTGGCTGCTTGAAGCTTTTCTACCACAAGTAACTGGCTGCTTGAAACTTTTCTACCACAAGTAACTGTTACATGAAGCTTTTCTACCACAAGTAACTGGCTGCTTGAAGCTTTTCTACCACAAGTAACTGGCTGCTTGAAACTTTTCTACCACAAGTAACTGTTACATGAAGCTTTTCTACCACAAGTAACTGGCTGCTTGAAACTTTTCTACCACAAGTAACTGTTACATGAAGCATTTCTACCACAAGTAACTGTTACATGAAGCATTTCTACCACAAGTAACTGTTACATGAAGGTTTTCTACCACAAGTAACTGTTACATGAAGCTTTTCTACCACAAGTAACTGTTACATGAAGCTTTTCTACCACAAGTAACTGTTACATGAAGCATTTCTACCACAAGTAACTGTTACATGAAGCTTTTCTACCACAAGTAACTGTTACATGAAGCATTTCTACCACAAGTAACTGTTACATGAAGCTTTTCTACCACAAGTAACTGGCTGCTTGAAGCTTTTCTACCACAAGTAACTGTTACATGAAGCTTTTCTACCACAAGTAACTGTTACATGAAGCATTTCTACCACAAGTAACTGGCTGCTTGAAGCTTTTCTACCACAAGTAACTGTTACATGAAGCTTTTCTACCACAAGTAACTGTTACATGAAGCATTTCTACCACAAGTAACTGTTACATGAAGCTTTTCTACCACAAGTAACTGTTACATGAAGCTTTTCTACCACAAGTAACTGTTACATGAAGCTTTTCTACCACAAGTAACTGTTACATGAAGCTTTTCTACCACAAGTAACTGTTACATGAAGCATTTCTACCACAAGTAACTGTTACATGAAGCTTTTCTACCACAAGTAACTGTTACATGAAGCATTTCTACCACAAGTAACTGTTACATGAAGCTTTTCTACCACAAGTAACTGTTACATGAAGCTTTTCTACCACAAGTAACTGTTACATGAAGCATTTCTACCACAAGTAACTGTTACATGAAGCTTTTCTACCACAAGTAACTGGCTGCTTGAAGCTTTTCTACCACAAGTAACTGTTACATGAAGCTTTTCTACCACAAGTAACTGTTACATGAAGCTTTTCTACCACAAGTAACTGTTACATGAAGCTTTTCTACCACAAGTAACTGGCTGCTTGAAGCATTTCTACCACAATTAACTGTTACATGAAGCTTTTCTACCACAAGTAACTGGCTGCTTGAAGCTTTTCTACCACAAGTAACTGGCTGCTTGAAACTTTTCTACCACAAGTAACTGTTACATGAAGCATTTCTACCACAAGTAACTGTTACATGAAGCTTTTCTACCACAAGTAACTGGTTACTTGAAGCTTTTTTACCACAAGTTACTGTTACATGAAGCATTTCTACCACAAGTAACTGTTACATGAAGCTTTTCTACCACAAGTAACTGTTACATGAAGCTTTTCTACCACAAGTAACTGTTACATGAAGCTTTTCTACCACAAGTAACTGTTACATGAAGCATTTCTACAACAAGTAACTGTTACATGAAGCTTTTCTACCACAAGTAACTGTTACATGTAGCTTTTCTACCACAAGTAACTGTTACATGAAGCTTTTCTACCACAAGTAACTGGCTGCTTGAAGCTTTTCTACCACAAGTAACTGTTACATGAAGCTTTTCTACCACAAGTAACTGTTACATGAAGCATTTCTACCACAAGTAACTGTTACATGAAGCTTTTCTACCACAAGTAACTGTTACATGAAGCTTTTCTACCACAAGTAACTGTTACATGAAGGTTTTCTACCACAAGTAACTGGCTGCTTGAAGCTTTTCTACCACAATTAACTGTTACATGAAGCTTTTCTACCACAAGTAACTGTTACATGAAGCTTTTCTACCACAAGTAACTGTTCATGAAGCTTTTCTACCACAAGTAACTGTTACATGAAGCTTTTCTACCACAAGTAACTGTTACATGAAGGTTTTCTACCACAAGTAACTGGCTGCTTGAAGCTTTTCTACCACAATTAACTGTTACATGAAGCTTTTCTACCACAAGTAACTGTTACATGAAGCTTTTCTACCACAAGTAACTGTTACATGAAGCATTTCTACCACAAGTAACTGTTACATGAAGCTTTTCTACCACAAGTAACTGTTACATGAAGCTTTTCTACCACAAGTAACTGTTACATGAAGCTTTTCTACCACAAGTAACTGTTACATGAAGCTTTTCTACCACAAGTAACTGTTACATGAAGGTTTTCTACCACAAGTAACTGTTACATGAAGCATTTCTACCACAAGTAACTGTTACATGAAGCATTTCTACCACAAGTAACTGTTACATGAAGCTTTTCTACCACAAGTAACTGTTACATGAAGCTTTTCTACCACAAGTAACTGTTACATGAAGCTTTTCTACCACAATTAACTGGCTGCTTGAAGCTTTTCTACCACATAACTGGTTACTTAAAGCTTTTCTACAACAACTAACTGGCTATAAGAAGCTTTTCTACAACAACTAACTGGCTATAAGAAGCTTTTCTACAACAAGTAACTGGCTACTTGAAGCTTTTCTACCACAAGCAACTGGCTACTTGAAGCTTTTTTACCACAAGTTACTGGCTACTTAAAACTTTTCTACCACAAGTAACTAGCTACTTGAAGCTTTTCTCCCAATAGTAACTGGATACTAGAAGCTATTCTACCACAAATAACTGGCTACTTGAAGTTTTTCTACCACAAGTATCTGGCTACTTGAAGCTTTTCTCCCACAAGTAACTGGCTACTTGAAGCTTTACTACAACAACTAACTGGCTACTAGAAGCTTTTCTACAACAAGTAACTGGCTACTTGAATCTTTTCTACCACAAGTAACTGGCTACTTGAAGCTTTACTACAACAACTAACTGGCTACTAGAAGCTATTCTACCACAAGTAACTGGCTACTTGAATCTTTTCTACCACAAGTAACTGGTTACTAGATGCTTTTCTTCAACAAGTAACTGGCTACTTGAAGCTTTTCTACAACAACTAACTGGCTATAAGAAGCTTTTCTACATCAAGTAACTGGCTACTTGAAGCTTTTTTACCACAAGTTACTGGCTACTTTAAACTTTTCTACAACAACTAACTGGCTACTTGAAGCTTTTCTCCCAATGGTAACTGGATACTAGAAGCTATTCTACCACAAGGAACTGGCTACTTGAAGTTTTTCTACCACAAGTAACTGGCTACTTGAAGCTTTTCTCCCACAAGTAACTGGCTACTTGAAGCTTTTCTACAACAACTAACTGGCTACTAGAAGCTTTTCTACAACAAGTAACTGGCTACTTGAAGCTTTTCTACCACAAGTAACTGGTTACTAGATGCTTTTCTACCACAAGTAACTGGTTACTTGATGCTTTTCTACAACAAGTAACTGGTTACTTGAAGCTTTTCTACCACAAGTAACTGGTTACTTGAAGCTTTTCTACCACAAGTAACTGGCTATAAGAAGCTTTTCTACAACAAGTAACTGGCTACTTGAAGCTTTTCTACCACAAGTAACTGGCTACTTGAAGCTTTTCTACCACAAGTAACTGGCTACTTGAAGTTTTTCTACCACAACTAACTGGCTATAAGAAGCTTTTCTACAACAAGTAACTGGCTACTTGAAGTTTTTCTACCACAACTAACTGGCTATAAGAAGCTTTTCTACAACAAGTAACTGGCTACTTGAAGTTTTTCTACCACAACTAACTGGCTATAAGAAGCTTTTCTACAACAAGTAACTGGCTACTTGAAGTTTTTCTACCACAAGTAACTGGTTACTAGAAGTTTTTCTACCACAACTAACTGGCTATAAGAAGCTTTTCTACAACAAGTAACTGGCTACTTGAAGTTTTTCTACCACAAGTAACTGGCTACTTGAAGTTTTTCTACCACAACTAACTGGCTATAAGAAGCTTTTCTACAACAAGTAACTGGCGACTGGAAGCTTTTCTACAACAAGTAACTGGCAATAAAAAGCTTTTCTTCCAAAAGTAACTGGCGACTAGAAGCTTTTTCCCACATATTTCATTTCTGTACCTTTTTCCTGTAAGAGACTGATGCAAAGGTGTTTTGTGATTGTAAGATATACCGGCCCAAATGGCACTGCCACCGCCCCAGTGATCCAATTCCCGAATGCAAGCGCCAGCATAGCGTTCTCCTGACCTTCCCCACACGCGAGTTCTACCATCGGCATGAGAAACATTGAACTGGGATTCGTCTGAAAAAAGAACAGTCCACCACTGAAGACGGGTCCATTGAAAATTCGCTCTTGTCCACAGCAGTCGTAGACGTCAATGGCGCTGAGTTATAACTGGGCATTTAAAAGGATGACGAGCTTTCAAACGGATTTCGTGAAGGTGTCGCCGCTCTGTCTGTGAATATATAATACAAATACCAGTTAAATTTTGATGTGCCAGATGTGCACATTTCGGAAATTCATTCCTCATCAGTGACACTAAGACCGAAAAGTTTGATACATAAAAAATTTAAGCCAAACCGTTGAAAAAAATGAATCTAAAGTTTCAAAATTATATAAATCCAAATCCAGCTAAGGAATGAGGGAAAAACCTTAGTTTTAAATAAATTTCAAATTTTAGACGACTGAAAATTTTGATAAATTGTATATTTTCTGACAGCACCAAGTACTGCCTACTGAGTTATGGATACCCTCGGGGAGTTTTACTCCACCAGCAGCGGTACCCGCTCAGGGGTGAACTGATTTTTGGGTTATAAGACGCTCAACGGTTTCTCTGACTGTAGAATTTACTGTCTTAAGGGATTCTGCGATCTTGTCGTGTAGTCGTGACTTTTGGTGCTCCAGATCTTGGTCGGTCGGCAACGCTGTTTGTGGCTTTAAACGTCGACGTAGACGTTCTATTGTGCTGTGATGATAATTGAAGTGGTTTGCAACAGCCCTTATCGACAATCCTCCTTGCAACATGCCAACGGCTGGATTCCTTCGATATCAGTGAGCCGCGCCATGAAAATGATTTTCGAAATCGCTGAATTTTCAAAAATTCAAAAGTTTTTTGTTTGCACTTATTTTGAAACAATGTATTTAGGTGGTGCGTTTCTTTTGTTGTACAGTATATTACAATCAGTTTGATGGATTTCTATATTGTATTTTTTTTCAGTGGCCATCTATGGATAGATTCAGACTTATTCAATTGCAGTATTGTTAATTATACTGATGATGTTGATAATGAAACTTCCAGAAATTGTAGTTTTAAGACAAAAGGCTTGTGTTTTAGAACTGATGGTAATATTTTGTTTCAATAGTGAATTTGAAACGTCTGTGACAGAATCATCGACAGCGTACTTTGGTATTGTGTACAGCGCTTAGGTACAAACAAATTCGCTAGGGCAAATTCTTATATAAGATAGTTAAGTCAGCAGTACGCTTGCTGGAAGTTGTTGGTTTTCTCAGTACAATCCGGTTTCCTCCACCATCCTACATCTGATCCCCTTGATATAGGTGAAAATATCTTGACTCGGGCGTAAAACTTCATTACACCACTCCATCCGGTAGTTATATTTTTATTTTTCAAAATTGTATAAATTATACCTCTTGCTTCTAAGAAGGCCAGAAAATATTACATTTAATTTTGGATACTAAGTAAAATAGAAAACTAACACCCCTAAGGTACTAATTATGGCAATTATTATTCTAAGTGGATACCTTATAATTGTATTTAGTAGAGTTCCATAAGTCAGTATAAATAATTAAATAAAGTATGGCACTCAACACTTAGAATTTATACTTTATTTAATTATTTCGTTTTGGAAAAAAATTTGTGAAAAGACAGGAAATAAATCTCTCTCTCTCTCTCTCTCTCTCTCATATATATATATATATATATATATATATATATATATATATATATATATATATATATATATATATATATATATATATATATATATATATTTATATATATATTGCATGTGAGATGATGATGTAATTTTTTTCATTTTAAATTCATAGTACATAATCATACTTTTTTCTGGTCAACAACAAGGGATGATACATGGCAGAATGGCTTCATCGAATGTAACAAAAATGGTGGACAAATGTCTCGCTCTTCAAAACTGACTATTTATGATGGCATTGTTAGTGCTGTTAGTGTTGGAAATCTGTAAGTAGCTATTATTCTATATCGTTATGCCCTGATGGAATTGTGTCCAAAACTAGGACAGTAGATCAAGTTATGTGTCATCAAGTTAAATTTGGTGACATTAACTTTAATATTATTTATCTGTTATTAACAATGTTCTGGACATTAACATTGATATTATTTATCTGTTATTAACAATGTTCTGAACATTAACTTTGATATTATTTATCTGTTACTTACAATGTTCAGGACATTAACTTTGATATAATTTATCTGTTACTAACAATGTTCTGAACATTAACTTTGATATTATTTATCTGTTATTAACAATGTTCTGGACATTAACTTTGATATTATTGATCTGTTAATAACAATGTTCTGGACATTAACTTTGATATTATTTATCTGTTATTAACAATGTTCTGAACATTAACTTTGATATTATTTATCTGTTATAAACAATGTTTTGGACATTAACTTTGATATTATTTATCTGTTATTAACAATGTTCTAAACATTAACTTTGATATTATTTATCTGTTTTTAACAATGTTCTCGACATTAACTTTGATATAATTGATCTGTTATTAACAATGTTCTGAACATTTACTTTGATATTATTTATCTGTTATTAACAATGTTCTGGACATTAACTTTGATATTATTTATCTGTTATTAACAATGTTCTGGACATAAACTTTGATATTATTTATCTGTTATTAACAATGTTCTAGACATTAACTTTGATATTATTTATCTGTTATTAACAATGTTCTGGACATTTACTTTGATATTATTTATCTATTATTAACAATGTTCTAGACATTAACTTTGATATAATTTATCTGTTACTAACAATGTTCTGGACATTAACTTTGATATTATTTATCTGTTATTAACAATGTTCTGGACATTTACTTTGATATTATTTATCTATTATTAACAATGTTCTAGACATTAACTTTGATATAATTTGTCTGTTACTAACAATGTTCTGGACATTAACTTTGATATTATTTATCTGTTATTAACAATGTTCTAAACATTAACTTTGATATTATTTATCTGTTTTTAACAATGTTCTGGACATTAACTTTGATATTATTGATCTGTTATTAACAATGTTCTGAACATTAACTTTGATATTATTTATCTGTTATTAACAATGTTCTAGACATTAACTTTTATATTATTTATTTGTTATTAACAATGTTCTAGACATTAACTTTGATATTATTTATTTGTTATTTACAATGTTCTGGACGATAACTTTGATATTATTTATCTGTTACTTACAATGTTCTAGACATTAACTTTGATATTTTTTATCTTTTATTAACAATGTTCTGGACAATAACTTTGATGTTATTTGTCTGTTATTAACAATGTTCTAGACATTAACAATGTTCTAGACATTAACTTTGATATTATTTATCTGTTATTAACAATGTTCTGAACATTAACTTTGATATTATTTATCTGTTATTAACAATGTTCTGGACAATAACTTTGATATTATTTATCTGTTATTAACAATGTTCTAGACATTAACTTTGATATTATTTATCTGTTATTAACAATGTTCTGGACATTAACTTTGATATTATTTATCTGTAATTAACAATGTTCTGGACATTAACTTTGATATTATTTATCTGTTATTAACAATGGTTTGAATATTAACTTTGATATTATTTACCTGTTATTAACAATGTTCTAGACATTAACTTTGATATTATTTTTCTGTTATTAACAATGTTCTGAACATTAACTTTGATATTATTTATATCAGGTTTCCCGTCTGGTTACACATGGCAACATTAAAACTGTGTAATTATGCCACTCACAAGTTCTAAATATATCATAATTCTGTGTAATGTATAAATTTGTTATGTATAAGATTTTTGCCATAAAAATCATTCCACAGGCACTTGTGATGCCACTTAGACTGTCAAATATTACATGAACAATCCTTTCTACGATTTTCATTATACCGATAACAAAAAGATGTGCATCTTATTAATCTGTTAACTTTTTTAAGTTATTTTAATTGATGCAGTGGTAATTTATGACAATTCCATATGTAATTTGTTATATTTTTTACTAAATAAATAAGTAAATAAGTTCTGAACTGCAACAAATCTTAAAAATTATTTTTCTCACACAGTAGATGAATAAATTTAAAGCTGGTGTTCTTTAACATGTTTTCAATTTGATATTAATATGTGTCAAAACTACTCTGGTGATTTTTACAAATATGTCTTTGCAGATACTGGATCGATACATTAGAGCACTGTCCTGGCGATACAGATTGTAATGAAATAAAGAAGGCTATATGTAAACGAGATGTCTATAAAAATGATGGTATCTATTGCTTTATAGTGCAATGTGAATATAGACATCATGTAACACACACATACACACACACACACACACACACACACACACACACACACACACACACACATTATGGTTTCATCATCCTCATTCTTATGATAAAGTTTAAGTTTGAGCTATTGTTTTCATCATCCTCATGATAAAGTTTAAGTTTGAGCTATTGTTTTCATCATCCTCATGATTAAGGTTGAAGTTTGAGGTAATGTTTTCATCTTAATCATGATAAAGTTGAAGTTTGAGCTATTGTTTTCATCATCCTCATGATAAAGTTTAAGTTTGAGCTATTGTTTTCATCATCCTCATGATAAAGAAAAAGTTTGAGCTATTGTTTTCATCATCCTCATGATAAAGTTGAAGTTTAAGCTATTGTTTTCATCATCCTTATGATAAAGTTGAAGTTTGAGCTTTTGTTTTCATCACCCTCTTGATAAAGTTGAAGTTTGAGGTAATGTTTTCATCATCCTTATAATAAAGTTAAAGTTTGAGCTATTGTTTTCATCATCCTCATGATAAAATTGAAGTTTGAGCGTTTGTTTTCATCATCCTCTTGATAAAGTTGAAGTTTGAGCTATTGTTTTCATCATCCTCATGATAAAGTTTAAGTTTGAGGTATTGTTTTCATCATCCTCATGATAAAGTTGAAGTTTCAGCTATCGTTTTCATCATCCTCATGATAAAGTTGAAGTTTGAGCTATTGTTTTCATCATCCTCATGATAAAGTTTAAGTTTGAGCTATTGTTTTCATCATCCTTATGATAAAGTTAAAGTTTGAGCTATTGTTTTCATCATCCTCATGATAAAGTTGAAGTTTGAGGTATTGTTTTCATCATCCTTATGATAAAGTTGAAGTTTGAGCTATTGTTTTCATCATCCTCATGATAAAGTAAAAGTTTGAGCTATTATTTTCATCATCCTCATGATAAAGTTGAAGTTTGAGTTATTGTTTTCACCATCCTCATGATAAAGTTAAAGTTTGAGCTATTGTTTTCATCATCCTCATGATAAAGTTGAAGTTTGAGGTAATGTTTTCATCATCCTCATGATAAAGTTGAAGTTTGAGCTATTGTTTTCATCATCCTCATGATAAAGTTTAAGTTTGAGGTAATGTTTTCATCATCCTTATGATAAAGTTTAAGTTTGAGTTATTGTTTTCATCATCCTCATGATTAAGTTGAAGTTTGAGCTATTGTTTTCATCATCCTTATGATAAAGTTTAAATTTGAGGTAATGTTTTCATCATCCTCATGATAAAGTTTAAGTTTGAGCTATTGTTTTCATATTCCTCATGATAAAGTTGAAGTTTGAGCTATTGTTTTCATCATCCTCATGATAAAGTTGAAGTTTGAGGTAATGTTTTCAACTTACTCATGATAAAGTTGAAGTTTGAGCTATTGTTTTCATCATCCACATGATAAAGTTAAAGTTTGAGCTATTGTTTTTCATCATCCTCTTGATAAAGTTGAAGTTTGAGGTAATGTTTTCATCATCCTTATAATAAAGTTAAAGTTTGAGCTATTGTTTTCATCATCCTCATGATAAAATTGAAGTTTGAGCTTTTGTTTTCATCATCCTCTTGATAAAGTTGAAGTTTGAGCTTTTGTTTTCATCATCCTCTTGATAAAGTTGAAGTTTGAGGTAATGTTTTCATCATCCTCATGATAAAGTTGAAGTTTGAGCTATTGTTTTCATCATCCTCATGATAAAGTTGAAGTTTGAGGTAATGTTTTCATCATCCTCATGATAAAGTTGAAGTTTGAGCTTTTGTTTTCATCACCCTCTTGATAAAGTTGAAGTTTGAGGTAATGTTTTCATCATCCTCATGATAAAGTTGAAGTTTGAGCTATTGTTTTCATCATCCTCATGATAAAGTTGAAGTTTGAGGTATTGTTTTCATCATCCTCATGATAAAGTTGAAGTTTCAGCTATCGTTTTCATCATCCTCGTGATAAAGTTGAAGTTTGAGCTATTGTTTTCATCATCCTCATGATAAAGTTTAAGTTTGAGCTATTGTTTTCATCATCCTTATGATAAAGTTAAAGTTTGAGCTATTGTTTTCATCATCCTCATGATAAAGTTGAAGTTTGAGGTATTGTTTTCATCATCCTCATGATAAAGTTGAAGTTTGAGCTATTGTTTTAATCATCCTCATGATAAAGTTTAAGTTTGAGCTATGTTTTCATCATCCTTATGATAAAGTTAAAGTTTGAGCTATTGTTTTCATCATCCTCATGATAAAGTTGAAGTTTGAGGTATTGTTTTCATCATCCTTATGATAAAGTTTAAGTTTGAGCTATTGTTTTCATCATCCTCATGATAAAGTTAAAGTTTGAGCTATTGTTTTCATCATCCTCATAATAAAGTTGAAGTTTGAGTTATTGTTTTCACCATCCTCATGATAAAGTTAAAGTTTGAGCTATTGTTTTCATCATCCTCATGATAAAGTTGAAGTTTGAGGTAATGTTTTCATCATCCTCATGATAAAGTTGAAGTTTGAGCTATTGTTTTCATCATCCTCATGATAAAGTTGAAGTTTGAGCTATTGTTTTCATCATCCTCATGATAAAGTTGAAGTTTGAGGTAATGTTTTCAACTTACTCATGATAAAGTTGAAGTTTGAGCTATTGTTTTCATCATCCACATGATAAAGTTAAAGTTTGAGCTATTGTTTTCATCATCCTCTTGATAAAGTTGAAGTTTGAGGTAATGTTTTCATCATCCTTATAATAAAGTTAAAGTTTGAGCTATTGTTTTCATCATCCTCATGATAAAATTGAAGTTTGAGCTTTTGTTTTCATCATCCTCTTGATAAAGTTGAAGTTTGAGCTTTTGTTTTCATCATCCTCATGATAAAGTTGAAGTTTGAGCTATTGTTTTCATCATCCTCATGATAAAGTTGAAGTTTGAGGTATTGTTTTCATCATCCTCATGATAAAGTTAAAGTTTGAGCTATCGTTTTCATCATCCTCGTGATAAAGTTGAAGTTTGAGCTATTGTTTTCATCATCCTCATGATAAAGTTTAAGTTTGAGCTATTGTTTTCATCATCCTTATGATAAAGTTAAAGTTTGAGCTATTGTTTTCATCATCCTCATGATAAAGTTGAAGTTTGAGGTATTGTTTTCATCATCCTTATGATAAAGTTTAAGTTTGAGCTATTGTTTTCATCATCCTCATGATAAAGTTAAAGTTTGAGCTATTGTTTTCATCATCCTCATAATAAAGTTGAAGTTTGAGTTATTGTTTTCACCATCCTCATGATAAAGTTAAAGTTTGAGCTATTGTTTTCATCATCCTCATGATAAAGTTGAAGTTTGAGATAATGTTTTCATCATCCTCATGATAAAGTTGAAGTTTGAGCTATTGTTTTAATTATCCTCATGATAAAAGATTTGTTTAACATCCTGATATTTTTCAAGTGACATGAATACATACATCAGCTCAAACTATATCCTACAATGCACAACGCATGTCCGTGTTCATGCGTTTATTATACATGTATTTGTCTTCTTCTATTACCATTTTAGGAGTTTACTGGTTACCTATAGGACAAGAGAATTTCTATATTTCACACTTTGAACAGACCTTTACTCTGGCTAGAATGTTTTGTTATGTTGCTGGTGGCACATTGGCTTTCACGGGTCGGAATCTGGCTGTGGCAGGGTTGGTTGAACTCCATCTAGATCAACGGTACCAATACTGGATTATGAATGAAAATGAGAGTAAGTATAAAGTAATACAAGTTAATAACATGTTATTGATTACATTAATTTAGAGTAATAAAAGTTTTGTATAGGCATTTATATTAGAATATTGTAGGTATTTATATGGGAATCATTTTAATATATGAATCAAGTTCATAGGTTCAAAGGTCAAGGTCACATGTCCATATTTTAATATTTAATGGCACCAATATTATTACAGATTTTATTTTAATATTTTGTGGCACTTATTTGCTACATAAAGCCATATATATTTAGACATTTTTCTAAAAATAAGTTTCAAATTGCCTTTTTTGCATTTATAAAAAGGAAATGACTGAAGATTTTTATTTTTGATAATACTTCAAATTGGGTCAAGGTTGTGACAAACTTATTTACATTTGTGCTTATGCTATTATTACAGCTTACATTACAGGCTGAAAATCTTCACAAATATAAATTGATGAAAACATTACTCTGCTAAAATTGAGTGTTGTCAGCTGAAAAAGTGTTTTTATAGATTAAAAAAAAATATATATATACTTTTTCAAGAAAATAACTTTGTTGCATACATTTAGACTATTAAGTTAATTATCACTTTCAAGTACTGTAAACACTTTAATATTTCAATTCTTTGCATGAAACTGGAGATGATGATTGTAATTTAAACCTAGGGCAAAGATAAACTTCAAGTTCTAGATTGAACACTGCTGGCAAACATGTTATACCGACTGTGCTGACCAATAATGTACACGGGCCAGTAAGATTAACTTTCTCACATTGGTGAAAAGGATTTTCAGACTGGCGACATGAACATTGTTGCAGAAGATGGGTTGACAAAACCAAAAAAAATTCCAGGGCTAGTCCTGAACTTGTATTCAGTATACATACTTTAATCTAATGATGTCCCAAATGTCATAAAACAAATCTAAAAAGATACGCGATACAAAGATTACATATCATGACATCTAGCCTAAAAGACTCACGAGACATAATTATATATATTTAAAGATGTCAGCGTACAATATTTTATACATTAATCTTTAGTGGACAGACAAACAGACGATATATATTAAAAGATGTCAGCGTACTATATTTTATACATTAATCTTTAGCGGACAGACAAACAGACGAACTATATTTTTATATCTCTTTTATTAAGCTTTTTAAGCGAAGGAAGTATAATTTGTTCTGTATTTTAGGATTATACTATACATATGATCATAAGAGAGGTAAATGGAAAACTAAGTACCATGCTAAAAACCACCATGAAAAACATTTCATCTGCAAAAGAGAGCAAGGTATGTAAAACAATATATATACTTTTTTTTTATAAAATTATAATATGTTTCAGATTTTCTAGACAATACTTAAGTATGTTACTCTTCTAATCATATTAATTACAACTGGTTTACAATTGTTTTTGCAAGTACCTGGTATTCATTTTATGCTGTAAATAACCTGTAGTTTGACCCATTTTTTGCCTTACTTATCCATCATATATTTTTCTGGTAATAATTTAACTTCTTTGGTGTTATATATTTTTCTGGTAATACTTTCACTTCCTTGGTATATATTTTTCTGGTAAACCTTTACATCCTTGGTGTTATATATTTTTTCTGGTAATACTTTCACTTGTTTGGTGTTATATATTTTTCTGGTATTACTTTCACTTCTTTGGTGTTATATATTTTTCTGGTAATACTTTCACTTCCTTGATGTTATATATTTTTCTGGTAATATACGTTCACTTCCTTGATGTTATATATTTTTCTGGAAATACTTTCACTTCCTTGATGTTATATATTTTTCTGGAAATACTTTCACTTCCTTGATGTTATATATTTTCTGGTAATACTTTTACTTCCTTGATGTTATATATTTTTCTGGTAATACTTTCACTTCCTTGATGTTATATATTTTCTGGTAATACTTTCACTTCTTTGGTGTTATATATTTTTCTGGTAATATACTTTCACTTCCTTGATGTTACATATTTTTCTGGAAATACTTTCACTTCCTTGATGTTTATATATTTTTCTGGTAATATACTTTCACTTCCTTGATGTTATATATTTTTCTGGTAATACTTTCACTTCCTTGATGTTATATATTTTCTGGTAATACTTTCACTTCTTTGGTGTTATATATTTTTCTGGTAATATACTTTCACTTCCTTGATGTTACATATTTTTCTGGAAATACTTTCACTTCCTTGATGTTTATATATTTTTCTGGTAATATACTTTCACTTCCTTGATGTTATATATTTTTCTGGTAATACTTTCACTTCTTTGGTGTTATATATTTTTCTGGTAATATACTTTTACTTCCTTGATGTTATATATTTTTCTGGTAATACTTTCACTTCTTTGGTGTTATATATTTTTCTGGTAATACTTTCACTTCTTTGGTGTTATATATTTTTCTGGTATTACTTTCTCTTTGTTGCTGATTTGTTCTTGATTTCAATTTTAAAATTCAGTAAAATCATAATAAAAAAACTTTAAAGTTTGGAATCATCTAATCTCCCAAACTATGTTCTATTAAATCTAAAATGTTCAAAATATGTGGAAAATTTTTTCAATTGTTTTGTTAAAAGTGTTACATTTTTTCATTGAAAAATAATACATGTACCAATTGCAAGAAGTTGTTGACTTTTCTTGTCAACTTTTAATTACAAATGTTTTTTTTTTTTAATTATTTTAGCTGAAACCTAATGAAAATTTGGATAAAAGTTCAGACACCAATTGCCTTAATTGTCTTAAAATAAATTTTATTACAGAGATGCAGATAAAACCTACAGCACCTAAATCGACCACGGCCACAACCACAACACAACTTACAAGAACAGTTTCTACAACAACCATTTCTAATACAAATTACTGTAACAGTAAGTTGACAAGAATTACTTCAAAATTTTAGATTAAATAACCCCACTAAATCCATACCCACGAATTCCTTTCCTTGGTTAATTTTGAAGCCATTTGATTTTTTAAGTTCTGGTTATTATTTTTAAATTTTATATCACATGATTAAGGGATATTATTGGAAAAGGTAAGAATATACAACAAATCTTTACTCTGTATATGTAACAAAGTGTAGTGTTACATGTCAAACAGTAATCTGGTTGTTACTATAGCTACCTCAATCTAGCAACTATACATTAAAAGTGTCTTACTCCCACTAACTCCCATTTTTCTATAAATAAAATCAGTATGATGTTCTTAAAATGTTATGGACAATATGATAAAGGATGCCGGCTTATTATTTGGTAAAAGAAGAACACTTATTAAAACATGGAGAGTCCAACAGTAAAAATAAATACCTAAAGTCCATTGGCATGTAAAGAACTAAGTAACAAAGTGCACTGAAATGGCGTGCATGAGTGTTTTATGGTGAGTTTCTTTGTACCTCTGATTGTATGCGGGTTGGGAACTTTACAATAATAGTACTATCACTTTCATTGGCATGTCGAGGACTAAAAACGAAGCACACTGTAATAGTGTGTGCAAGCTCGTTATTGTATGACAGCGGAACTTTAAATGGTACATTTCAAGACAGTTTGGAGATTATAAACAAATTTCTCGGGTTTTCTTTTTTTTATCATAGCAAAATATGAAACTCTTTCATTTACAAAATGCATGTTAAGTCACTGTTTATTCATATGGCGCTCGGTTTTTTTAAACCAGTCTGCAATTTTTTTAAGCTAGATAAAAGTGAAATACTATTGACTGGAGCGAAGTAAAAAAAAACAACAACTGGGCTATTAATTAATTTATCAACTTCTTTATCATTCCATTGAAAAAATGAAGATTTGGAACCAGTGGAAACATGACATATTTGAGAGCAACAATATAAATATGCACTAGTATTAATATTCAGATTGTAGAAATTTGTAATTGAAAACACATCAATGTATTTGACAATAGTCATTAAAGAAACAAAAGAACTGACAAAGTATATAAAACTGAAACTATTTACCATGAATTTCATGATTTTGAACAGAAATTTAATTTTATATTCCATGTTGTGATTTAAGTGGCATGTGCTTAAAAAAGGGCTAAAATATAAAAATTCAGAACAATTTAAAAGAATTATTAAATAATTTATTTTCTCTATTTATTTATTCTTGATATTTTTTACTTAGGGACACTTGGATATTTCTAATGAGATATTGATAAAATATGATAATTATAAGATTTTATGCCCTTGCTTAAACTATGCTGGTCTTTGCACAGAAAGCATGTTACGGTACTTGGATTTCAAAATTACCGTAATGATTGCAGTGCAAATTTCTATAAGTTTGTCTTCAGCTGAAGGCAACACAATAGTTCAATTATCATGATGTGGATACAATGTCAGGTATATTTTCTGATCAGGTGGATTATTTTTCAGACCATAAAAGCTGGAAAATGATTCATCAAATGAAATATTATATATCTGATGTGAAAATGGACTACAAAACAGCAGACGACTGTTGCTATGCAATGGGTGGTTATCTGTATGAATTTTCTGCTTTGGATGAAAAAATGAAAAACGAGTTTCTGAAGATAGGGGAACAGTACTGGATAGGAACAGACGACAATAGTATGTGTATAATAAAGATTCTGAATATTGTCTACTGTACAGCAATTGTAACAAAAACTTACTTTACCAGCTTTTTTGGAGTTGTTTATCAAATTGGTAACTTTGCAATAAAAAGCAACAAAGCATCCTAAAATTGTGAACCAAAAAAAAAAAATAAATAAATAAATTAAATAAAAATAAAATTGTATTTCTAAACTAACTATACTAACTTAACAGCAAGTCAGAATTGTTAAAGAAATACTTGACCACATAATATGCCCATGTCTATGTAAAATAAGACAGAAATTTATATGATAATACTACTTCATTGTTTTGCTAAATGATAAATCAACATTAATCATTAACACTTTGACCAAAGGTAATATAAATAAATAACATCAAAACAGTTTGATTTGGTACATATTGGCATTTCGGTGTACAAAGTTTGTTTAAATTTTAAATGTTTATTTTATTAATATTTTTGGCTCACCTGAGCTAAAAGCTCATATGAGCTATTGCGATCAATCTTCGTCTGTTGCCTGTCATGCATCTTGTGTAAACTTTTAACATTTTAATCTTCTTCTCCAAAATCATTTGGCTAAATTTAATGAAAGTTGGTCACCATCATGCCTCGGTGAAGGCCTTTCAGATTTTTACTAATGAAGGACTTATGTCCCCTTGGGCCCAATAAGGGGGAGGGGAATAGTGAAAAACTTTAAAAATCTTCTCAGAATGTAAAAGATATACATTATTTAGCTATTTCATGTATAATATTGTTAGGTCATCTAGTTTTAAATTTGTACAAATAATAGCATAGGGGCTGAAAAATGAGAAAATGTCAAGTCTGTGGGGAAATTGCTAAAAATTCAATAATTGTCAAAATATCTTGCAAACTATTTACTTTTAGTATAGGATGCATATTTAAATATTCTAGGTATTGATATAACAGTGATTTTGATATATGGTTCAAGGTCAAATGTTCAAAGGTTAAGGTCATAACTGCATAAGAAAACTTAAATTGCTAATTATCTTGTAAACTATAAACTTTTTGAATAGACATGTACGTAGATTGGAATATTGTAGGTATTGATACATTGATCATTTTGGTATATTGATCAAGGTCATACGATCAAAGGTCAAGGTCACAGCTGCAAAAGAAGACTTAATGGTTAATTTTCTTGAAAACTATTAACTTTTCGTACAGCTATATTTCAATATTTTAGCTATTGATATTATGTTTCTTCTCATATATCCAATTTTTATCCTTTTACATTTTAAACCACCTTGAAACACAAATGGAGTTTCCTTGTCCCGATTTTGACCTCTTTTAGAGGCAGATGAGGCACTTTCTTTGTCTGACCTCTTTCAGAGGCAGTTTCTTTGTCCAGATTTTGATCCCTTTTAGAGGCAGATGAGGCAGATTCTTTGTCCAGGATTTTGAGCTCTTTTAGAGGCAGATGAGGCAGTTTCTTTGTCCAGATTTTGACCTATTTTAGAGGCAGATGAGGCAGTTTCTTTGTCTAGGATTTGACCTCTTTTAGAGGCAGATTCTTTGTCCAGGTTTTTGACCTCTTTTAGAGGCAGATGAGGCAGTTTCTTTGTCCAGATTTTGACCTCTTTTAGAGGCAGATGAGGCAGTTTCTTTGTCTAGGATTTGACCTCTTTTAGTGGCAGATTCTTTGTCCAGGATTTTGGCCTCTTTTAGAGGCAGTTTCTTTGTCCTATTTAGAGGCAGATGAGTCATTTAATTTTGTCCAGGTTTTTGACTGCTTTTAAAGGCAGATTCTTTGTCCAGGATTTGGACCTCTTTTAGAGGCAGGTGAGGCAGATTCTTTGCCTAGGATTTAACCTCTTTAAGTGGCAGATCTTTGTCCAGGATTTTGACCTTTATTAGAGGCAGTTTCTTTGTCCAGATTTTGACCTCTTTTAGAGGCAGATGAGGCAGTTTCTTTGTCTAGGATTTGACCTCTTTTAGTGGCAGATTCTTTGTCCAGGATTTTGACCTCTTTTAGAGGCAGGTGAGGTAGTTTCTTTGTCCTATTTAGAGGCAGATGAGTCATTTAATTTTGTCCAGGTTTTTGACTGCTTTTAAAGGCAGATTCTTTGTCCAGGATTTGGACCTCTTTTAGAGGCAGGTGAGGCAGATTCTTTGCCTAGGATTTAACCTCTTTAAGTGGCAGATCTTTGTCCAGAATTTTGACCTCTTTTAGAGGCAGGTGAGGCAGATTCTTTGTCCAGGATAAGCTCTTTTAGAGGCAGATGAGGCAGATTCTTTGTCCAGATTTTAACCTCTTTTAGAGGCAGATGAGGCATTTTTTGTCCAGGGTTTGGACCTTTATTAGAGGCGGATGAGGCAGTTTCTTTGGCTGACCTCTTTCAGAGGCAGTTTCTTTGTCCAGATTTTGATCCCTTTTAGAGGCAGATGAGGCAGATTCTTTGTCCAGGATTTTGAGCTCTTTAAGAGGAAGATGAGGCAGTTTCTTTGTCTGACCTCTTTCAGAGGCAGTTTCTTTGTCCAGATTTTGATCCCTTTTAGAGGCAGATGAGGCAGATTCTTTGTCCAGGATTTTGAGCTCTTTTAGAGGCAGTTTCTTTGTCCAGATTTTGACCTCTTTTTGAGGCAGATGAGGCAGATTCTTTGTCTAGGATTTTAAGCTCTTTTAGAGACAGATGAGGCATTTTTTGTCCAGGATTTTGACCTTTATTAGAGACGGATGAGGCAGTTTCTTTGTGTAGGATTTGACCTCTTTTAGTGGCAGATTCTTTGTCCAGGATTTTGACCTCTTTAAGAGGCAGGTGAGGCAGTTTCTTTGTCCTATTTAGAGGCAGATGAGTCATTTAATTTTGTCCAGGTTTTTGACTGCTTTTAAAGGCAGATTCTTTGTCCAGGATTTTGACCTCTTTTAGAGGCAGGTGAGGCAGTTTCTTTGTCCTATTTAGAGGCAGATGAGTCATTTAATTTTGTCCAGGTTTTTGACTGCTTTTAAAGGCAGATTCTTTGTACAGGATTTGGACCTCTTTTAGAGGCAGGTGAGGCAGATTCTTTGTCTAGGATTTAACCTCTTTAAGTGGCAGATCTTTGTCCAGAATTTTGACCTCTTTTAGAGGCAGGTGAGGCAGATTCTTTGTCCAGGATGAGCTCTTTTAGAGGCAGATGAGGCAGATTCTTTGTCCAGATTTTAACCTCTTTTAGAGGCAGATGAGGCATTTTTTGTCCAGGGTTTTGACCTCTATTAGAGGCGGATGAGGCGGTTTCTTTGTCTGACCTCTTTCAGAGGCAGTTTCTTTGTCCAGATTTTGATCCCTTTTAGAGGCAGATGAGGCAGATTCTTTGTCCAGGATTTTGAGCTCTTTAAGAGGAAGATGAGGCAGTTTCTTTGTCTGACCTCTTTCAGAGGCAGTTTCTTTGTCCAGATTTTGATCCCTTTTAGAGGCAGATGAGGCAGATTCTTTGTCCAGGATTTTGAGCTCTTTTAGAGGCAGTTTCTTTGTCCAGATTTTGACCTCTTTTAGAGGCAGATGAGGCAGTTTCTTTGTGTAGGATTTGACCTCTTTTAGAGGCAGATTCTTTGTCCAGGATTTTGACCTCTTTTAGAGGCAGGTGAGGCAATTCTTTGTCTAGGATTTTGAGCTCTTTTAGAGACAGATGAGGCATTTTTTGTCCAGGATTTTGACCTTTATTAGAGGCAGTTTCTTTGTCCAGATTTTGACCTCTTTTAGAGGCAGATGAGGCAGTTTCTTTGTCCAGGATTTAACCTCTTTTAGTGGCAGATTCTTTGTCCAGGATTTTGACCTCTTTTAGAGGCAGATGAGGCAGATTCTTTGTACAGGATTTTGACCTCTTTTAGAGGCAGATGAGGCAGATTCTTTGTCCAGGATTTTGAGCTCTTTAAGAGGAAGATGAGGCAGTTTCTTTGTCTGACCTCTTTCAGAGGCAGTTTCTTTGTCCAGATTTTGATCCCTTTTAGAGGCAGATGAGGCAGATTCTTTGTCCAGGATTTTGAGCTCTTTTAGAGGCAGTTTCTTTGTCCAGATTTTGACCTCTTTTAGAGGCAGATGAGGCAGTTTCTTTGTGTAGGATTTGACCTCTTTTAGAGGCAGATTCTTTGTCCAGGATTTTGACCTCTTTTAGAGGCAGGTGAGGCAATTCTTTGTCTAGGATTTTGAGCTCTTTTAGAGACAGATGAGGCATTTTTTGTCCAGGATTTTGACCTTTATTAGAGGCAGTTTCTTTGTCCAGATTTTGACCTCTTTTAGAGGCAGATGAGGCAGTTTCTTTGTCCAGGATTTAACCTCTTTTAGTGGCAGATTCTTTGTCCAGGATTTTGACCTCTTTTAGAGGCAGATGAGGCAGATTCTTTGTACAGGATTTTGACCTCTTTTAGAGGCAGATGAGGCAGATTCTTTGTACAGGATTTTGACCTCTTTTAGAGGCAGATGAGGCAGATTCTTTGTACAGGATTTTGACCTCTTTTAGAGGCAGATGAGGCAGATTCTTTGTACAGGATTTTGACCTCTTTTAGAGGCGGATGAGGCAGATTCTTTGTACAGGATTTTGACCTCTTTTAGAGGCGGATGAGGCAGATTCTTTGTACAGGATTTTGACCTCTTTTAGAGGCAGATGAGGCAGATTCTTTGTACAGGATTTTGACCTCTTTTAGAGGCGGATGAGGCAGATTCTTTGTACAGGATTTTGACCTCTTTAAGAGGCGGATGAGGCAGATTCTTTGTACAGGATTTTGACCTCTTTTAGAGGCAGATGAGGCAGATTCTTTGTACAGGATTTTGACCTCTTTTAGAGGCGGATGAGGCAGATTCTTTGTACAGGATTTTGACCTCTTTTAGAGGCGGATGAGGCAGATTCTTTGTACAGGATTTTGACCTCTTTTAGAGGCAGATGAGGCAGATTCTTTGTACAGGATTTTGACCTCTTTTAGAGGCGGATGAGGCAGATTCTTTGTACAGGATTTTGACCTCTTTTAGAGGCAGATGAGGCAGATTCTTTGTACAGGATTTTGACCTCTTTTAGAGGCGGATGAGGCAGATTCTTTGTACAGGATTTTGACCTCTTTTAGAGGCAGATGAGGCAGATTCTTTGTACAGGATTTTGACCTCTTTTAGAGGCAGATGAGGCAGATTCTTTGTACAGGATTTTGACCTCTTTTAGAGGCAGATGAGGCAGATTCTTTGTACAGGATTTTGACCTCTTTTAGAGGCGGATGAGGCAGATTCTTTGTACAGGATTTTGACCTCTTTTAGAGGCGGATGAGGCAGATTCTTTGTACAGGATTTTGACCTCTTTTAGAGGCAGATGAGGCAGATTCTTTGTACAGGATTTTGACCTCTTTTAGAGGCGGATGAGGCAGATTCTTTGTACAGGATTTTGACCTCTTTTAGAGGCGGATGAGGCAGATTCTTTGTACAGGATTTTGACCTCTTTTAGAGGCGGATGAGGCAGATTCTTTGTACAGGATTTTGACCTCTTTTAGAGGCGGATGAGGCAGATTCTTTGTACAGGATTTTGACCTCTTTTAGAGGCGGATGAGGCAGATTCTTTGTACAGGATTTTGACCTCTTTTAGAGGCGGATGAGGCAGATTCTTTGTACAGGATTTTGACCTCTTTTAGAGGCGGATGAGGCAGATTCTTTGTACAGGATTTTGACCTCTTTTAGAGGCAGGTGAGGCAGTTTCTTTGTCCAGGATGAGCTCTTTTAGAGGCGGATGAGGCAGTTTCTTTGTCTAGGATTTAACCTCTTTTAGTGGCAGATTCTTTTTTAAGGATTTTGACCTCTTTTAGAGGCAGATGAGACAGTTTCTTTTTTAAGGATTTTGACCTATTTTAAATGTCCCAGTTCCCCTTCAAGAATATGCTGGGAAATAAGTACATCAAGACAACATGGACAAATAAACAAAAATCGGTTTGTCTAAAACAAATGCTTATAACAGCCCTGTAAGGAAAATGGTAACCAAGTTGAATTGAACAGTTTTAATTTGATGACTGTTGATAATTTCTGTAGATTTAAATAGTTTATATGTTTATATGTTTATATATTTCACCATTTTTCATAAGAGGATTAAAGATTAAACCATACTTTATTGTTTTTCATATTTCTTCATTTCAAACATTTTCAAGATAATGTTGACAGTATTATATTGAGGGGTATTTTAACAATTTTTTGTATTGGTTACCTCCTAACTTTTCTTTCTCTGTGGTTTATTTTATTTTATTTTATTTATTATTTATTTTTTATTTATTTTATTTATTTATTTTTTTTGTTTCTTTGTTTTTGTGAGTTTCAGAATAAACTTAAAATTTACTGGACAATAATCATTTCCACACGAACTTGTCACATGTGTTTAGTATTCATTAAACCTAATTGTATCTAAATGAGCACATTTCTTTATCCTTATGTATCATTTTGTTTCATTTGTTGTGATTCGTTTCCATGGTTATTGTCAAGTATCTGATATTCAGCTGTTACTATTTTCAGAGCAACCCTATTTGACCTACGACGCTGGTAATTTGATATGGTCACGTCATGAAGAAATTGATGATACAAATATGAAGCTGTTTATCTGTGAACAAGAAACTAGTAAATAATTTTTTATCTAAGACAAGTTTTATTGGCTCAATCACATGATTGGTCATAATTTAATATTTTGTATATTTTCAGATATGTGATTGAATTCTTTTCGAAAATGTTAAAAAGTAAAAGAATTTCATAAAACTTTAACCACATTTTTATTTACAATCGATTAATGATATGTTGATTTTTTTGGATGTTTTGAATTTATTATTATCATTGACTGAACCACTCAAGCTTAGAAAAATTGAACGAGGGAATAACTCTTGCCAAATTTTTACCTATGTCAAATTTTCTACCTTAATTGTGGTAGGTTACTTTTTGATAATGTTACCATCAAAATATCAGAGTTTGTCTTATTCTTTACTCATTGACTTTGGGGGTTTTATTTTTCTTTTGACATTAAAAATATGTTTATGAATCAGAAGTTGTAACAATAAGAGGTTGGTTCAGGCTTCTTACAATAACCAGCACACCATTGAACAAAAATAAATTCAAGTGTTCATCCAAAGTCGGGAATTTTAAAATCTGTGACCAATTGTATATATTTTTTTCTTGTCTTGTCATTTTGTGTTCTTGGTTGCACTGACCACTGTAAATGTTTTCAGGTATGAACTGTGACACATTGTATATATATATATTTTTTTTTGTTTTGTCATTTTGTGTTCTTGGTTGCACTGACCATTGTTTAGGTACGAATTACTCCTATGTTGGACATTATTACATTTCAAACATTAGCCTTATCCTTTTTTTTTTTTTGTTAAAGTTTAAAGTTTAAATTTCCTCATGTAAATGTTGTGACAAGTCTTTCAAACTGTTAATTATTTAGTTCCTTGGAAACCTGATAAAAGTCAAAATGAGTAAAAGGAGAGTAAATGAAATATTTGAAAAATGTTTAAAATTCAAGAAAGTACATGTATAAACCTATCATTGAGTCCTCAGGTTTTTAGGTCAGAATATCCATTATATACATATCACAGTTATGGTCAAAAGTTCAAAAAAAAAAAAAAAAAAAAAAAAATTGTTGATTTCTCATCTATTTTAAAAAATATCTGCAGCATATACTGTATACATGTACATGCATTATGGATTATCAATTATTTTACAAAATACATTATCTATATATTTCACCATTTTCTATTATAATTTTGTTCAAGATTAATATTATTAAAATTAAAAATAAATGAACCAATTGGAGTTTGACCTATGAAAAACGAAGTCCATATCTTATTAATAGATTTCCTGTTTTTGATACCTGATAATAAAACTGACTTTCTACATATACTAGATGTAACCACAAAATGTGGAATTTTTAAAATATTAATAGAACCATAACTATTAGTACCCCTTTTATTTTGCAAAAACCCTGGAAATCAATGCTTGTTTTATAAACGTATTCCTGTTTAATTAATATTTTCATCTGTGACTTTTAGATTTTACTCGGGCAGAGATCATACTTAAAACTGACCCCAACAGCTGTTTTCAGGGAAAGCCATTTGAGTTCAAATGCATTTTGGATGTGGAGGAAAATTTAATTTCCACTCGAAATATAAGGATAGAGTTGCTAAAGAATGATGTAACAGTTGACAATGAGACTTATGAAGCCAATGGATTCAGATACCCATTCATTTTCAATCACACAAAAATACTGGAGATCAAAGATATGCAAGTTCCATGGAAATGTAAGGCTGTCATTGATGAAATGATTTTATACAGCAAGGAGAAGATACTAGCTCGCACCTGTACGTATACTTGTATTGATAGGTATATAGACATCACCAGAGTCTATTTCCGTGTTTTGTTCATTAAAGATGACTTACTTATTTTTGCTCAAAAGAAGACTGTTCTGTTCCTGTAAAAGAGAACACTTTTCGGTTTTTGCTCAAGAGGGAAAACTTCTATTTTAGCGCATAAGAGAACACTGTTCTGTTTTTGCTTGAGAGAACAGTTCTGATTTTGCTCATGAGAGAACACTGTTCTGTTTTTGCTTGAGAAAAGTTCTGATTTTGCTCATGAGAGTACACTGTTCTGATTTTGCTCATGAGAGAACACTGTTCTGTTTTTGCGCGAGAAAAGTTCTGATTTTGCTTATGAGAGAACACTGTTCTGATTTTGCTTGAGAGAACAGTTCTGATTTTGCACATGAGAGATCACTGTTGTTTTTGCTTGAGAGAACAGTTTCGATTTTGCTCATGAGAGAACACTGTTCTGTTTTTGCTTGAGAAAAGTTCTGATTTTGCTCATGAGAGTACACTGTTCTGATTTTGCTCATGAGAGAACACTGTTCTGTTTTTGCCTAAGAGAACAGTTCTGATTTTGCTCGTGAGAGAACACTGTTCTGGTTTTTGCTTGAGAAAACAGTTCTGTTTTGCTCATGAGAGAACACTGTTCTGATTTTGCGCGAGAAAAGTTCTAATTTTGCTTATGAGAGAACACTGTTCTGATTTTGCTTGAGAGAACAGTTCTGATTTTGCACATGAGAGATCACTGTTGTTTTTGCTTGAGAGAACAGTTTCGATTTTGCTCAGGAGAGAACACTGTTCTGTTTTTGCTCAGGAGAGAACAGTTCTGTTTTTGCTTGAGAGAACAGTTCTGTTTTTGTTCATGGGAGAACAATTCTTTTTTTTCTCAAGAGAACACTGTTCTGTTTTTGCACACAACCATTCTATACATTTTACTACCAGTGGTCCATAAATATTCTTAAAAAAATGTCCAACTACCAGAACTTGACTGTTGAGCCCAGTTGTTTAAAGTTGTTAGTTTAACCAAAATGTTAATGACAATTCAAAATGTTATTTAAATCAAATAAATTCATTATGTTTTAACTTGAATTGTATCTGTTTGATTATAATAATTGTATGTGCTCACTTTTGGACACAAATTAAAAAAAAATATTGACTAATACCCAAAATGCAAATTTTCCCGAAACAAAAATGATTAACCTAACAATGCTTTGAACAACAGGGCCCTGCAGTTTAGTTATTGTTTACAAACATTAAATTGTTATTAATAAACAAAAAAGTGACAGCTCTACTTCAAATAAGATAATTCTTCAAAGTTGTTGATAATCCAGAACGTATAATTTTTAACACTTTCAAACCCCAGTTTTATTGGAAATGTTCGTCTAGTTGGTCATAATAAAATCCTATATATACACAAGTACATTCCATTTTTAAAAGGGGATTTTAAATAAAAGATCTTTAAAGCAAAATTGAAATGTGAATTTTTAGTCTGTCTACATCAATTATGAATTAAAACAAGAGGGCCATGAAGGCCCTGAACGCTCACCTGAAAATGATGTACACTTATCTTGATTTTGGCAAACTGGAGCTTCTATTCTTAAAAGAGATTGACCTACTAGTGACCCAACATGGCCCATATACAACCTTGAACTAGCTTTTGTCAAGAAGATCATTCTGACTAAGTTTGATGAAGATTGGACTAAAATTGGGGCCTCGGGAGTGTTAACAAGGTTTTTTTTACCATTTGACCTAGTGACCTACTTATTGATCCAACATGGCCCATATACGACTTTGAGCTAGCTTTTGTCAAGAAGATCATTCTGACTAAGTTTGATGAAGATTGGACTAAAATTGAGGCCTAGGAAGTGTTAACAAGGTTTTTCTACAATTTGACCTAGTGACCTACTTATTGACCCAACAAAGCCCATATACAATCTTGAGCTAGATTTTGTCAAGAAGATCATTCTGACTAAGTTTGATGAAGATTGGACTAAAATTGGGTCCTCAGGAGTGTTAACAAGGTTTTTCTACAATTTGACCTAGTGACCTACTTATTGACCCAACATGGCCCATATACGAACTTGAACTAGCTTTTGTCAAGAAGATCATTCTGACTAAGGTTGATGAAGATTGGACTGAAATTGGGTCCTCAGGAGTGTTAACAAGGTTTTTCTACAATTTGACCTAGTGACCTACTTATTGACCCAACATTGCCCATATACGAACTTGAACTAGCTTTTGTCAAGAAGATCATTCTGACTAAGTTTGATGAAGATTGGACTGAAATTGGGTCCTCAGGACTGTTAACAAGGTTTTTCTACAATTTGACCTAGTGACCTACTTATTGACCCAACATTGCCCATATACGTACTTGAGCTAGCTTTTGTCAAGAGGATCATTCTGAGAAAGTTTGATCAAGATTGCACTTAAATTGTGGCCTCAGGAGTGGTAACAATCAAAAGTTGACGCACGTCGCACAACGCACGCCGGACAATGACCCACCACAATAGCTCACTTGAGCACTTTGTGCTCAGGTGAGCTAAAAAGGGGATAAAAAAAAACTTAATGGTCATTTTTATGCTTTTTTTTCCTAGACACACATGAGGAGTTAATTCAGAAGGGACAAGAAAAGAAAAATGCAATCAAAATAGATAAGAAATCTACAGCTCTATACAGGATGAAGAAAATCAGTGCTGAAGACAAACGACCACCTGCAATTGTTATCGGTTATGTCGGTATTATTTTTCTTAGTGCCATTGTATTAGGAATTATTGCATGTGATGCAAGCAAGTTCTATTATAACTATAAATCAGGAGGTGGACTCTTTCCTTTAATTTTAAAAAGAAATGTGAGGGCCAAACCAACAAAGAGACGGCCATCCAGTCAGTCAGGTCACAGAAACAGTCTGCTATCCGGTCAGTCAGGTCGCAGAAACAGTCTGTAGAGTAAATAATTTTAAGACATTTCTTGCATTTGGTCTGTAGACTGAATGATTTTAAGACATATTTCTTGCATATTGTTGTTATATTTGCAGACTTGGGGAATGATATTTGCTCAGTATGGTTTGAATCTGAAAACTTGTTTTTAATAATTTTGTGCAAGGTAACTCGCACTGATGTACCTGTGATATTGACACCTGAAAAAAAGGCTTAATGTGTGCAAGGTAAATCAAACTGATTACCTGTGATAGCAACAAATGAAAAAAAAGGCTTAATTTGGCCTTCTTCGGAGCTATGGCAAAACTAATAAAACAAAGAAAAAAGTCATTATATTTGATTTATTTCTAATCTTGTTTACATGTAAGAAACACAAACTCAATAATTTCTCAATTTACACTCTTCTCTTGATCTCTCTTCTTTTTAATTTTTTCCTCCCTATCTAACACTTCTCTATAAATTTTGGCTTTTTCTACGTCATTTATAGATTCTCTATAATCTTTCATTAAATCAAATTTGTTGAGAAATTTTTCTTTTCTGTTCAATTCTATCTTTCTCTGTTGTTTTTTAGTAAAATTGTGTTGAATTTTCTGTAATCCTAACAAATCTTGTCTTTCCCACTTTTCTTCCCAGGGTTTAGGATTCAAAGGAACCTGTAAGTAAATGAAAAAATTCTATTGGAGTAATGTAGTTTTTGCACTAACATTTTTTCACTTTAAAGCAGCATTAAGTTTTTCAATTTTTTTTTTTTTTTTTTTAAATAGATAACTTCCAATCACGCTCTATAAGATTCATTTTCTAAAATTTAAATGGAATCCTCTAACGAGTTGGTCAATGTTTAACAATGATTATTATGAGCTTGGAACATGCACACAGATCGATGTAAAGGAATTCCAATGAATCAAAGGTGAAACCTGACGAATTGTATTAACTGTTCGTCATAAATATCCAAATGTATTCGCAATGATGTTATGTATCCCTTACTACGTCACAAATGACAAATTCAAAAAGTTCTGTGTTTAATTTATCATATTTCACTGTTTTGTAAGTTGCATTTGAATCACCCCGTTTTTTTCTGATGTAACTGTGTTCTAAAATTAGATCCCACAGGCTACATCTTGCTAGGAAATTACGGTAATTTCTGTATTTATTCGAGCTTTTATCCTTGAACCAAATGTTACATTGTTCATTAGGATATCATTAATTAGATCAGCACCATTTTAATTTTTACCTTGGGAAACTTAATGCAGCTTTAAGTATATTGTGTGTTCACTTTTGGAATGGTGAAGGAATCTGGAGTGCCATCCTTTAGGATGTAAATTAAATAACTTTCTCACTATGATCTACCAGGGTAAATTCAAATCTAGACTATGAAAGGTGCTGTTATCAATTTAGTTCTCTCTTTACAAGACATTTTGCCAAAAAAAAAATAAAAATAAAAAATAAAAATTAAAAAAAAATGGCATGGAACATATATTTTATATATAATTAATAGCACCTATACAAAGTCCTTATTTCTTGGATCTCATCTTATATAGTTCATATAAACATAGTTTAATCAGTCCACACCACAATCAGTGCTACCAAATGCAAATGACTGATCAATTCCATGCTTTGTATATTTACACATGTACTTCATTTTATGACATGAAATCTGGCAGTGTCATTCATTCATTTCTACTAGTATATAGTTTAACATTTCTTGTCAAAAGAGGATAGCAGTGTCTGAGTTGTCTAAAGCATGCATGCTTTAGAGATTACTGCATCTCACACCACCTAAGTTCAAATTCCAGGTACATCCTAGTGTGGGGATGTTTAGAAGTTTTCTTGTCAAAGGTCTGTAGTTTTTTCTGGGCAGTCTGGTTTCTATTAATCTCTATAAATTAATCTAAGAACAAGTTTATGTAAGCATGAGATGTGCAAGTGTGAATTATGGTCTGCTACGTACTAGTGTTTACTCGTTGTGACTTTTTGTTAAGGTGCTAGCTCACCAAATCAGTATGCTGCAGCCAAGCATACCACTGCCCTAGTCTGTTATCCTGGAACCTGTCCTCTGAGTGCTGAGTGCTAGGTAAGGAAACGGTATCTCAAATTTTAAAGTCTTCTGTATATGAACAACCTCCAGATCACAATGCAAATGCTCTACCACTAAGCCCCGGAAGCAGTCTGGATCCCACAAAGTAGGGATGTGCATAATATAAAGTTAAATTTTGAAGAAACTCTGATCACTTTTTATTAGGACATACCACTAGCATTCTTCTAAATCCAAATCTTGTCCAATGAACAATAAATATGTCTAGTCAAGTCAGAATCTATGATCCAGATGGTGTTCAGTCTTTATGGCTGCAGTCTTTGACCCTGGTGGTGTTAAGTTAAATCTTATATAACTAGAATCATTGGTCCAGATTGTGTTCAGTCAAGTCTAAAATCACACATTTTTTGGTCTAGATGGTGTTCAGTCAAGTCAATACGACACATTATTTGGTCCAGATTGTAATCTGTCAAGTCAATATGACACAATATTTGGTCCAGATGGTGTTCAGTCAAGTGAATATGCCACATTATTTGGTCCAGATGGTGTTCAGTGAAGTCAATATGTCACAATATTTGGTCCAGATTTTGTTCAGTCAAGTCAATATGTCACAATATTTGGTCCAGAAGGTGTTCAGTGAAGTCAATATGTCACAATATTTGGTCCAAGAGGTGTTCAGTGAAATCAATATGTCACAATATTTGGTCCAGATTTTGTTAAGTCAAGTCAATATGACACATTATTTGGTCTAGATTAGACTTCTGTATACCATACCTGAGTTTTATTAAGTGGAACATAATTTCCACTTGGTTTTGGTCTTGGTTCCATGTCAAAGGGCACAGTGCTGTACTCTAGTGGACAATCACGTAAATATCGTAAATGTTCATCTAATCTCTTCTCTAACAGGAGAACCTGAATATCGAGTATGAGTGGACTGTATAATTGATATCTTATTTCCATGCCTAAAATAAAAAAAAATAAGATGTATATCTGACAATAATTTTGAAATACCAAAACCCTAGATGACATAAGAAAGGGAAAGCATGGGTATAATAAAAGTTGTGCAAAGACAGACCACTAGAAACAAATACCATATAATTACAACCAGACATAAATATTCAAAATAAAAAATATGTTAATGACAACTTATATATAAGTATTTATTTTGGCTGTGTTTTAATTTTGGTGCTTTTGAAGTTTAATTTATTTCTGCCAATATTAATTTTAGCCCACCTGTCTAAGAGGAAACAATGGGTGCCAATATTAAGTCACGCTAATTGTTCCAAGACCCTCTGGAGCGCTGAATATAATACATGCTAATACATATAAATACTTATACAGTATATATATAAATACAGTAAAACCTGTTTTAAGAGGCCACTAATGGGACAGGACAAAAGTGGCTGCTTAAGACAGGTGGCCTTTAAAACCAGGTTGTTTTCCAGATGATATCTTTGAAGAAAAACAACCGAATTTCATTATTTATCAATATTAATTATTTCATTTCATATCTCATATATATATATCTATCTATATATATACATCTATATATATATATATATATATATATATATATATATATATATATATATATATATATATAATAAACATCTCATGCAAAATAATCTGTGATTGTTTTCTGTTTTATGTATTTTAATAACATTTCAGAGAGAGAGAGAGAGATTAGGTTAAGTTAAAATTAAGTGATTAATCAGGTGAAGCCATCTATATCTAATTATGTCAATTAACAAGTGTAAACAGTCTATTGTTATTAACAGTAGAGGTTTTAGGTGACAAAAGAAGGATAACATGCCACTGTCAGTCTTAATGTCAAGGTGTTATCACTAAATAAGAACAATTTTATTTTAATGAAATGTTTAACTTTTAGAAGCTTTAAAATCAGATTCATTTAAATCCTTTTTAAATCGCTAAGACTTTAAATGATTAATGAACCCGTTATTTAGATACATTTTGCTGAAGCATCTTTAAACTGCTCCCTACATAAATCATTAATTTCTTCATTACCGGTTACATGCCTTCACCGTTTTCTTGTCTTGACTTGTATTACTTTCGAAATCCTCAATAAATTCAGATTTTCTCTGTACAATATTCAAAATTTGCCTTCGTCCGACATTAAATTCGTCCGCTTATTTGCAGGATGAAAATCTGGATTCAATTTTTTGATAACATCAATTTTTTTTCTTTAAGTATTTAAATGTTTAATGTTTATTAAATAAGACAAAGAAAAAGTGAATACTTCTCAAATAATTTTATTGTTTTTACTTATAAATTGACTCGATAAGTGCAATACGACTGAGCAATCAGCTTAACATAGTATCATAAACAACATCATCGAGTCATATGACAATTACCATGTGGTAACATCAAGGCAAAATGGCCCTCTAATCCAGGTTCTTCTTTGCTGTCGATCACAAAATTAGTGGCTGCTGACCACTTTCCACAAGTGACCGTTTATTTCAGGTGAAATATGTAGTAAAATGCATTAGGCGGGATTCAACCTGACCGCTATCAGCAGGTGACCGTTAATTACAGGTGACCACTAAGACAGTTTTTACTGTATATAAAAATATAGGGTTAGAAAGTTCAAAAAGACCTTTGTCATAAAACTTGATCAATATCTAGATTAAGAAGTAGGAACATTGTAAATAATGTTTATATTATTTTATCACCACAATTTAGGGGCTCTATTTTAGTTATTGACAGACGAGTGTAACATAACTGACTTCTTCAAAACATTCTCCTCCTTAGTCAATACATACATGTAATAATAATAACCATCTTAAGTGTATGTGTTAATCCAGCTAACCCCTTGCTTGTGAGGGGCCTTAGTGGCTGAGTGGTCTAAAGCAAGTGCTTACGGATCACAGCGCCTTTCGCAGCCTGTGTTCGAATTCCACTCAGGACAGATCTTAGTGTGAGAAAGTTAGTCAGTTCGCTTGCTGAAGGTCGGTGGTTTTCTCAGGGTACTCTGGTTTCCTCCACCATCCCAGAACTGACTGCCTCGACATAAGTGAAAGAATCTTTACTGGGGCGTAAAACACCATTACTCCCCTCTCTACTCCTTGCTTATAATACTGAATAGCAAAAGGATTAGTGGGCCTGAAATGATCATCTTGCAAAAATGATAACAGGTATATGTTCAAATGTTAAAATTTCAATTCAAAATAACTGGGATGCCATTTTGACCAATTTATTGTGACCAAAAAGAGCTCATTCTGATTCATTCTTTAGTAAAGCTGTAAATGTCTATTCTGATAAATACTGTACAGGTAAAATTACTTTTTTGGTTAAAAAAATTCACAATATATTAAAATGTTTTCCAAAAAAAGCTAAATAGAAGCAAAAGTTAAAAAAAAAACATTCTGAACTTATCACTTTTACAAAATTTTGAAAGGTATTGCAAAATTTTATCAAAACACAAACCCCGTATTATCATCTTTTCAAATAATCAAGTTGTAGTTATTTTGAAATATTTTACAAAGTTGTGGAAAAAATTACCACAAAAACCTGTAAATCATTTTTCAACAAAATTAAACATAAAAAAAAACTTAGTATTTTGACCATAAAAAATTCAAATATCATATAAATATCTGTCTACACCTTTAAGTTTCATATTATTTTTGGATTACTTTGCCACTGTGACTGACTTACATACTTTGGTTGCTATGGAGATACTGCAAACAAATCTCAATGAAACTTGGTCAAAAGCATGTAGTGGCAGGAATTATTCATATATTTTTAGAGAGGTTTAAAATTAGTGTTAACCACACAAACAGACACACAGGCATCCCCCGAAACATGGCACACCGAGTTATGTCATTAATTCACATGACTTTTTGAGTTTTTGAAATCATTACCTTGATTGGATACAACATTACGTAGAGTAAACGTAGCTCTTAATCCTTGAAACTGTCTTTCTATACATATACCAACAAATCTGTTTTTTCTTCCAGGGGCGTTTTTGTCAGAAACTGTAACAGCTAATATTGAACCTAAAATTTATTTTGAATAAAATAAAATGAGAAAACAATGGTAAATTTTGTCATACTTATGTGAGCGACACACAGATAGTACTGTAAAAACGGAAATGCTTTTTTTATTCCAAGTTGCAGTTAGCCACTCTATTTCTAGCAATAAAGAAGTATTTGGACAAGCTAGAGCAGCTTTAAGAGACAACTGTCTCTGTTCACATCACTGCCTGTAAATGGTCTAATTGAAAAATATAACCTTTGATTTACATATTTAAATTTGTATGGGACACATCATCTCATTTTTGGTATACATTTGTGCCAAGTTCAATCAAAATTTATTTATAAATATGGAAGTTATGGGACAGACACAATAATGACATGGATTGATAGACAAAAAGACAGGGTGGTTCTTATATACCTTCATAACTCTTTATGAGGTAAAGTAAACTTTGTTGGGGGTTCATATTATAAAAAGATGTTTGAATTAATATATACAGTGTATTTTTAAATAATAATAATGATAATAATAATAATAATAATTAAAAACAAAAAAGAAAAAAAGCAAAAACACAAGGGTAAAATACAAAATCATTTTGAAAGGCATTTTCTAGAAAACATCAAAACTGAAAAATTACCCTTCTCATTATACAGAAGATTATTGCCGAATTTACCTACCAACATAAAACTCTGGGATGATTACCTATTCTGATTAATTTGCCTACCAACATAAAACTCTGGAATGAGTACCGATTCTGATTAATATACCTACCAACATAAAACTCTGGAGTGAGTACAGATTCTGATTAATATACCTACCAACATAAAACTCTGTCTGGAGTGAGTACAGATTCTGATTCATATACCTACCAACATAAAACTCTGTCTGGAATGAGTACTAATTCTGATTAATATATCTACCAACATCAAACTCTGTCTGGAATGAGTACCGATTCTGATTAAAATACCTACCAACATAAAACTCTGTCTGGAATGAGTACAGATTCTGATTAATATATCTACCAACATAAAACTTTGGAATGAGTACCAATTCTGATTAATATATCTACCAACATAAAACTCTGTCTGGAATGAGTACAGATTCTGATTAATATATCTACCAACATAAAACTCTGGAATGAGTACAGAATCTGGTCAATTTACCTACCAACATAAAACTCTGGGATGTACACATTTGCTCGTCTTCTATACATATCTTCTCTTTCCAGTTTTTCTAACAGTCTGTCTCTTAGTTCCATATTTGGATTTGGTAAAAATTCAGGACTTACATATCTGAAAACAAGAAAACTCAAAATATAAAAAGTAGTAACATATTTCTAAATGTATGGTCCTTATATAGAGGTTATAATTTCTGTATGGATGGTCCTTATATAGAGGTTATAACTTTTGTGTGGATGGTCCTTATATAGAGGTTACAACTTCTGTGTGGATGGTCCTTATATAGAGGTTGTAACTTCTGTATGGATGGTCCTTATATAGAGGTTATAACTTCTGTGTGGATGGTCCTTATATAGAGGTTACAACTTCTGTGTGGATGGTCCTTATATAGAGGTTGTAACTTCTGTATGGATGGTCCTTATATAAAGGTTATAACTTCTGTATGGATGGTCCTTATATAGAGGTTATAACTTCTGTATGGATGATCCTTATATAGAGGTTATAACTTCTGTATGGATGATCCTTATATAGAGGTGATAACTTCTGTATGGATTGTCCTTATATACAGGTTATAACTTCTGTATGGATGGTCCTTATATAGAGGTTATAACTTCTGTTTGGATGGTCTTTATATAGAAGTTATAACTTCTGTGTGGATGGTCCTTATATAGAGGTTATAACTTCTGTATGGATGGTCCTTATATAGAAGTTATAACTTCTGTATGGATGATCCTTATATAGACGTTATAACTTCTGTGTGGATGGTCCTTATATAGAGGTTATAACTTCTGTATGGATGGTCCTTATATAGGGGTTGTTACTTCTGTATGGATGGTCATTATATACAGGTTACATCTTCTGTACAAATGAATAAAATAACCCTACAAAAAACATCAACACTTGATACCAACACTTAAAGCTTATTTGACCTTGGTCTTTTTAATACTTTGTACAAGAAACTATAAACTATAAGCAAATATTCAGCTGAAACACAATAAACATAATATACCAAACTGTAGTTATATTTATCTTTTCACAATCAAGATGGTGGAGAAGAGTGGGAAAATGACATTTCATGCCCCAATCAAGGTCTTTTTTAACTTATAATGAGACAATTAGTTCTGGGATGGTGGAAGAATTTGGAGTATAAGAAGACAACCACTGACCTTTGGCAAGCAAACTGACAAACTTTCTTACACTAGGATCTGTCAGAGCAGGATTCCAACCAAAATGGTGAGAAACACTGTAATCGGTAAGTACGCGTTTTAAACCATTTGGTCAACAAGGCCCTGCTATGAAGCTAGGTTTAGATGTCACCTGTTTTCTCTAGAAGAACATATTTAAGGGCATATTAATTTAAATGTTTGGATAAGAAATGATGAAACAACATGTATAAAATATGTGCAGGACCACATTATTTTGTAGAATTTGATGGATATTTCATCCAAAGTTTGAACAATGACATTAAAAAATTATACATGATGATCAATTCATGTTTTTTATATAAGCTTTTTCAAACAATATGTTAATGTGCTGGTATCTTAAATCCAAATCAAGAAAAATATGATACATTTATTGGTTGATATATAAAAATCAACCAAATTATACCAAAAAAAAAAAAAGAAAATTCCATTACTCCAGAAGAAAATTAAGCTAAAATGTATACAGGTTGTGGGACTATTATAACTAACAACAGTTCTAATCTGAAGGAATTCAAAGCAAGATTCTCAAGATATGGCCCAACATGTAGACAATGAACAGGTTTCCATTTGTATATCATAATATTTCCATTCTATGAAGGGCATATAAAAAAAGACCAAAGCCAACTTATAAATACATACTTATAGTCTCTTAACACTTCTGTGTCTTCTCTGCCATCATCAATCACATCTTGTTGCTGTGCTAGAGGAGAAACTCTATGTTTCTCGACAACTTCCTGTGTTGTTGTTGTATTATTTTGACGTATTTTTCTTGGTCTTATAGCGTCTTCTGGTCTGTGATCTCTATGAACTTTTTTATATCTCTTCAGAATCTTACAAATGCTACCCCTTCCTACAACAGGAATAAATAACATTAAATTTGCTGAAGACATTATTGTGAAATAGTTTTAATACAGGTTGTGTATGTAGAGGTAACAATGTAACTATCTATAATAATACCTGTGCATTTCCTTTCATATTCAATGTTGTACTAAAGCATGTGAAACATGAAACTTATCATTGCAATGAAGTCACTACATAAGACAACATACAAAAATAATGTATTGTAAATTATACCAGTACTCTTCCCAATTACTGGTAATAATAATAATAATGAGAACATGACCAATAATTCATTTTCTCATTCAGTTTTCTTTGCCTATTAATAATGGTGAAATGTCTTTATTTCTTTTTTCTAATTAGAAACTTTTAAGCATTAACAACAGTTTTATTTCTTTTAGAAAAGCATTTCATATTTTTGCAACGAAAATATAAAATTAAGCAAAGATTTATTTGTGTTTGGCCTCGAGTTGATTAAAATATAATCATAATCGTCCTCGAGTTGATTTAAAATATAATCATAATCGTCCAACGATTGTCAAGTAGTAATATATAGATGTACATAGATATAGACACAGCACTTTAATTTTATCAATTTCTGCATTTTCACTCATTATGATATTTCATAGAAAATATATTTTTTAAATAAGTTTGTTACTGTTGTTAAAATATGCATTACTTAATGTGGGAATTTTACAAAATTTAATTGATTAATTTTTCTATTGGTAAATTCTTCTTTTAGGTGTTATTATATATTATTTATAATAGGTCAGTCTTCAGAGGTGAACATCCCATTAGTTGCAGAAGTAGAATTTTTCAGGATTCCTCTTTTTCAAAAAAGACAAAACCAAAATTTCCTGGAAGTATTGAATGGGATACTGTAAATCAGAAATTAATGCATCATGAAATTAATGCAAATTGCCAATTTTGAAGTAAAATGTGTATTGAAATTAATGTGATTTTTTAAATTCTAAAATTTTAATTTTTTTTAAATTTTGCCTATCTTTTATTTTCCAACTATAAACATTAAATTATGGGCTCAAAAATTAATATCTTATGTCTGCCTTATTTTATAAACAAATTATGAACACAAACTTTCAGTAGACATTATTAAAATAAACAGCAGAATGTTAACAAAAGGTGTTGATGATAAATTTTTATGGACTGATAACATCATTGGTTTCTTTTGATTATTTGTGCCGGTTCAGAAGCATTGTCTACACTAGTAGGCTTCTTTCCAGATGACTGGCTAGCTGCACGCATGACAGATTTCCCCCATGTCTCTATTTCTTACGGTCATTTGGGTTGGAAATTGAGAGCTTCCACTCTCGACAATCTTTCTCTTTAACTCATTCCAAGACATCTTGTTCTTTAAAATAAACCAGAGTGGTAAATGATTGTCAGAACAAAGAAACTTTTAGTCTTTTTTTTGAAAAAAAACAACAAAACCTGTCCAAATATAACGCTTGGGTTTTTCATTTAAATAATTCTTTCAAAATTATGATGTCTATGTGTACAACTGATGTTCTTCTGAATAAGTCAGATTACTTATAATCAATGTAATGTCAATTTGACGTCCAAGTCAAAGGTTGAAAATGATGAATCGGTCACAATTCTACTTGTAGCAGAATTCCCAGTAAGAATAAAACAGCATAAAATTATCCCTTATCAAGAAGGTGCACTAATTAATCAGTCATGGTAGCAAATTCCAGTTGAAGGGAGATAACTCGATTTATAATGAACATATGGAAATTAGAAAATAAATGCGGCAAGAAAATAATGCATTGAAATGTTGAAACATTTTTTACATTAAATTTTGGCTCGCATTAATTTCACCTTGGAAGACTTATCACCAACTTTTGTTCAAGTAATCATACAAAAGTTATTTTTAAAGTTTGGATGCACATGTATTTATTGTGGTTCTTGAGAGAATGTGCGATTCAAATAAATATTTTAAAAATAAACTGTGTCTAAGAGAGAACAATATCCAGTTTTCATTAGCTAAATGTGTTTGAGAAAGCAAAATCAATGCTTGAAAAAAAAATGGTGCAGATTTCGTTTCTTCCCTTTATTTATAGGGAGTTATTTAGCATTTTGTCTGTAACAAGTACATCTATTTAATAGGAGTAATCGAAAACAAGCTCCTGATATCATACCGGCACATTTTTGCGAAGGAATTTGTGTATTAGTTGCTTAGCTTGACATTGTAAAAAGTGAAAATTCTTATATTTAGGAAATGAAACTAGTTAAAAATTTTCTGCGTGAAAAAGTAGCGATTGCTTATTCTCCGCGAACACTGACCAGATGCAGCTTGTGTATATATTCTATGAAAGTTCAAAGTTGCATACCTCTTAATGCTAAACCAAAGATCGGCCCACAAACTTTTCCAGTAAGAGATGCCATATCTCTAAATTATAGGGCGATTGTAAAATGCACTTTTTTCAGAAAGTCATGATGGCTTCATCAAGTTCATGCCGAGTTTTTTCAGGGGAAGCGTTTCACTGGCAAAGAATTAAAACGAACCATAAGCTTATTATCCCTACAAAACAATCACCAATCTCGGTACAGCAATTGTTGCGCGCGCGCGCGCGCACACACACACACACACACGTGTATATATAGTCCACAATCAGAGCAGATTTGGTGTGAAGAAAATGCATGTATATCCATGCATCAATAATTAAATATAATTTTCACGCATTCTGATTGGCTCAAAGGTTAAACTTATTTCCTCATAAACTGTTTTACCACTGCCGGAACTACTTTTTTGTAATCAATGGCGGAAAAATTTATGTGCACATTCCATTGTTGTTTACATTGAACTAATTTGTTTGATAAACATTTAATGTTTTGCATTCGAATTTGTATTTTTTGGTATTTTTTAATTATGAAATTTAATTATAAGCATTGCATTTATTTTTGTCTATTGAGAAATAATTTGAATGAAGGCTGTGAACTTTTTTGCATAAACCCGCTTCACGGTTGAATGAAACAATGAATGTTGCTATGCGATGTAACTATGACGTCATAATATAAAGGGGGTTTATTAACGTCGTTAAAATTAAAGGAGATAATAGATTTAAAACAATTTAAATTTTAAGTAATTAAAATAATTATAAAGTTATACAGTCTTCTGTTAAATATCGACTAATATTTTTTAATAAAAAATACTTTCTTTTGTCTCTCGTTTGTTCACATCTTAATCGCGTAATTTAAAGAAAGTATGTTTGCTAAGAGGTATCTGGCCAAGATTTGGTTGTCTTATCTGTTGCCGGTATTTTCTAATTCTTTCCGAAAGAGTATTTCTGACCAATGTGAATTTCTTTGCAGCTGTAACACTTCATGAATGAAATATATAAGGTTTTTGATTTTGCAGGTCATATGCAGTTCAGTTTTAGTGTTTATTGCATTTCTAGAGTGTATGAATGTTGCATCTTAGGTCACTGCATTTCTTGACTTTAATCTCTCATAATTTTCATTAAGGATAGACCATGCTTTAGTTGAAAAATGTTTTAAGTTTCATGGTTGCCATTTACTTTTCAGCAAGTGTTCTCTCTAGCCAGACAGTAGGGAATTTTTTTTTGTATGTGTTGGATGGCAAGAATAGAAGTTTAAATATTGGTGATTGTCTGTATCCTTATAAAATATATGCGTGGTGATGTTTTTACCATTCTTTTTCACAAGGATATCCAAAACTGTATTTCGCTAGGACTGCTTTCTTTTAAAATTTTGATAACAGGGTGGAGGTTGTTTGGAATTTTATGGAAGTTTTCTAATGAATAAGTTGATTTTTTTTCCAATCAAAAAGCAGTCATCTAAATATAAATTCCAATTATTTTCTATTCTATTCTTCAAGCTTAGCATACCGGCAATTTTTGTTCAAGAAATCCCGGTCATATCTAGAGTAGCGTAAGTTGGTGCCTTCTTAGTACCCATTGCAGTTCCACTGATTTGTAAATAACACTTGTTATTAAAGACAAATAAGTTCAGTGTTGTCTATCGGATAAGTGAAGCGTCTACAAGGATAAATTCCTCGTTTAACTTTTCGGGAAATATATATATATATATATATATATATATATATATATATATATATATATATATATATATAACGATATATCATGAGAACCCGATGAGGAAACTTAGCCGGAAACTAAGGGTAAACCTTAGCTTATAGCTTGTCTCGATGCAGATACATGTATTGCTATAATCAAGAATGAAAAAAATCGTTATAGACATAAATTAAAGAGCATATTGCAGAAGGGATGCAAAAAATATGGCTGAGGGATATCACCAAAGAAGAAGTTAAGTCTAAATCGTTTTTAATATAATGATAAAGAAAAAATATCTCAATACGTTTGCATCAAATTACAGAAAACAGACCTATAAAAAGGAAACCCAAACAGGAAAGGCAAAAACAAAAACATCAACAGGATAAAGGACAACAGAATATATCAAAGTCACAGATACCTGGACAGAATACGCAAATAAATCACAATAGAACCCATCCACCAGTGGATAGATCGAGACACAACACGTCATCGTCAAAGGTAAAGTACTAGTTACATGTAGATCTTGATCAACAAGTACATCAAAAGGTAACCGATCTAGATCAACTAGTTTACTTTGAGGTCGAGAAACAAGGTAACAACCAAAAGAAAATTACTTATCTAGAAAATGAGTACTGGCCCCTACACAATATTTTAGTAAGCGTATTTACTAAAATTTAATATAAACGCTTCTTATTTTTCCATGTTTGCGACATTTCCTTGGGAATCATTATAATGTGATACGTCGATTTTAATATCCAAAGCAACTTCCGGTCTAGAAATCATCCCAAGTTAAAGTGAAACTTTAGTTTAAGTGACGAAACTGTCATACGAAGGTAATATTCTACATTGAAATTTACCCATCTCGATTTTCTAAAATTAAATACTCTATTTTTGGGAAAATATAGTCGCGAATTTAAAAATCTGTTGATATTTACACTGGCATATTGAGTCTTTTACCGGTCAAGTTTGACAGGACAGAAGTTGACAGCGTGTCATTATAAGTGAAAAATGGTCCCACAATTTAAATTATAAAATATATAATTCTGCAATGTTGTGTTCTGATTTCTCAGTGAAAATAACACCTTATCTGTTGTACAGTGTGTAATCATGATAACATGATGATGTCAAACAGGAGGAAGGAAGCACCTGAAAAAAAAAAAACACATCTTCGCCGAGTGCCCTGGCTGAGGATCGAACCCGGCCCTTCTGGGTGATAGGTGAGCGCTCTACCACGAGGCTAAAAGATATTTACAAGTAAAAAGGCATGAAAAAAATTTAATTTGAATATTCACCATTTACTGGTAATTTAAAAATTTAATATTGGAGTGATTATTCACACATACGGTAGAATAACGCATGTTGTTGGCTGGCATTATTTACACATACGCATGCGCAGTATGATAACTTATATCAGCCTTATACGGACAAGGTGTATGTTCAATGAAGTATATCGGACTATTTAAAGGGTACCTGTAACCAAAATTTTTTTTACCACAATTGTTTTATATATTATTTAAATATAACAATAGTGAAAACCGCATCAAAATTGGTGACAAAATAAAAAAGTTATAGAGGTTTGAAATCCACATTTTATAACTTTCTCTTTATCGAAAAGTGAAACGCCTCGTTTTGAGTTATAAACGTGTGACGTCATTGCAGTATTAGAAGTAGTGTCTAACCTAATAGATAGTAGTAACAATGATGATATATTGCATATGTAGAAGAAAGTAACGACTCTGACATGTACCTTTTTATGTCAAATAGTTCGTCATTATTTCGGGAAGCAGTAGACAATCTTATCACTCATGAATTTGGAGTAAAACCGTTATTTATTTGAACCAGAAACGGACGAATCTGATGAACATATTGAGTCGAGTCCCGACCTACTCAAGAATTGTGACTGCATTTGGTTGCATAGCTGTTGAAAAATACTTGATGAGTGTTAACTTGTCAATAACACGAAAATTGATTTTATCTTTGACTATTTTAAGAAAATAAATTATTTTATGAAGTCGGACTGGACAGACTCGAGAATTACGATAAGTTGCATAGCTTTAACAAAAAATACGCGATTAGTTTTAACTAGTCAAATACACGAAAAATTAATTTTATCGTCGACATTTTAAAATGAATTAGATACCAAGTCGGACTGGACAGAATACTGGATGAAAATTATGGAACTTACTGTGGTGTCATGTGCTGATTTTGAATTTCTATTTAAATAATGCATTCAAAATTTTGAATTTTGAATGCATTATTTTAATAAAAATTCAAAATCAGCACATGACAGTGGCACCGGGTAAAAATCAATACATAAAAAAAACCAATCGTCTATGTTCTTTTGTGCAATGTTCATTGACAGTTGAAATTAAATGACCGTGATGTAGAAAACTTTTAAGTAGTCTGGCGGCATCACATTTCCTCGAAAAAGTTCACACAATTAAAGTTTGTAACATAGTTCTTTTCAACTGTCCCGATGGCTAATTAATGCTCGGATAATTAAAAAGAAAAAAAAAACAAATATTCCATCTCAAATTATTTTACGCGAAATATATTATAAATGTTTAAAATGAAATGACACGGATTTTAGAATGAGACCACATTTTAAAAAACGAGATAATAATAATAATAATTTTATGAATTTGTATATATAGAATAAAGAATTTAAGAAAATCACAGCTAAATATATGCCCAAGGAAAATGAAAACTAAAATCTAATAAAATCAAATGCTGTAAGTAGATCCATAAACATGTTTTAGATAGACTATTGTGGTCGTCAATTTTTAATTTTTGATTTTGCTAAAAAGTTATATTTTATTATTATTATTATTATTATTATTATTATTATTATTGACATGAAAACTAAGAAAGTATTCTTTTTCTTACTTTTTAAAATTTACAAATGAAATATCCATTTTTCCGGAGTGAAATCTTTATACTGTATATGATAAATAACGTTTACCAAATAAAATATTTTACTTTACTCGAACTGTAAACTGGTAAATATATAATTGTATATTACAGGACGTAAGATAACTTTATCAACCTGCAAATCAATTTTGCAAATTATAAGTGACATCCTGTTAATTACAGGTGTGGGTCTGAATCTAAGGAATGTGTCTAATAAACAAAAGGATTAATAATAATCCTAATTATCGGTACATGTCTAATGGATGTTAATTCCACTTCATTAAATAGTTTTCTTGTAAAATAATCATAGAAAGTTAAACTACGAGTTCGTATTTGACTTATCTTAGTAGTTGGTAAATAATATTCTGAAGAGGTATGTTACTGGTATGACGTCACAACACGAGAGCCTCGATTTCGACCTTTTTGATTTGGATTTCTAGAGATGCATTATAAAATCACCGATATCTACCTTATTATGGAATGGAATTTTATGGAATTTTCGCTACAGCCATATTTAAGTACGACGAATAAAATATGTCAAAACTGAAAATCGTTACAGGTACCCTTTAAAGCTGCATTAAGGTTATCAATTTTCTAAATTTTTTTTGATTTTCTAAAAATATATTCTTTTAAAAATAGATATCTTCTAACCACGATCCGTGACATTCATTTTCTAAAATTTCATTTCTTTTAGCTGTAAATAAACGGAATCCTCTGACCGGTTGGTCAGTGTTTTACGATGGTAATTATGAGCTTGGAGCATGCGCACGGATCATGTCGGATGTACGGAAAAACCCTAGAACCGAAAGTGAAACATAACAGATTACATTAATTGTCCTTCATTTATATCCGGATGTATTTGAAATAGTGTTTTGTATCCCTTACTAAGTCACAAATGACAAATTCAACGAAGTTCTGTGTTTAATTTATAGTATTTCACCGTTTTGAAAGTTGTGTTTAAATTACCCGGGTTTTTGATGACGTAACCATGTTCTAATATTAGATCCTACATGCTGCATCTCGCTGGGTAAATATTGTGATTTCTGTATTTATTCGAGCTTTTATTGTTGAACCAAATGTAACATTGTTCATTAGGAACATCATTAGTTAGATTAATGCCGTTTTAATTTTTTCTTTGGAAAACTTAATGCAGCTTTAATACGCTTATTATTATAGAGAACACTTAGCCATGAAGTGTTATTATATGCAATATTATATAAAATATATAATAATTATTGATATATTTATTTATTAATTTAAATATTTATCATATTGCTAATGAATATTTTTGTATAATATTGCGTTTAATAACTTGTTTAATATTATAGAGAACACTTAGCCATGAAGAGTTATTATATGCAATATTATATAAATATTTATAAATTATATAATAATTACCGATATATTTATTTATTTAAAACATCATATTGCTAATGAATATTTTTTTAATATTTGTATAATATTTCATATAATAACTTGTCATGTTTCCAGATCCCATGACGAGCACCTGGTTCTCACGGGATCCATTTATTTGATTAGTTATCCATCCCGATGATTTTGATTTAATAAAAATTTTACTGTTTATTTTGAATTTTTTTTTATTGTGTTTTGTTTAAAATAAATAACCAATATACGAAAAAAAATTATGGACAATCAATATATCTGAAGTTGCACATAGAATGTGGATCTCACGAATAAAGCCACAACTGATCACCTCAGATAATTATTTGTGCCGGCCTTACAAATTTATTTATGAAACAATTATTTCAAAAATCACTTAACTACTATTTACAGAGAACTTTTAATAACTAATTCTATTGTTTTTCCATATTACAAAAATCGCTGCAAAAATAAGTTGAATCAGACTTTGCCAAAGACTCAATTGGTCCAGAATCTACGCAAGATACATGGAACCATTCACCGCAATGAATACATTCAACCGTCTCGTCAGTTTTCTGGTCATACATATTCCTGCAACGGCAATATATTTCTATCTTTTGCCGACCATGTTTTGTTATGTTACGCCTATTTGGCTTTATGAAATGTGGAAATGGGGTAAATTCAGATTGTTCTAAGCATTTTACCAAATGTGCTCTCATTTCTTGTTGATAAAAGAAGAAAGTTGCCGGATCTTTTCCTAAACAGATAACAAGACTGATTGCAATTACAATTAAACCGCAATCTAAACTACCAGATTGTTGTTGTACTAGTTTATGGTTTGTTTCGATATGTTTGTTTTCACTTTTCAAAATTGCTCAGATTTGTTTTATCGTTTCAATAGAAGCTGGTTTGTTGAGACTGTCATATAGATTGATATTACGGTCTTCACAATCGATCATTGAAACTACAATCCAATGTCCTAAACTATTGGGACCTTCAAATAAAATTTGAACCATAGGACCAGAAACGGGTGTGAATAAGTTTATATTTTGCGAATGCAAAGTTGTCTTGAAACCCTGAATTTTGAATTGAGATTTTGTGTCGCCGTCAAAACCTCGTCTGTTAGCATTCTGCGTCAATTTCATTTTTGTGTTCATTTTCATGTTAAAGGTAATTAATTACGTTGACACGAATGCTCAATTAATTACTCAGCATCCTGTGTTCAAGGCGTTCATTACATTATTTCATTAGCAAACTCCTGTGTTCACGTCCTTATCACAATAGTAATCAAAGCGAACGATTGCGTTAACTAGTTGAATACGATTCATGAACACTATTCATAAATTAATAACTTAATTTTTTATCCGTACACACATCTTGATTTGATTATGTTTTTAAATTTTAATTTTACTTAATAATAAATTATTTTTCTTAATTAATAATTTGTAATAATTTATTTTTAATTTTAACTAGTGTATTTCAATTATTTTTTTTAATTCTATATATAACATTTTTAATATAATTAGTATTGTCGTTATCAAATTTTTCACATTTAATAATCAATTTATGGTTTTTATTATATTTTAATTATTTATTTTTAATCTTACCTAGTATATTACACATAATTATTTTATAATCATTCATGATTATTTTATTCTTATACATGATTTTTTTAATATTATACATGATTATTTTATTATTATACATAATAATTTTTAAATTCTATACATATTGTCGTTATCAAACTTTTTATTTAATGATAACTTTTTTTTTCATAATTATTTTATTTAAGTATATTAGACATAATTATATTATTATTATACATGATTTTTTTATTATTTTTTTTTTATTATACATGATTTTTTTATTATTATAAATAAAAAATTTTTAATTCTATACATATTGTCGTTATCAAACTTTTATTTAATAATAATTTTATCTTAAATGGTTTTATTAGTTTGATAATTTATTTCATGTATTCTTATATTACTCATCGTATCGTATTAAATCATTGGACCATAGGTCCGATATACTTCATTGAACATACACCTTGTTCGTATACGGCTGATATAAGTTATCGTACTGCGCATGCGTACGTGTAAATAATGCCAGCCAACAACATGCGTTATTCTACCGTACGTGTGAATAATGTCGGCCATTTAAAATACCATATATATCTTTAAAGATCTTTTTACAAGTATTATTTAGACTCCCCCAAACATTGATGTAACCCATGTTGGTTTTGTCTTATTCAGTTAGAAAAATGAACAATTGAAGTGCCTCTTTGATTATTAAATTAGTCTCCTAGATTGTTACCATTGCCAGGTATTAAGTGTCTTACAGTACTGTAATCCTCTAACAATACCTGCTGTGAATACAACAACTTATACATGGTATCCTTATTACTTGTTTCTTTCCTGATTCTAATTGCAAGAATAAAAAAGATAGTTAAATCACAAATAAAATATTTAACTAAGAAAACATCTTAACAAAGGAAGTACCTACCAAAGAAAATACCTACATAAAGATGGAGCCAAACAAACCACTTTAAGGTTGAAAAGACATAGAGGCAAACAGGCATAAGGGCAAAAAAACCTGATGCCAAAATCTGGTGGCATATCCATTTCTCTCTCTTTCTTAAACTTAAATGATAAATTTTGTTTTTTTAGGTACAGTGAATTATTTGGATTTGAAAAATGAAAACCACATCTACTTTATAGAGATGAATTTGCTAGACAGAGTAACAGATTATTTTTGTTTGAAATGAAAAGGGCATATGCTGTGTCCTCTCTGTCTAAATCTTGCAATGGAACTACTAAACAGCAACGTCTAGATGTCTGTAAATTGGAAACAGAACCATCAGCATCTACTTCCAAAGTAGAATTTCCACAGCACAGAGATATAAAAAGGGCTGGTCCTTACTTACTTGGTAAGATATTAGTATGTACAGACAAACCTGTGTAAACTGAAACTTGTATGTACAATATAATAAAAACATAACAGTCCTAATTTATTGAGATATAATATCAATCACTTTTTGTATTTTGGAATTTTAATACTGCAGTGTCTTTTTGTGATGAATAATTTTTTTTCTTTGCCATTGGAGCAGAAATTTGAATGAAAAGTTTTTCATTCAAGCATGAGTTCTTTGTCTTAAAAAAATTTAGCTTCTGTAGCCCTGTTAGATGATAAAGTAAAAAATAAAATGGATGGGTAATTGTCTTTTGTTGCCCCAAAAATGACTACGTTATTATGTGTTAGTAAATACATGTATAGAAAATATTAGATATACACATGTACCCTATAAATCTATTGACTTTAGGTCCAAGATTAGGATCATCACCAGTTAGAAGTATTGTACAATGTTTAGCAAGGAAAGAGGGGACAGATGATTTTTATACACTCAAGGTATGTTCAAGAATTTAAAAGCAATTTATAACTTAATTTAACCATTATGGCTTTAGTTTAATATTCAGTTACAATTAATTTTGTCATGTTCACTGGCTTTTATACATGTAAATTTGACTACACTGTGGTCATTGCTAACCTTTCAAAAGGCAAGAAATTTTCATTTGGGTAATGCATGCATATATATATATATATATATATTTTAAGTGCATGTGTTAAGTAGTTAAGTATTTTTTTTTTTTTTTTTTTTTTGATCATGACACTACAAATCAACACTCACACAAAACATAACCATAACTTATTAGTGATTAAATTTTATTTTGTAAATTTGTTTGATAGATTTTAACTTTTGAAGATAAGGGACGTGAGAGCCAGGATGGTAGACAAGGGAAGATGTTAATGCACACAGAATACTCACTTCTATCATTGTTAAGATACCAAGATGGAGTAGTACACCACCATGGACTTTTTAAAGTATGTATTTGGTATTTTAGTGAGTTTGAAGTTTTCCTATTTCTGGTAGTGGAGTTGAGTGGCTTAATGATGTTAAGCACTCCAGTCAAGATGTATATGAAGGAAGTCATTTATTAGATGGTTGAAGAAATTGGAGTACATTAGAAAAATAATAACCTTTTGCAAATTAATTGACCAACTTTCCCGCACTAAGATCAGTCAAAATGGTATGGCTGTGAGAATTGCTGTGATTTGTAAGCATTGGTATTTGTACCTAGGCTGTGAGAATTGCTGTGATTTGTAAGCATTGGTATTTGTACCTAGGCTGTGAGAATTGCTGTGATTGTAAGCATTGGTATTTGTACCTAGGCTGTGAGAATTGCTGTGATTGTAAGCATTGGTATTTGTACCTAGGCTGTGAGAATTGCTGTGATTTGTAAGCATTGGTATTTGTACCTAGGCTGTGAGAATTGCTGTGATTTGTAAGCATTGGTATTTGTACCTAGGCTGTGAGAATTGCTGTGATTGTAAGCATTGGTATTTGTACCTAGGCTGTGAGAATTGCTGTGATTGTAAGCATTGGTATTTGTACCTAGGCTGTGAGAATTGCTGTGATTGTAAGCATTGGTATTTGTACCTAGGCCATGAGAATTGCTGTGATTGTAAGCATTGGTATTTGTACCTAGGCTGTGAGAATTGCTGTGATTGTAAGCATTGGTATTTGTACCTAGGTGGGAGCATTGGTATTTGTACTTAGGCTGTGAGAATTGCGGTGATTTGTAAGCATTGGTATTTGTACCAAGGGTGTGAGAATTCCTGTGATTTGTAAGCAGTGGTATTTTTACCTAAGCTTAAAAATTGCTGTGATTTATGAGCATTGGTTTTGAACCACTTGGTCACTGAGGCCCCTGTTCTGAAAAAAGAACTTTACCAGAATTTTAGAAAATATTCATATTAAACCTAAATGATTTATGCCTTAGGTATAATGTTAATGTTTTCCTGTCTGTCACTTTTGTAATGCAATTTATGCAATATTTTTTTTTTTTTTAGTAAAAGAACAATTTCAAGTTGTTTGTTTACCTCTAATGACAGTCAGTACAAACCCATAGAAATATTTACAAATGTTTTATTTTCACATATTGTTACTCCTGCAATTTTATATGCTAAAATTTTCCTAATTTACATTATATCAATAAAGATTTAATTTCAATTAATTAAATTAAGTCCATTTGTCCATCAGTTTCAGAATAGTTGCCATTGTCAAGATAGAAAAATCAAGCTAAGATGTTTTATGCTGAGTGTTGTACACTCCGTCATGAATTTTTCAATTATATTGACGCAGTCACATTTTGGTTATAGAATAACATGAACACCAGATAGAACTAACAAACTGTCTCACACGTCTTAACACACTTCTAATCCGTCTAAGTGTTATTGAAGAAGAGATAAAAGCTGGAATTTGAAACCATTTAGCCACAAAGGTCCTAATATATATACATGTATATATATATATATATATATATATATATATTCAGTGATGCTTTTATTATCATATATATTTTAAAGTCCTGTCACACTGAAACATAAGATTTAAAATATTTCAAAATGTAAAATAAAAGTGATTTGAATTTTTATGTAATTTCAGGATGAAGCATGGGAAGAAAAAGAAACGTTGGATTCACATGGACAGATCGAGTATACTGGACAAAAGAAACATAGACTGTGTCTAGTTTTGGACTGTTTGATACCACATGACTTCAGTGATAGAAATGCTGATTTAGTCAATCTTCAGCATTATGTTATCAAAGAGAAGAAATTGTCAGAGAAGGAAGCTATTGTTATATTTTATGATATAGTTAGAGTTGTAGAAAATCTTCATGAGGTAGCTTCATCATATATATATATATATATATATATATATATATATATATATATATATATATATATATATATATATATATATATAGCAGCCTTTTTTCAACAGAATGTTAAAATACTCAAGGAAGGTCTCAAAATTAGAATGTCTGGAAAAAAGTGAAAGTTATTTTGCTTATTTATGAGAGACTATAAATATAGTGAAATATTTTCTTTAAATTTCCATTTAAATAAAAAAAGTCTGTATGCTAAATTTTTTTAAAGGTATGTTCGAGGTTTTAATACAATATTACTGGTACCTATAATTAACCACATCACTAAGAAGGCCAGTGTTACTATGTGGTTAGATGTTTTACAGTTAGTCAAAAATATTTTGTACTAATTGAGGCAGGCATTTATGCCACTTTAAATAAAAGGGCAGTAGATTCATTTTTATGAGAGTTATAAAATTGTATAAACATGTACTTGCAAATTCATCATATAAAATCCAACCAAAAAATCATCTTCCTGCTATTTGTTACTATTTCTGATACACGTATTACTTTTTATTTTAGAAAAATATTGTACATCGTGATCTAAAGCTTGGAAATATGGTTCTTAATAAAAGAACAAGAAGGGTAATTATCACTAACTTCTGTCTGGGAAAACATTTGATGTCGGAAAAAGATTTATTGAAGGACCAGAGAGGTAGCCCAGCATACATCAGTCCTGATGTACTTAGTGGTAAGTTATTCAATGTAGAATCTTATCATTTAAGTAAGAGTAATTTTGTTGTCATTTTCTTGTTGTTCTAGAATTTTCTTCTACTGTTTCAGAGCACCTTTTTGTAATTGAATTATCTGACTGTAAATCTTTAATCAAAATTAGAATTTAGAAATTTTTTTTCAGTTGTTGCTGATAATTGGTTCTTCGCTAAAAAAAGTGATAAATGTATACTATACCATCATTCAGTGCCGGCTAAATGCAGACATAAGTAAATCACATTTAGATTAAATATCAGCAATTCCCTTTTTTCGGGTCCAGTTAATCTCACAGAATTAACAAAATGTGAAAGTAAAATGAATCAGAAAATTTTCTGATTTAGTGTAGAATTATGAATAGTACTTGTTAATAATATGATCTTGGCACAGATTACCATGGACTCTGATCATGAAATAGCTACAAATAGAAGTTTTTGATACAACAAATCAGCTGGAGTAAAAATTTGTAATTTATCATATTTTCTAATTCAGGTAAACCATATTTGGGTAAACCCAGTGATATGTGGGCTTTAGGAGTTGTATTGTTCACCATGTTATATGGCCAGTTCCCATTCTATGATAGTGTACCACAGGAACTGTTTAGGAAAATAAAAGCTGCAAAATTCAGTATACCAAAGTAAGTAAAAATAATGCTGACTTAATTTGTCTGTTGATTTCAGTAGTTTAAAATCTGTCAGTAAAAACCACTTAACAATGGATGTGATCCCTAAATATGGATTTATCAAACAGTCCAAAACCTGATATAGTGAACATCTCTATATAAAGTGAATCTGTTTGTAAAAACCACAGAACAATAGATGTGATCCCTAAATATGGATTTATCAAACAGTCCAAAACCTGATATAGTGATCATCTCAATATAAAGTGAATCTGTTTGTAAAAACCACTTAACAATGGATATGGCAAGCAAATTGCACAATAATTCGAGAAACCTACATTTACGCCGTAAAACCTAGTTTTGCGGTCGTAAAACCTACTTTTACGGTCGTAAAACCAGGTTTTGCACCGTAAAACCAACTTTTGCGATCGCAAAACCTAGTTTTACGAATTATTGTGCAATTTACGCCGTTAAACTAGGTTTTACTATCGTAAATGTAGGTTTTACGATCGTAAAACTAGGTTTTGCGATCGCAAATGCATATTTTTATTTTTTGTGCAATTTGCGTTGTAAAACTAAGTTTTACGGTATCATAACGTGTATGAACACCGTAAAACCTACTTTTACGGTCGTTAATTTTATTATCAGTCGCAAAGCCAAATTTTACGTCGTAAATGATAATTTACTTTATACTTGTGCACAGTATTAACATTTACGTTATCTGATTGGTTAATAGTTTTAAATGTCATGTAACCCTTATTTGATTGGATAAAGTGTATGTGACAACAATATTAGATCAAAATCATTAATCGATCTGTTGAATAATAAACAATTTAGCTTGTGGTATTTTCTAAATAAAGCAATTTTTAAAAAAAAAAATCGAATAAGGCCATAAAAATTATTAGTATTAGGGTTTGTTTTAATGATATATTTTAGAATGTTACATATCTCTGACTGGGTTGTATCAGCGACATTAAAACCGTTTAAAAATCACTGGTTGTATAAATATTACCTATTAACTACTTTGTTTGTATAAGTAATCAGTAGTAAATAAAGTATTTAAAATATAATAAAAATTTAAAAAATTATTTGGGTAAAATATAACATTTTTTTAATTCGTGTGAATTAAAGATATTATAAAGATATTTTATATCATTAACAAAACAATAACGTGGAATCTTAAGACAATGGGAAATAATAATGATAATAATTTGACATCGGTAAATATTAATAAATACTAGTAAATTATGTTATTGTCCCCAATTAATCTGTATTGTTGTACGGCACAAGTAGATACGTGAATATGTCCTCATCTATCGGAGTCTGTCATAATATCGAAGAAGCCATGCATTCGAATTTATATACAAGCTTAACACCTGGCATGTTATATCAAAATTTTAAACACTTCTTGTTATTATTATTGACCTGTTCGTATGAGTTACATGATGAAGAACCTTGTTAGTGATTCATTTTTCGGAAAAGTAATTTTTTATCATTACTTTAACAGAAAATAGGATTGCCAGTAGAATTTCTATGCTAAACTATTGCACAATCTCTTTTAGCTAAAACTTTTAATTTTATGTTTAAAAGTCGTAAAATATTTATTTTTAAATTTTCTCTGTTTTCGACGTTGTATTTAAGTCAATAATTGTGTCTAGATGTGTTTTAGGCAGGGTGTCACACTTACTTAATGTATTTATTTGTGAATACTGTTAAATATCATTAAATTATGATATGTGACACTTTAATACACTATTTTACTGCTACATTTTCTTTACTGTATACCGTAAAGTCAATAAAAATAAATGATTAATAAATTTAAGTGCTAAAATGATTTGCCGAAATCTCTGAAATTCTTACAATTCCCATCGAGTTTACCCGATTGAGCCAAATAATAATAATAATAATAATAATAATAATAATAATAATAATAATACTATTTCAAACAATTCAAGTTTGTTGTTACAAGGGAAAGAATATTCGTGTTCACTAGGTTCAATTTAAAGCTATACACACTTCATTTTATTTATTTATTTTATTTTATTCTATTCTATTCTATTCTATTCTATTCTATTTTATTTTATTTTATTTTATTTTATTTTATTCTATTCTATTTTATTTTATCTTATTTTATTTTATTTTATTTTATATTCTATTTTTATTTATTTATTCATTTATTTATTTTTTATTTATTTTTTATTTATTTATTTATTTTTTCATTTATTTATTTTTTATTTTTATTTTTTTTATTTATTTATTTATTTATTTATTTATTTATTTATTTATTTATTTATTTCAAAAATTAAAAATACAACTCCAAAGTATTAAGATTGTAATCGGTCAAAAAGTTTAATTTTGTCCTAATTCATTAACATAAAAACTTTTAAATAATAATATTTCTTTTATTACAATCCGTAAAAAAAAAGTGTTATTAAAAATGCCATATCATATTATGCCTTCAGAATTTGGAGAAAAAGACACGTCGTATCCACCCCCTACAAACCAAACTCGTACATAAGTTTAAAACATGAATTAATAATGGCTTATATATTCTACTTATCTTTCTGGTTTTTTTTAGTCATAACACACACGCACATGCACTTTCAATTATTGTAAATTTTTGAACAACACATCAATTAGCGCGCCACGAATCCATTTGTAACGAGCAATCTCATTGGCTAACTTATTTGATGTTCGTAAAACCAGGTTTTACGATCGTAAATTTTCTTAACGGTCGTAAATGTATTTTCTTTAAAAATGCACAATAATTGTTGTAAAACCTGGTTTTGCACCGTCAATTAACATTTACGAACGCAAATGCAATTCAACTTGAAAACCTGAATTTACGGTCGTAAAACCTAGTTTTACGGCGTAAATTGCACAATAATTCGTAAAACTAGGTTTTGCGATCACAAAAGTTGGTTTTACGGTGCAAAACCTGGTATTACGACCGTAAAAGTAGGTTTTACGACCGCAAAACTAGGTTTTACGGCGTAAATGTAGGTTTCTCGAATTATTGTGCAATTTGCTTGCCATAAATGGATGTGATCCCTAAATATGGATTTATCAAACAGTCCAAAACCTGATAAAGTGACCGCCTATATATAAAGTAAACTTGACCAATATGTTAGGTTTCTTTTACTCCAAGATTTAATCCCTCCCCCCAAAAAACTCTATTTAGTATTAAAAGCACCTGTCTATAAAGTATATTTCAAAAGTCCTGTGGGTGTCTTTATATACCGGTTTTATTATACAGGTAACCAGTAAGTTTTATTCAGAAGCTAAGTTTGCATGTAGGTCTGAAAGTTTGTCCCACAGTTTGATTTTTGATTACAGACTTTGTCAAAGGTTATCCTAAGTGATGAATTGTATGTGAGTGTTATATAACACACTTTCCAATTACACCTTTTGTTCTTGTATTCTGATATTGTAAATTCAAACTGATCACATGACAAGACCAGTTTATATGTAGATATTTTATATATTCTCTATACTGTAACAACAGTTTATGGGAAATTAAAGTATTATTATTATTAGACTCTGTTTGCGATGAAAAATTAAAGCTTGTTCTCAGATCCTGTAAAAATGGTCTTTACATCCAATTATTACATTTATGATTATTTTGTTCAAGAAAAAAAAACTTTAGTGATAAATCATTATTCATTATGAAGGGAGCTTGGTGGCCGAGTGGTCTAAAGTGCGCACTTACAGACAGTGCCTCTCACCGCCTGGGTTCAAATCCTACTTGGGACAGATCCTAGTGTAAGGAAGTTTTCAGTTCACTTGCTGAAAGTCTGTGGTTTTCTCCAGGCATTCCGGTTTCCTCCACCATCCCAGAACTGACCGCCTCAAAATAAGTGAAAGAATCTTGACTGGGGCGTAAAACACCATTACTCCACTCCACTCATAACTCATTATGACATGAATTCTGTTTGTTTTAGTGATGGAAGGGTTTCGGAAGATACAACAGCCATTATACGTAATTTACTTGTGTTAAATCCAGAAACACGTCTATCAGCTATACAGGTGCTTGGTAAATTAAGAGGTGTAATAGCAAGATGGTATGATATTTATTTTCAGAATTTGACAGATCTGAAATATAATGTTAATATTAAAGCTGCATTAAGTTTTCCAAAGAAAAAATTAAAACGGTGCTAATCTAATTAATGATGTTACTAATGAACAATGTTACATTTGGTTCAACGATAAAAGCTCTAATAAATACAGAAATCGCAGTATTTACCCAATGAGATGCAGCATTTGGGATCTAATATTAGAACATGGTTACGTCATCCAAAACCAGGGTCATTTAAACACAACTTTCAAAACAGTGAAATATGATAAATTAAACACAGAACTTGGTTGAATTTGTCATTTGTGACTTAGCAAGGGATACATAACACCATTTCAAATACATCTGGATATTATTGAAGGACAATTAATGCAATCTGTCATGGATTCCGTTTATTTACAGCTAAAAAAAATGAAATTTTAGAAAATGAATGTCACGGATCGTGATAAGAAGATATCTTTTTTTAAAAAAATATATTTTTAGAAAATCAAAAAAAATTCAGAAAATTGAAAAACTTAATGAAGCTTTAAGCCCCAACAGATTGTTTTTTAAGCCGTCTTTTATAATCTAATAATGTGAACAACTGAATATTTCTGTTAATTTGAGATCTGATCCTGCTTGCAAAAATTTTATACGTTAAAATCTCAATGTTTGAGATTTGCTGGATTTCTGAAGAAAAAGAGTGCAATAATAGTGCAAAAAAACTCATGTGACCTAATCTGATACAGACATAATTTAAATAAGCTTATATTAATCTCAATGAATAATAATAGATCTGCATGCATTTCAGTTTCTTTAAAATAGAATCATAGTATTTAAACTAGCTATCATCTACCAGATGAGCAATTTAGGCCCATTGTGTCTTTTGTTTCACTTTGTTACAGTTTTGATCTTTTTAAAAATATTGTTAATCAGGAAATTTTTGGTGCTATTTTTTTGCTTAAATTCATGGCAGTAACAAGATACAAAAAGAAAACTTAACCAATTTTTAATTTGACATATTTCACTTGCTTTTGCACTAAGCATCATATGGCATCATGAAAATAAAATTAATTGAATTTCTGGAAAATAAAATACTCTCAAAAATAAATAGGAAAATTTCAATTTACAGTAGTTTAAGAATTTATACAATTCCAGGATTCCTCCAATTAAGTGAAATTGCTCAACTTTGCTCAGGCTTCAGTATCTAACTCAACTATTTTAGTGAAAACTGACATTCAGTGTGAAGGTTGACTGAGATAAGATCAAATTTTGAGATTTTTTTTTAAAGTTAAAATCTAGTTATGATTCAAAAACTCATTCTGAGAAATTTTGAGTTTCGAGTAAACAGGTCCAAAGGAAGAGGTAAAAATTTGTGTTTCACATGAAGTAATCTTTCGTATAATAAAACACAAGTTGTTTAGAATGATTAACTGAAAATTTATATAGGTCATTGTAAAATTTGTGAAAGAATTGTTTAAAAATTACTAGATGTACATAATTATTTATTCAAACCTTTCTATATAATTTAAGGAGGGCCATGTCAACATTATCTGTGCCATTACAAGTGGTACCCGATATAAATGAAGAAGAAGCTAAACCAGGTCACAGTAAAGACTCACACATCGTCCCAGGAAGTTCTAAGACAACATCGTCACTAGAGAAAGAATTACAGCGAACATATAGACCTAGTAACAGTCTGTTTGATCCTTTAACAGACCAAACAAAGACCCCAATGACAAGGAGACGAACTCCGTCAGCTCAGCCGCTTATCCGTAGAATGGACAATGACGCACAGCCGTTAACACCTGCTGAGATACTGGCTCATAGACAGATTTTATCATCACATAGATGATCCTTAACAACCCTTCACACTTAATGGTTTAGACAAAAGATATAGGTATTTAAGATGTTGCTTTGGAAATGAGGGTGTAAATGACACAATAAAATAATAATGCAGTCACACCTCTGTCAAAAAGGCCACCTCAGGAGAACGTAAATTGGGTTTTATAAACAGGTGGTGATTATATACAGGTTTAGAAGAAAAGGTCAGGTCTGATATTTGTGGATTTGAATACTGTAGATGTGGTTATTTTTATGTTAACAAATTCATACAAATATTGTTTTATATTTTGGCAATTTTTTTCTACTTAATGTTTTAGAAATTAAGCAAGACTATATTTTGAGATATAAATGAAATTGATCATTCCAAAGCAGTTATCTCGGTGAAAATCAGAAGCAAAATACTGCCCATGACATAGAATTTATCAATTTATTAGATGGTATATGTTATTGTAATGATTAGCTTTGGTTATAGTTTAATCTCATAATTGTTTAATCATGTTCATTAATTGGTGTATGCCGAAACCAATCTCATGGCATTAATAATTTGAGAGATTCTTAATCTATCTCGGAACGTCAGTCTAAATCAGAAATTTTAATGAGAAACTTTTTATTGTGCTTCTCTTTGGGTTGAAGTTGCATTCATTTTTTTCAGTCATTTTGAATATTGTTATCCTGTTGTTAGGAGATAGGAAATATGATGTGTTCATATCTGCATGTCTTGATGTTCCTTCACCTCTCTCCCATGTGAGGAGAGAAACGTTATATACCTGTATTTATATACAGTAAAACCTAGTTATAATGCCCTCAATAACTTGCCATCTTGCTTTTCCCCTCACTATTGTGAAGTCAGAAAGTCTATTTCTTATATGTTTTTCTTTATAAGTGTATTTTATCACCTAACCCCTTTATGACTGATAATTCATGGCAATAAGTTATCGAGGTTTAAGTGTATATGGTATATCTAAATCTTGTCCTACCCATCTATTCAGAAACTTATGGCTTCTAAGTTAATGCAGTTGATGTATGAATTAAGGATCATAGCCTCAGGCCCAAGTCATTCAGGGTGCTCGCAGAAATGCTGCTCATTACCCTTGGAATAGACTGGCATTCAAGTAATGTTGTGTCATAATCTGTACATAGACTTAAATGCTAGAGCTGAAGAGACCATAGACTTGGACAGACTTTAACTTTACTAATCTGGTTAAAATGGCTGGGACTGGAATTTGACAAACACTGACCATATAGATAGCTAATAAGTGAATGAGCCCATATACTTGGACTGATTTTCACATAACTATTCTGGTTATAAAATCTAGGTTTAGAATGTTTCAATCAAAAATATTAGATAGACAACAAAACTTTTTTTACATATACACAAAAAAGAATAAAGGCATATTAATCTATATTGCATTTTAACCTTGGTAATTGGTTGTGAAAATTCAATTTAAATCATGATAAAATTTGATGGAGAAAAATTATTTGATTGCATGTTCACATTGTGTGTGTGTGTGTGTGTGTGTGTGTGTGTGTGTGTGTGTGTGTGTGTTCCAGTAAATGTAATAATGATGGATAAGAAAGCATAGTTCAGTTTTTTTTTTGTAAATTTTTAATTTCTACCATGTTAAGTGCAGGTTACTTATTGATTTTTAATATAAAATGTGTTTATTGTCATGGTCCCCAGCAAATTGATGAACAACTTCACAAAAACATTGTATTAACTTTAGCAAAATGGAGTGGTGTTTTACCTCCAATTAAAGATTCTTTCACTTATATTAAGACAATCAGTTTTGTGATTATGGAAGAGGAAACCAGAGTGCCCATAAAAACCACCGACCTTATGCAACATATAAGCAAACTTTATTGCACCAGGTTCTGATGTCGGAGTAGGATTTGAAGTTGTAACTTAGATGTGCTGTGATTTTATGCACACACCTAAGACTTTCTTGTTGCAAAAACCCTAGTTTTTAGGAATTACATGTATGTGCCATAATTCTGGTCCATAAGTTCTAGTCCATTAAACAATTTTCAGAACTTGCTACATGTAGTATTTCAATTATTTTATGTATCATAGGTATAATATCAAATATTACCGAAACACATGATGTTAACCCTCATAACCAAATTGTTGGTTGATCAAAGTTGATTTCATTTAATAAAGGCATTTTATCTAGCGTTGGGCCTCTCTTCGTGGTCTCGACATTGGATTTTGATTTTTGAACTTGGATCTCTGTTACTTATGTACATATTATGAAATGTTTTATAAAACAAATTTTTAAAACCAAAAAATTATATTATTGTTATATTTTGAGGTCATCTCCAAATGTTTCTGAGAAATTTTTAAGAGGACCCTAACTATTATACACATATATAATGAGCTCCTATTTGTTATTATTAATCATTATTTTTAATATTTTTGTCACTGCCATACTGTCAATACGTGATGTAGTCATTGACATTTTGTTATGCCATTAACTTGGTAGTTATAAATTATATACTGGTATATATATATGTTTATATACACTTATATAGATATATGGTTGTATGTTTCATAGAGATTATAAATGTATTACATTTCATTTTTACATGTACATGTATTTAGAATTAGATTTACATGTATTTAGATGTTTACACATAGACACATGATGTCATCCTGCTTTACGATCATTTTTATTTTGCTACCTGAAAGATGATGTATATATAAATCACTACATCCTCAACTATGACAGCATTCTGTCTTGATTTCCAGATGATAACTCATTTATATTGATCAGATTTAGGTCAAACTTGTTTTTGCATGTTTATTAGTTCATTTTGTGTGATGAAGTCTAAAAAAATTAATTAGCATACTGCAATTTGATTGGTTAACAGTTTCCAGATGATAACTTCTGTAGTTTTGATTTGATTTTGTTATTATCTAAGTACTTAAATCAAGTAAAATGCATGGCAAAGTTTATAAAAAAAATTATAATACATGTACTGCAATCTGGTCAATCATTCTTTTATAATAATTTTGGTAATGGTACAAAGGACGGAATTTGGCTCCACAATCATTCCTTAAAAATAAAATGTACTGATGCAGATATTTATCATTATCAGGACGGAATTTGGCTCCACAATCATTCCTTAAAAATAAAATGTACTGATGCAAATATTTATCATTACATTTAATGGTTCTTTTTTAAATTTTAAAATCTTAAATCATCTTTATATTCAACAAGTCTGGTTTTAAATTTTTGATGTAAAACATGGATATACAAATGCTTGTTACAAGAAAATAGAAGTCGCCTATGAATATGCCAAATGATCAGTTGTTTAGTAACATTATTTAACAAAGTTTCTGATAATGTTTATTGTTCTGATATGAGTTAATTGACTCTGGTCACATGACCAGACTTTTACATACAGTATATTCATTTTGGGATATTTATTATTCAGCTCTATTTTTAGACAAGAATACATGTACATTTGTCCCCAAAATGAAAATTGCTTTGAAAATTCATTTATTATGTGAAGCATAATTGATCAGCTATACTTATGAATCATTTTGTCAAATTTTGGTTTCTGATACTTAATAATTTATCTCAGTTTCAGATTTAAATAGTACGCAAAATTTATATATCTTAAAAATAATCAAAGAATCATCAGGTTAAAGAGCTTTTGGCACCCAGCTTCCCTAATTCATCGTTATATTCTGAAGAAATAACCAAGAATAATCAAGTATAATCAGCTAATTATTCTGCTTTAATGTTTTCAATTTCGTTGATACTAAAAATATGTTCTTTTAGTCATACATAGTATGTCAACATGGTTTTTGTCAAGCCTGGCATCACCATAAGGCGAGACTTAGGTGTTACTTTTCCGATGTTGGTGGCAGTGGCAGTGGCAGTGGCGATGGTGGCGTAGGCAGTGGTGGCGGTGTGTCAAAATGTGAAAGTTTATGTTAAAGTCAAAAACTAACCAGGCGAGACATTTTATTCCGTGGAATTCTTGTTCATCAAGGAGAGACTATCTAAAGCCATTTTACAGAAACAAATAAGCGTTATTTTGCCTGATGTTACACATTTCATTTTTGGTCACATTTACCATATTAATATCTTTGAATTCATTATATCATACATGTTATGAGATCTCATCTTAATTTATTAGTCTTAAGCATTTTGAGTGTTAAAAAATCATCAAATATTCTTCTTTGATAAACATTATCCAGACAAATAATTTTACCTATAGTCTTTATTTAAGCGTTTGCATCCTTTTTAAAAGTTATAATTGAAAATTTTTAATGAGCTACATTGTTTTGTTAAACAAAATTTTCAGACCCTAACACACATTGTTTCGATTTTCGAAACCAGATGGTGTTAGATTGAAACGCCTTTTATTGTAAAGAACCACAATAACAAAGTAATATATATACTGTATATCATTTTCTTTCAGTTGTCTGAATTGTTTAGTACAATTTAGTAAATTGGTCAAATTTACACTGCCTGTATGTAGTAAATAAGAGCTATCTTCCCACCACCCCCTGAGTGAGCCTCAATGAGTGTAAATTTTTAGTTGCCTTATGTCTTCTGAAGGCAGCTGATCATGTACTGTAAACATACTAATTTTAGGGTGTTTGTATTTTAGTGCAATTTACATTCTCGACTAATTCACCTAGGTTTAAATTAGTGCAAAACAATTTTTTGAAAAACAGACTATAAGTCAAAACATGTATTTAGCAGTGTATTTAAATAAGCGCCTAGTGCTAAATCTCTAAAATTAATACATCACTAAAATAAGTATGTTTACAGTATTAACAGTTACACTGTGTTTCAACTTAATTATTATTATACATACACTTATTAAAGTTTTCATAGTCTAGATCAGAACTGTAATAAAATGAATTGTCATCTCAAAAGTTTTTATTGAATTAATATTTGTTAAACTCAAGCAAGATATCTCCCTTAGTAATGAATGAATTACCAGTTAAATTATCTGTCACCTTGGTTACAAGCCCAAGACACATTTGTTATGTTTACAAATAGAAAATCAGTTTGAGATTTTTTTTTTAAACAAATAACCAAGTGGTAAAGAACATAGACTTTTGATTAAAGGACCATGGGTTTGACTCTTAGACAGGCTGAATGGAATGTTCTTAAGACATTTAATTCTATAAGTATCCAGATGATAAAGGAACGGACACTGACTGAAATGCTCAGGATTGTCATTTTGGGCAACTAGTGGTTCATCTTAGGAATGGTCTTGTACTCTACTGGAGCTGCTTCATGAGATTTGAGTTTAACTAATGAACAATTAAAATTTCTATATAAGCCAGTGCTTTTAACATAAATGTTTAAAAGTTTGTAAATACTGTTATTAATTTAAATGACAGATAATTAAATTATAGTTTAATGGTAGTAGACCTCAGTTGTGATAAGGCTGGATCGTGGACAGTTAAAAGTAGTACATATAAAAAACTTGGGGGTCTTTACTAAGACCCTGCTCAATTAAATTAGTTAATAAACAGCACTTTGCAATTTTGTCAAGGTGAGAGCTTCTGAGGTTTGCTAAAGAATTAAACTGAGTTGGATGACTATCACACTATATTTCCAGTGTAAGGATTTGAGCCGCATAATGCACTTCCTATGCCTATGTAAATGTTGCAGTGTGCTTTTAGCATGATTGACATATTTTCCAAACTTCTGAAAAAATGAATCAGACAAGGTATTGTTTTTTTTTTTTGAAAAAGAATTAAAGTAATATTTGAGGATTCAGGGACAATATGTGCCATAATATGTAGTTCGGGGTTTGTTGACCATCAGATTCTATGAAAATGGTCTATTTTGAGGAAAAAATTTACAATTTTCTGTGTGGTTGCCAAGGTAACAAAATGTTTTCTAAACTTGTGAAAATTTGCATTTGAAATAGTGTTTGAATTCTGGTTTTAAAAAGTATTAACATTTCTGGTGTAACTTAAAAAATATTGAAATATGGGTGCATAACACTAAAGGTGATTTACCAAAAAGTGGGCAATATTGGCTGTCATTTCATGACTGAGGTCAGTAACCAATACTACAGGTGTTTTAAATTTTCAATAACAATTTTGAAAATTAGAGTTCTAAATAACCTGGCCCAAATGATTGCATTGCAAATACTTTGTTAGGTGCATAAATATATACAGCATACAAGTAAGATGTACATGCATTAGTATTACTATCAAAGTCAAACTGCCTTTCAAAAGCAGCTAAACATCAAGTTCCCATTGTCTTGGTTGGCAGGTTAATTAAATGTTGTTTTATGTCACATCAGTAATTTTTCAGCTATTTTATGAGACAATTTTTATTAATCTTGAGTATTAATCTTTGACAACTTCATGTGGTGTATGAGTATTTGTGTGTTTTTGATCTGCATTGTACTATAGCACACTCATGGTTTTCTTTAGAGTGCTATTACACTCACTCACAATGTTGCTCACTCACAATGTTGCAGAGAACCATGACAGACCACTCCGTCCATTATACTGGTAACAAGCCATCTGTAAAGGCTTATGACAAGGCTTTCTTGTGGTTGCCAAGGGTTAAACCCATTTCATATCTTGGTACATGTGAATTTGCAACAGGTTGATTATTACTAGTTTATTACTAATTTTTACATGTATATAAATTAAAAGTTATTTTTTAACCTTGCCACATCTCATAAGAAGACACTACACAACCATAGAAATTGTATACTGCAGACATTACCATTTGTTCTTATACAAGTCATCTCCCTTTGTTTTTTGAATCCAAATGAGTGATTAGTTGGTTGGGTGTAATGTTGGTTAATTTGTTATCAGCAATTTTTCAGTTATTTGTGATGAGAACAAGTTTTTTGTCTCTACTGATTAAGCTAAGAACCAGTTTGTATATATGTGATGGCCAAGTATATCTTATGGTCTGTCTTGTACTAGTGCAAACTAGGGGTGACTTTGAAGTGTTAGATCACAGAGTGACTCAGTAGACTTGCAACCCCCCCCCCTCCCCATTTCTTTCTCATCATTTATCTTCATAACTAATGGGCTGGAGAAGTCAATTCATGATTTCTTATGGTCAATCTTATTGAAGTAAAATTTTACAGGATTTTGATGTAGATCAGTGGTGTTTTATGTCCCATAAAAAATTCTTTAACACTCATCAAGGAGGTCAGTTCTAAGATAACGGAGAAGTAACCACCATTAAACTTTGGCAAGCAAACTTACCCATTTTCATACACTAGGATCTGCCTGAGCCAGATTACAACCTAGGTGGCGAGAGGCACTGTGATCTGTAAAGATTTAGGGACTTGCTCAAATTTAATACATAAATGTATTAACACCAAGTCAATATTAATAAGGTGGGTTTCAAAATGAATTGTATTATTTCAAAGAAATTTGGAACATTTCTCAGCCCTCTTTTTTGAGGTGGAGAGTGTACAATGCATTAAAACCTTTGTCATTTTGTTTTCGTTTATTTTGCATGACAGACATGCATTTAAAATTATATCTTGTTTAAAAGAGGTGGTGTTAACCAAAAGTTCAAGTGAATATGAGGCAAATATTATCCAAATTTATGTAAGCTGGTTACCAGTGGGTGTATTCTTGAACTTACTCTTATCATTGTGGTTGCCCATTACGTAGAATGCTTGCACTAAGAATGGAGAATCGGCCAGAATTTGAAAATAGGCAGTGCATGACATTCTTTAGCCAAAAATGTTTAGCATTTAGAAAGAAATGTCTGCCATTTGATAATACACATTACCTGGGTATTAATCTTATCCATAGCTCATGATGACTTGATATAAGTGGTATTATCTTCATTGGAATGTGAATTACCTACATTCAATCAGCTGATCAATAATTGTATTTGTCTTTTGATGGACTTTGAGTGTAGGGAGGCTAATTTAAGTAACAACAGCTCTTGTTGAATCTTATCAACATAATGTTTGCTCTGTGTGTGTGTGTGTGTGTGTGTGTGTGTGTGTATGTGTGTGTGTGTCTTTATTGGACTATTTTCATTAAGAACTAGTTGTCCTTCGATTACTCAAAAAAAGTCAGTAGATTAGTTGTGGTTCACACAAATTTGTTATATGATATAACAATGTGTACCTTCTATTTTATTTAGGGGCCTCGGTGGCCGAGTGGTCTAAGTGCATAGATCACAGTGCCTCTCACCGCCTGGGTTCGAATCCAACTCGGGACAGATCCTAGTGTGAGAAAGTTTGTCAGTTTGTTTGCCGAAGTCAGTGGTTTTCTCTTGGCACTCTGGTTTCTTCCACCATTCCAGAACTGACGCCTCGAAATAAGTGAAAGAATCTTGACTGGGGTGTAAAACACCATTACTGCACTCCTATTTTATCTGCCAAAAGTACTAGTAACTTACAAAATAAAAACAGAAAGAAATGAAAAGAAAAAGAGAAAAATAATAATAATGATAATTTCAAACCAAAAAAACAATTGAACTTCACAAATTTTTATTTACCACATTTTTTTTTTTTTATTTACGGTTTTAAATCATTTATAGAGTTATTTCTTGAAAGTGTTCAGTTAAATATGTCATTTCTGCTAGAACAAATTCTTTTGAATTAATTAGTTTTAAATGACAGTAAATGCCTATTAAGTTCATTTCATAAAAAGAAAAGTATATTGTGAAATAGACATTGATAGATTTTTCTATTTAAGGAAAGTTGAAACATGACATTACTGTTAAAATATTTTACAATCTACCTAACCAATCTGGGGTTAAGTTTACATAAGCACACATTATAAACATTACCTTATTGTAAACACTTGAGACAAAAAGTCTAAGAACTTTTAAATTAATGTCAAATATTGTTAAATTCTTGTGACAATCTTCAACTAAACATTTTCTCATTATGACCATGTTAACAACCCCTTTTACAAGGATTGTACATTTTGAATATTCGAAGGTTACCCAGGTCAGAATCTTTGACCGAAAATTTTTAAACAATCATTTTATCAAATTCATAGAATTTTAAATAAACTATTGAATATTGATGACAAATAGACAAATAATATTTGTTGTAGATATAACTTTGAATAAAGAAATTTAAATATCAGAATTTTTTTTTTACAGAATTTTAAAAGCACCAAATCTCAGTTTGAACTTTTAGTACCAATGATTTGCAACATTATCCTCTGCACAATGGTATTGCTATATGTGTTTGCTGTTTAAGTGTGAAATCTAGGTTAGATTTTTAGTTTGGCACTTATGAATAAAAATTTTGAGTGATTGTGTGTCAAGCTAGTATTTATAATGAAAGTATTTGTAAGATTTTAAGGGATTTTTAAACCTTAAAAAGGATGTTTGTATCACTGTTATCAAAAACTGAATAAACAAGGAAATGGAAACAGAAAATCTCACCACTAACTTTCACAAGCATATTACATTTAAATTTTACCTATAGGTGATGAAGTCTTAATACAATTGAAATAATCTTAAATTGTGTGTAAAACTTTTCTAACCAATGAAATTATCTTGTCTTGGATGTAAAGCTCTATTCAACCAATGAAATAATCTTGAAATTAATGTAAAGCCCTATTCAGCCAGTGGAATATTAGTAATCTTGACTTGAATGTAAAGTCATATTCAGCCAATGGAAAAATCTTGAATTGGATGTAAAGCCCTATTTAACCAATGAAATAATCTTGAATTGGATGTAAAGCTCTATTTAACCAATGAAATAATCTTGACTTTAATGTAAAGCTCTATTTAACCAATGAAATAATCTTGACTTGGATGTAAAGCTCTATTTAACCAATGAAATAATCTTGACTTGGATGTAAAGCTCTATTTAACCAATGAAATAATCTTGACTTGGATGTAAAGCTCTATTTAACCAATGAAATAATCTTGACTTGGATGTAAAGCTCTATTTAACCAATGAAATAATCTTGACCTGGATGTAAAGCTCTATTTAACCAATGAAATAATCTTGAATTGGATGTAAAGCTCTATTTAACCAATGAAATAATCTTGACTTTAATGTAAAGCCCTATTTAACCAATGAAATAATCTTGACCTGGATGTAAAGCTCTATTTAACCAATGAAATAATCTTGACTTGGATGTAAAGCCCTATTTAACCAATGAAATAATCTTGACTTGGATGTAAAGCCCTATTTAACCAATGAAATAATCTTGAATTGGATGTAAAGCTCTATTTAACCAATGAAATAATCTTGACTTTAATGTAAAGCCCTATTTAACCAATGAAATAATCTTTACTTGGATGTAAAGCTCTATTTAACCAATGAAATAATCTTGACTTGGATGTAAAGCTCTATTTAACCAATGAAATAATCTTGACTTGGATGTAAAGCTCTATTTAACCAATGAAATAATCTTGACTTGGATGTAAAGCTCTATTTAACCAATGAAATAATCTTGACTTGGATGTAAAGCTCTATTTAACCAATGAAATAATCTTGACTTGGATGTAAAGCCCTATTTAACCAATGAAATAATCTTGACTTGGATGTAAAGCTCTATTTAACCAATGAAATAATCTTGACCTGGATGTAAAGCTCTATTTAACCAATGAAATAATCTTGAATTGGATGTAAAGCTCTATTTAACCAATGAAATAATCTTGACTTTAATGTAAAGCCCTATTTAACCAATGAAATAATCTTGACCTGGATGTAAAGCTCTATTTAACCAATGAAATAATCTTGACTTGGATGTAAAGCCCTATTTAACCAATGAAATAATCTTGACTTGGATGTAAAGCCCTATTTAACCAATGAAATAATCTTGAATTGGATGTAAAGCTCTATTTAACCAATGAAATAATCTTGACTTTAATGTAAAGCCCTATTTAACCAATGAAATAATCTTGACTTGGATGTAAAGCTCTATTTAACCAATGAAATAATCTTGACTTGGATGTAAAGCTCTATTTAACCAATGAAATAATCTTGACTTGGATGTAAAGCTCTATTTAACCAATGAAATAATCTTGACTTGGATGTAAAGCTCTATTTAACCAATGAAATAATCTTGACTTGGATGTAAAGCTCTATTTAACCAATGAAATAATCTTGACCTGGATGTAAAGCTCTATTTAACCAATGAAATAATCTTGAATTGGATGTAAAGCTCTATTTAACCAATGAAATAATCTTGACTTTAATGTAAAGCCCTATTTAACCAATGAAATAATCTTGACCTGGATGTAAAGCTCTATTTAACCAATGAAACTATCTTGACTTGGATGTAAAGCCCTATTTAACCAATGAAATAATCTTGACTTGGATGTAAAGCCCTATTTAACCAATGAAATAATCTTGACTTGGATGTAAAGCTCTATTTAACCAATGAAATAATCTTGACTTGGATGTAAAGCTCTATTTAACCAATGAAATAATCTTGACTTGGATATAAAGCTCTATTTAACCAATGAAATAATCTTGACTTGGATGTAAAGCTCTATTTAACCAATGAAATAATCTTGACTTGGATGTAAAGCCCTATTTAACCAATGAAATAATCTTGACCTGGATGTAAAGCCCTATTTAACCAATGAAATAATCTTGACCTGGATGTAAAGCTCTATTTAACCAATGAAATAATCTTGACTTGGATGTAAAGCTCTATTTAACCAATGAAATAATCTTGACCTGGATGTAAAGCTCTATTTAACCAATGAAATAATCTTGACTTGGATGTAAAGCTCTATTTAACCAATGAAATAATCTTGACTTGGATGTAAAGCCCTATTTAACCAATGAAATAATCTTGACTTGGATGTAAAGCCCTATTTAACCAATGAAATAATCTTGACCTGGATGTAAAGCTCTATTTAACCAATGAAATAATCTTGACTTGGATGTAAAGCCCTATTTAACCAATGAAATAATCTTGACTTGGATGTAAAGCCCTATTTAACCAATGAATAATCTTGACCTGGATGTAAAGCCCTATTTAACCAATGAAATAATCTTGACCTGGATGTAAAGCTCTATTTAACCAATGAAATAATCTTGACCTGGATGTAAAGCCCTATTTAACCAATGAAATAATCTTGACCTGGATGTAAAGCTCTATTTAACCAATGAAATAATCTTGACTTGGATGTAAAGCCCTATTTAACCAATGAAATAATCTTGACCTGGATGTAAAGCCCTATTTAACCAATGAAATAATCTTGACCTGGATGTAAAGCTCTATTTAACCAATGAAATAATCTTGACCTGGATGTAAAGCTCTATTTAACCAATGAAATAATCTTGACTTGGATGTAAAGCTCTATTTAACCAATGAAATAATCTTGACCTGGATGTAAAGCCCTATTTAACCAATGAAATAATCTTGACCTGGATGTAAAGCTCTATTTAACCAATGAAATAATCTTGACCTGGATGTAAAGCTCTATTTAACCAATGAAATAATCTTGACTTGGATGTAAAGCCCTATTTAACCAATGAAATAATCTTGACTTGGATGTAAAGCTCTATTTAACCAATGAAATAATCTTGACTTGGATGTAAAGCCCTATTTAACCAATGAAATAATCTTGACTTGGATGTAAAGCCCTATTTAACCAATGAAATAATCTTGACCTGGATGTAAAGCCCTATTTAACCAATGAAATAATCTTGACCTGGATGTAAAGCTCTATTTAACCAATGAAATAATCTTGACTTGGATGTAAAGCCCTATTTAACCAATGAAATAATCTTGACTTGGATGTAAAGCCCTATTTAACCAATGAAATAATCTTGACTTGGATGTAAAGCTCTATTTAACCAATGAAATAATCTTGACCTGGATGTAAAGCTCTATTTAACCAATGAAATAATCTTGACTTGGATGTAAAGCTCTATTTAACCAATGAAATAATCTTGACTTGGATGTAAAGCCCTATTTAACCAATGAAATAATCTTGAATTGGATGTAAAGCTCTATTTAACCAATGAAATAATCTTGACTTGGATGTAAAGCCCTATTTAACCAATGAAATAATCTTGACTTGGATGTAAAGCTCTATTTAACCAATGAAATAATCTTGACTTGGATGTAAAGCTCTATTTAACCAATGAAATAATCTTGACTTGGATGTAAAGCTCTATTTAACCAATGAAATAATCTTGACTTTAATGTAAAGCTCTATTTAACCAATGAAATAATCTTGACCTGGATGTAAAGCTCTATTTAACCAATGAAATAATCTTGACTTGGATGTAAAGCTATATTTAACCAATGAAATAATCTTGACTTTAATGTAAAGCTCTATTTAACCAATGAAATAATCTTGACCTGGATGTAAAGCTCTATTTAACCAATGAAACTATCTTGACTTGAATGTAAAGCTCTATTTAACCAATGAAATAATCTTGACCTGGATGTAAAGCTCTATTTAACCAATGAAACTATCTTGACTTGAATGTAAAGCTCTATTTAACCAATGAAATAATCTTGACTTGGATGTAAAGCCCTATTTAACCAATGAAATAATCTTGACTTGGATGTAAAGCTCTATTTAACCAATGAAACTATCTTGACTTGAATGTAAAGCTCTATTTAACCAATGAAATAATCTTGACTTTAATGCAAAGCTCTATTTAACCAATGAAATAATCTTGACTTGGATGTAAAGCTCTATTTAACCAATGAAATAATCTTGACTTTAATGTAAAGCTCTATTTAACCAATGAAATAATCTTGACTTTAATGTAAAGCTCTATTTAACCAATGAAATAATCTTGACTTTAATGTAAAGCTCTATTTAACCAATGAAATAATCTTGACTTGGATGTAAAGCTCTATTTAACCAATGAAATAATCTTGACCTGGATGTAAAGCTCTATTTAACCAATGAAATAATCTTGACTTGAATGTAAAGCTCTATTTAACCAATGAAATAATCTTGACCTGGATGTAAAGCTCTATTTAACCAATGAAATAATCTTGACTTGGATGTAAAGCTCTATTTAACCAATGAAATAATCTTGACCTGGATGTAAAGCTCTATTTAACCAATGAAATAATCTTGACTTGGATGTAAAGCTCTATTTAACCAATGAAATAATCTTGACTTGGATGTAAAGCCCTATTTAACCAATGAAATAATCTTGACCTGGATGTAAAGCTCTATTTAACCAATGAAATAATCTTGACTTTAATGTAAAGCTCTATTTAACCAATGAAATAATCTTGACCTGGATGTAAAGCTCTATTTAACCAATGAAACTATCTTGACTTGAATGTAAAGCTCTATTTAACCAATGAAATAATCTTGACTTGGATGTAAAGCTCTATTTAACCAATGAAATAATCTTGACTTGGATGTAAAGCTCTATTTAACCAATGAAATAATCTTGACTTGGATGTAAAGCTCTATTTAACCAATGAAATAATCTTGACTTTAATGTAAAGCTCTATTTAACCAATGAAATAATCTTGACTTTAATGTAAAGCTCTATTTAACCAATGAAATAATCTTGACTTTAATGTAAAGCTCTATTTAACCAATGAAATAATCTTGACTTGGATGTAAAGCTCTATTTAACCAATGAAATAATCTTGACCTGGATGTAAAGCTCTATTTAACCAATGAAATAATCTTGACTTGAATGTAAAGCTCTATTTAACCAATGAAATAATCTTGACCTGGATGTAAAGCTCTATTTAACCAATGAAATAATCTTGACTTGGATGTAAAGCTCTATTTAACCAATGAAATAATCTTGACCTGGATGTAAAGCTCTATTTAACCAATGAAATAATCTTGACTTGGATGTAAAGCTCTATTTAACCAATGAAATAATCTTGACTTGGATGTAAAGCCTTATTTAACCAATGAAATAATCTTGACCTGGATGTAAAGCTCTATTTAACCAATGAAATAATCTTGACTTTAATGTAAAGCTCTATTTAACCAATGAAATAATCTTGACCTGGATGTAAAGCTCTATTTAACCAATGAAACTATCTTGACTTGAATGTAAAGCTCTATTTAACCAATGAAATAATCATGAATTGAATGTAAAACTTTATTCAACCGATGGATTAATCATTAATTGTATTTTAAACTCCATTCAACCAATTAAAAATCCTGACCTGGATGTAAAGCTCTATCCAACCAATGAAATAATCTCAAACTCTATTCAACTAACCCTTATGCATTTACTTCATCAAAATGTAAAGGTGATTTACTTAAAGATGTCAGGTGTTGTTTTATATCTTTAATTTTTTTTCCATAAGAACAATAAATTGTAAACTTCTTTTTTTAAAAAAAAAATATAGAAAAGAAAAGACAACATAATTCTATGGGAAATCTGATTCTTTTGCTAAAAATGGAATGAATATACTGTCATTTAAAATGTTGGTCAAAATTAAGATTTATTAGAGAGTTTATTTACACTTCTATTATTTCTATGATCTAGGGTGGAAGATGAATGAATATGTGAGATATTGGTATTATTTATCTTATGAAAATAAATTATATGTGTAAAAAACTTAAAATTTTAAAAAGAGAAATATTGGTGTGCTAGCACTATAAAACTAGCAGTAAAACTGCATTTAAATACACTTATACTTGATTATACCATGTGTGCCTTCATTTTGGTTCGTTTGAATGAGGTTTTTCATCCCAGTCAAGTATATTTTACTTATATCAAGATGTCACCAGCTATGGGTGAAGTGGCAGGTAATTTTGACAATGCACTCAGGGCAATGTGCAGGGAGAGTTATTTAGCATGCCACATCTGCCATGATACAAGGTATTGGTTTTTAATGTCTCCTCTGAAAGGCTCTGCGACCAATTCCAAATGCTAAGTGCTTGGCAAAAGACACTACATTTTTTCGTCTTGGTTCGAACCCCAACTTTCCATGCACCTCCACGTAAATGACAAGTAAGATCACATGGCTATAATAAATACACATAAATTTTTGTGTCAAAAAACATGTGTATAAATTATCACTGATAACACGTACACATAAATCATTATAGTGGTAAGTTACATATAAATTATGTCATTATACATGTATACACATTAATCACACATGTAAATATGTTAAAAACCACATTATTAGCAATATTGATTGTTCACATGTATATAAGAATAGTGGAAGAAATGATAAAATATACATCAGTTATCACACGATGAAATACATGTAAACATTAGGGTGATAACAAAATTTTTTACAAGTTAAAAAACATATAATGGTAGCAAAAACAATAAATTATTTCAGAGATAAAATTCCATTATCTAGGGTGACAATTTACATATAAATTACAACAAGGCAATATTAAAAACACCTTGTATATTACAGGGTTCAATATTGGTTACCTTGGTGTTTTAGTGGTCTAAAGTACATGCTAACCAATCACACTGCTTCTCACCACCAAAGGAACCACTTTGTTAGCTCAGTTGGTAGAGTGTTCGCTTTGTATGTGGGAGGTTGGGTTCGAACCCCAGTCAGGTCTGACCAAGACTTAAAAGTAGGTAGTGACTCTTCTTTCGCCAAGCGCTCAGCATTTAGAATGAAAAGTCACAGGGTCCTTAAAAACTGATGTCCCATGTCATGACAGGCATGGCCCTCCCTACACATTACCTTGAGCACACTGCAAAGGTAAAAATTTCTGCCACTTTACCTATTGTTAGGGATGTCTCGATACAAGTGAAATATTCTTGACTGGGACATAAAAACCCCATTCAGCCAATCAATCACCTAGAATTGAATCCCACTATTGTAGATTCTGATGTGAGAAAGTTTGTAAAAGGTTGTTGGTTTTCTCTGGGCACTCCTGTATCCTCCACCATCCCTTAACTGACTGCTTAGATATAAATTAAACAAATCTTGACTGGGGCATAAAACACCATTTATCAAATCCAATCAACTATCCCAGAGCTGACCAGAGTTTCATGGGAAAAACATACCTTTGCCAAGTGAAGTGATAAACTTTATCAAACTAGTATCTGCTCCATTGGGGTTGAAAAGCTTAGTGGTGATAGGCACTGTGATTAGTACGTTCTGGGCTTCTGGCTTCAGACCACTTAATCACAGAGGCTGGACAATGAGAAAAAATAGGCAAGTTGCTTTTATACAGAAATAAAAATGATCATAATTTTTTCTTGTAGTCAAATAACAATATTTTAAAATATGAACATGCAACAACAAGTGAAAAAGGGTAATTTGTAATTCTTTTGATTGAGTTTAAATTTTCTTACAGCTTTTATAGGTTTTATTCAGGGTTTAACAATCATCATATTTACATGGTTGGGTAGGGTACACATAATATAAATGACAGGAGTAACATAAAAAACAAAATTGTATGTATGTTTATTGTGTCAAATGTTAACATTTTATTAAATTTTAACACTAAATCAGCTTTGAACATAGAAAAACAAGATTAAAGATGCTGATAAAAATGAAAAATGGATCAAATTGATTTTAATTTTGATTCAATCATGGCATAAATATGTCAACAATGTTCTAATCATGCCAAATATAAATCTGATATGCTAAGTAATATAGAATTTGATTCTTTTCTTTGTATTTCTCTAAATCGCTAGAAGTAAATACCCCTGTTTAGTTGCACTATTAGAAATAAAATCACATCCATGTGTGTATAAATTTCAGTAAATTAAAATGGAAAACAATACATCTATAGGTAATGCAGAATACTTACACACCTCTAGATTGTTAAATGTCTATGTGGGATTGAAAATATGTTTTAATGAGTATGGACAAATGAATGAATGAATGAATGAATGAATGGACAGATTGATGGAGGACGGATGGATGGATGGATGGATGGATGGATGGATGGATGAATGAATGAATGATGGATGAAAGGATGGATGGATGAATGAAAGATGGATGGATGGGTGGAGGTGTAAAAATCAATTGATAAATATAAAAAATACCCAAGTTAATAGATCTAAATAAATACTTTTTTTTAAAAAAAAAAAAAAGCTTGAATCTTCTCTACATGGTTAGCTTTCCGGATTTAGATTTCATTTCAATAATTCATACAGGTTTATTTTAATGATCAATCATTTATTAATGTATTATTTTTTTCACCTGTCCAAAGCAGTCATCTTCTGTGATAAACCCATGAATTTTTTTCAAAGGTTATAATTATTGTACAGAGTTGTCTCCCTTCTGGGTCCATTTTGTACTTACACATTGTATGAGAAACACATGCTCAGCTGGTATGTCCAAAGCCTGAAAACAGATACATAAATTTCTTTCATTCTTTTTCTTCATCCATCAACTATGAGTGAAACAAATACATTACATTACACACATTCATGTAATGTCAATCTTCACAACAATTTTTGACAACAGAATGTGTATCCTAAATGGTGCCTTTAATGCCTCAAAATTAATAACACTGGTACTCCTTTAGCCTGTGTATAGCATAGTGGTACTATTACTGGCAATCAGACACAAATTCATTTTTTCAAAACCCTGCCTAGAAATTTTGGACTTTATTTTCTGTTATGCTCTCTTTTTGGCTCATCAGATAAATTATTACTTAATTAATGCCCTAACAGAGTAGGTCTGGCACAAAAATGTTCCACCCACCCACCCCCAAAACACACTCACACAACACTCATGGTAATACATTTGTAAACACATCAACAGGGTGAAAAATATCTGGTGACATCTCAAATAATATAATGACAAATTACATTTGTAAAACATCATTTTATAGAAGTATCATCTGAACCATAAATTTACTGGTCCCATATATTCAAGTATCCATCAGTGTTAAATCCCACCGAGTTCCTAGTGAAACACATCTCATACAGTTACAAACATTTGTTTGAGTAATCCTTAGAAATTAATAATCTTGCTCTCAGTTCAAAGAGCTGAATAATAGCTGATGCGATGTAAAACAATATTACAACGAACGACCCTTGTGTGAGACCATTTTCCTCCACCATCTCAGAACTGACTACCTTGATATAAGAGAGTCTTAAAATTCTCACCCATCACTCAAATCCACTCAATTTAAAATGACTTGCTCACTTATAACCGTCTTGATAAAAAAATGTCTCTAAGCCCTATATTATTTGATACATGTCCCTAAGATATTCATTTCTATTAGGTTTAGCTGTACAGAGATATTCTCTACAGATTTACTGGTATTTTTGTTATGTCCAGACATAGTGCAGTGGTCATTTGATAACTTATTTCATTAACTGAAATATTTACTTAAAGTGCATGGACACTGTTCCTCGGTAATAAATAAAACATGAAATCTAAGCAGTTGTTTAGAGTTTTCTGGAGTCAAATTGTCAGCACCTCGCTGATCATCTCACCCCACCTCACTGATCCCCTCACCCCCTGGTCATCTACTGACAGTATGTAAAGAAAATACTGTAATCAGAAAGGTTATCCCTGGTCAGTTCAAAGGTTTACTTGATCGCTCACAAATGATTCTTTGGTTTTTGCAAATTTGGATAATTCATAGACATTGGTGTCAAAATCACTAAATTAGAGCTACAAATACAAAAAAATGTATAAAAGATTATAATTTAAAATATGTCAGTTTTACATTAAATAACATCCAAGATAGTAGAATCTGGAAAATATTGACTAAAATTTTATTTTATTTATTTATTTATTTATTTATTTATTTTTAAACATAGAAAACTGTTGATTCTGTAGCACTTAATCCTGTTGTTTAAAGATTGAATGGTGTTGAAAGACTTACCAATTAAAATTTTAGGTATACAAGAAGAGGTCAAATAAAGGTCAAGGAACTTAGTTTTGTTCAATATTGTGTATTCATTCATATCTAGCTTTTACTATCACCTGTCAAACTGTCAAATTTTTAAAGAAAGGAAATCTTGACCTGGTATTAACAAGGATTTTTAAATGACAACAGGGCATTTTGGTGGACTCTTTATCTGTTTCTATTAATAATGACTTTTATCCATTCATAATGTCTGTATTTGTTTAACAATCAGTACCAGTGTACAGAAACTGTTACATTATTACAAGTACAAAGTTTGGTAAAATTAAGACTAACTCAAGTGGAAAAAATATGTAACATCTGAGGGAGGAGTTAAAATATGGGAGGGGCTTATTACATGGCTAGAGGCTCTAAATTATTATCTGATTGTTATTATTTAAAATTTTAAATCTTAACCAGAGATGATAGTACATGTATTATTTTTATTTAAAATGAGCTTTGATAAAAACCATGTTCACTGTTGTTGTCATAGTTAAATTTGTGGTTGTTGTCGCTCACCGTTGCTACTGCTTTTAATGTATTTGATACCACTGTATAGCAGTCTAGATAGCTCAGTTGGTAAAGCACTAGCCTATAATGAGGGAGGTTTTGGGTTTGATCCTGATTTTTTCTCCTCCCTGTTACAGTTTAATGGCTAACATTGCCCTCGTGAGTGGTGGATTGGCAATTCGGGAAATATAAAAACCATCCGTAGGAAGTTAGGCTGATATTTCCCTATGAACCATGGCAAAATCAAGAATAACAGGGGGTGGTGTAGTGGTCTGGGTAGCTCAGTTGGTAAAGCACTAGCTGTAGTGATTGAGTTCAAGGTTTGCTCCCCAGTCCAACCCTGATTTTTTCTCCTTCTCGTTACAATTGTGGTTGTTGTAACAGGCACTATTAAAATGGTTTTCAGTGCCAATTCTACCGTTGTCATCACTGTCACTGTAGCTCTGTCATTGTTACTTCTGATGACATCACTATCAGAATGTGTGTTGTAATTTTTGCTCCCGCTGTTATTGTAGCTATCACTAGTTTCCACTTGTTACTGCTGTGTTTTTGTCACTGATGATGTCTTCAGGCTTGCTCTCACAGCTGGTGTTTCAATATTGTCACTGTTACTACTATCACTGTTTCTGTTGCTGTTGTTGGTATTATACAAATCAAAGCTGTTTTATCATTGTTACTGCTATCATTACTGTCACTTATGACATCTACTAAGTCACTATGTTGTTGGTTGTTTCGCCATTAACATTGTCTATTCCAGAGCTGTGTTGTGTCACTGTAATTGTCACTCCTTGCAGTTATATTTTTTTCTCATAATGATGATAATGAGTTGTCATTTGTTAAGTTAAGAATTGGTGTAAATAGATTTTCTCCTTTCATTGAAGCAGTCAGTTCTGGGATGGTGGAGAAAACGGGAGTGATCCACCGACCTTTGGTATGCGCACTGACAAACTTTCTTACACTAGAATTGCCATGAGTGGGATTCAAACCAAGACAGTGTGAGGCACCGTGATTCGTAAGCGCGCGCTTTAGACCACTCGGCCACCAGTCCTAGCTTTGTCGCGTGTGTATGGTCAAGAAATTCAAGAAATGTACTTTTCATGAGTCTACAAAATATGATGATGTCTAAGCTTATACACTTATTGTTAATTACTATAAACAAATAAGTAAGTGTAGAAAATCTACTAAAACAGCACGCGTGCGATATCCATGTATACAAAAAGTATGTATACAGCTGTGATATTTTGTAAACAAATCTAGATAACCTACATATGAACCTTATCTTCATTTTTCTTTTAATTACTAATAGTTCGTTTAAATCGGATGTTTTTATCAAGATTGTTTCAAATTTATATCCGAAATATATCTTCTATGTGTAGTGTATATATCAGAATATATCACGTATGTTTTCCCGCGTTCTTTAAAGCAAAACACAAAAAAATTGAGGCCACGCCCACTTAAATGACCACACGTGGTTAACTGGTTTATACCTTGACTGACGTCAGTATGTCAAATTTTCATAGAACATAACAGTGGAAGCATGGTCAACTTTTATCAATACAATGCGGAGAAAATTTTCTATGTTAATTGTGAATTATGTTAGATTCAAAATGGAAAATGGAATAAACTAATTTTGTTGGAGATTTCAAAATGTGTTTTAATAGTGATCATGGCAAGGATTATTCAGTTTCTTTGAAAATAGGTGAAGATTTTCGGTGGTTAGTTTCTGGATATCGCTCCAACCCTGTCACATCGTCGGACGGGTAAACATGACCCCGCTACACAGGAATCTGCATTTATTTATTTCACATATTTTTATAATTATTTTCACCTGTTTGACACACCATGGACATTCTTATTCAGGTAAGTACAAAAAAATAAAATTTAAAAAATAACTTTTGTTTATTTATTTTGATGATTTTTTGTTATTTGTTATTTTTTGTGTATTCGGGTGACCTAGTAATATTTCAACTGTATCCTATCTTAATTACTTTTTTTTCAGGTGTGTGTTTTGAGGAAGATTATTTAATTATTTGTTATTAATTTTGAGGTTTACCAAATTATTAACATAAGCAGATTAGGTTAAAAAGATAATAAATTATTAAATATATAAATAATAACAGAAGTCCATGAATTATTTAGTAATTCATGGACATCTGATAATAGATAAATAAATAATCTTTTAGCTTTTTCTGAAAAAAGTGGAGATTTGAATTATTTATGACCTGTCATTCTTTTTTTGACAAGTTATTTCACAATATTTAGTGTTTTTATACTAACTTCCTAATCTGACAGATTGCCAAAATTAAACATATTTATTTTATTATACTGTTGACTTTGTTGTTTACACATTTCTACATTAACCTGTACACCTGTCATCATTTATAGAAGAAATGGACAAGTTTAGTGTACTAGTAAAATTTCATTGCTTTTCCAAATGTATATTGGGCTTTGATTGACAATAAGTTTTCCTGAATTCTGAAATTAAAAAATCCTTTTTTATTCAATAAATTAGGATTTCTACAATCTACAATTAATCATTTTTTATGCTTTTATAATTTTAATTTTCGCCATCCATACATATATATATATATATATATATATATATATATATATATATATATATATATATTAGTGCATTAATGATCATTCAGCAGAATAAGTTGTTTTTGTGGCAAGTTACACAGATCCATTTCACATCCATTTTAATAAAGGTACACCCACTAGATAAGAAATTACGTTACAGAATTTAAAACCCATTGCATTTAAATTATTAAATGTTGAAACTGTGGTATTTTCTCATAACAACTTAAGTTTTCCTCATGTGTGCATAAGAAGCCAACAATATTGACATAATGCATACATTTATTATATCTTGATGTAAAACATTTGAATGCCTCCATTTTTTACGGAGGGTGTGAAACCAATTGCCATTAAATGTGATTTATTAGATTTTTTTCACTTTATTTGAATTTTGAAAATTTTAATCGTGAAAGTATAAAAAGTACTATGAAGAAGCAAAAAAAACGCCCATACAAACAAATTGATTTAGGTTTTAATTTCATTCAAGTGCAATAGCACAGATCGGTTACTTCATTAAACTGCAAGAGGATGAAAAACTAATTTAAACGTTTAACAGGCTTGGATATTTACATCAAAGAAAATAAACATTGGAATATAATTGGGAAGTGATTTAAGTGTTTTAGTATTGAAATTTACATGCCAAGATCTTGATTAAAAAGTTTATGTAAGAAATTGAAGTACAATATTTAAGCACATCTTACAGTAATCATTGCCAATTTACCTTGTATTTTCGTATTTTGTTGCAATGATGCATTTGTAGATATTTAAGGCTGACAGACACAAGATTTCTAATTTATCTGTGAGATATGTCTGCTTCTTTTTTAAAAAAGAAACTGGTGCCAATCGAGCTTGAATTTCTCAGAGTTTAGACCAGCACTGTAATAGCTAAGCACCCCTACAGCATTAATGATTAGGAGTAATTAATAGTGTTTTACACCCCATCGTGATTCTTTCACTTATATTATTGTCGGTTGGTTCTGAGATGGCGGAGAAGACTAGAGTTCTACGAGAAAACTGTCAACCTTTGGCAAACAAACTGTCAATCTTTCTCACATTAGGGCCTTGTTGAAGCAGGATTTTCAACTAAGGCAGTGAGAGGTACTGTGATGCATAAGAACCTGCTTAAGATCACTCTCACACCAAGGTGCCTACAGAATTGATGAAAATATATTCTTCATTTATCTTCATCAACCCAATAGGACCTTGCTACCCTTGTGACTTATGGATTGTAACCATGACAGAGCTCCATTCTCACCTTGTAAAACCCTTGCATGATGAAGTTTGTTAGTTTCATACCATTGTGGTTTTACTTAAGGCACTCTGGTTTTCTTCACCATTTTAGAACTGACCAAATCAATAAAAATAAAGAAATTTTGACTAGGTGATTAAAATGCCATTAATCTACTGACTTCCATCCCCCCATGCAACCCATTGAATTTTAACACTTCTTCCTTATACGTAGTCATTATCTTGTGTGTGCCTTGGGATAGTTGTAAAAAAAAAGAAAATAATAAATCTTTTTTTTCCCCATTCATCTCTGTCATGTTCATAATTCTTTTTATTTAATGGTTTTGATAACTGGGTTTTTTTTTGTATGAATAATAAAAATTCTAATCATTCAATTTTTATAAAAAATTATACATCATATTTCCCTTTTTTCATATCAGTAGCCATTTCTACATCATATCGTTGAAACATCATGATTTTTTAGATCATTGACTTTTGGTTGATTTTTTTAAAGGATTTAATCTAATGTAACAGACCATCAAAATTTGTGTGTATCTCTCCGAGATTCACCTGATATAACCTTGGTGTAAGATTTCAGCATGGTTTTTTTTCTTTCATGAGGGATAATTGGAAGATTTTTTTGGGAGGGATGAAAGATAATTTGTTAAGACCCCTTACTGGGAGCATTTGATAAATAAACAGGTTTAAACTTTTGAATAAGTTTTTTTTAGTTAAAAAGAGTGATAAATTTATAAATCTTCATTCACATAATGATGTATTTATATCTCTGTTTATTTTATTTTTCTCTGTATACATATATTTGAGAGAAAAAGAGAGTTTGGTATTTTATTTTCCTAAAATAGGATCTTGGTTGTAATATTGAGGTATAATTTGGTGTACATGGTTGATCAAGCTGTGATTGAAGGTAGAAAACCTTTATCTTGTCTTGGTTGCTAGGATCATAATCATAAGAAAGAGTAATAAAAATACTTCAATATATCTCCATTACTCAACAATCAAAAATTAATTCTTAACTTGCTGCATAGTTGATTCACTAATATGATTTTCATTTCAACATTTGATAGAAAGAAATAGGATATAATAAAATTGGATTTATTTCATTTTGTCAAGGATATTGATTTTGGTTTATTGATAGTTATTGATATGTAAACTTGTATTATTTCCAAAGTGTGAAGTTTTGAATGAATGACAGGTTACCTTTTTTAATGCAGGTAATGTAGTTCATACCAGAAAAAAGTGATTTTCTCACCTGTGTAGAGTGAAAGGTACATTAGTTAAAATGTCAGGTGTACCAAGAAAAGGTGACAGGACAGGATCAAGAATTAAAAAAAAATTATTGAGTTCTTTACATTAAACTATTCTCTGAACTAAAGTTATCCTATGATGCTATGTTATACATGTGAATGGTGTTTTACACCACATCCAAGAATATTACATAGGCACCAGCTTTTCATAAACTGTCATAAATTCATTGCATCTTCAAAACATAAGAATTCTATCAAAGGGAAAGAACTATTGGAATCAAATATTGTCAATTACCATCTATAAATTTGTACCTTTTTACAGACTAAATACATCTGTAGGAATTTATCAAGATGTTGAAGCTTCATTTAATCAAAATGTGATTGATTTTTGATTTTCATTCACAAGATAAAAATAGCCACATAATATCTTGTTTATACAATATCATGCAGTGTTATGTTGGGAGTTGTAGATTTTAAAAAATTTAATGCAGTTTTTTAACATCTTTGGACATGCAATACACACATTTAAAGAATATATTCTAGTTTGTGCTTTTATAATACATGTAATTTTCATAGAACTAAGGCTTGCTTGTTTACAATACATTTTTCATTGATAAATACTTTTTTAATGTATTTTTTTTTTACTTGAGTAAAAAAAACATTTAATGATTAGTTATCTTATATTGTGTACATAATCAGCATTATATATCGGCACATGGTCTAAATCCGATACTAGGAAAACAAACATTTTGTATAGCAGTCACTGTACATTAAAATTTAAGCGTTGATATTTGAGTCGGGAGTTTATACTGCACATCGGTTTTTTGCTCATTTTAATGAAGCATGCATTATGTTGTACGCATTAAAATTAGTCAAACAACATTTCAGATGTATTCATGAATTCCTGGTGACCGAAATGCGGAAGATCGTAGATAAAGTTTTTCATGACAGGGAGGTCGCCCTGTGTCATTCGAATCTTGCAAATTGTTAGATTTGATTGATAATTAAATCATTTGGATCAAGGATTACGCCTTTAAAAGAAGGATTGTAATTACGAGGAGCGAGCGTTTGTATTGTATTTCGGCTGATAAATGGTTAAAACCTTGAGAATTATCTATATTACCCCGTGTTGATCCAGATTATTTCTTTATAATAAAAGGTGGAAACATTTTTTTTTCAAAATAAGATGACTTCAAACGATTTAAAAATTTCAAATTAATGATAATCAAAAGCAAAATAGCATTTTATTTTAATTTTGATACACTGAAATATTTAAAATACCATACATTTGGTAGTTATATTTGTTTATATCTTGACTATCAGTGGACCAAGTACCTGAAAATTTATGAAGAAAGAAACCCAGTTTGTTCTCATTAGATTACCATCTCATAGGTGTGACGTGTATTCACCTATATATAAGTTTCTTAAATGACTTTGCACATTTGATTTAAAAAATTTATAAAAACGTTACTGCCAATTTTGAATTATAAAATAAAACTTATTTGTTCCCTAAAGATAATGATGCTTTCAATTATCCAGAATTTTTTTTATTTATTATTTAGTTATTTATTTATTAAATTTATTATTTTTTTTTTTTGAAGAACTGGTTTTGATTCTTAATATTATTTAAACAACAGTCATTTTGGAAGATGAAGATAGGGAATTGGAGTGGGTAGGCCTAATAAAACATAAGAACATTGTCATCACTATCTTAGTACATACCAGTGCTTGAACACATAAGTGTCACATTGGTGTGGAATTCCTCATATTTCTACAGCACCTTAATTTACAAGTTTTTATTGACCATTGGAGATTTCTGATGTATATGTATATGGTCATCTTTTGCTTGACCATTAAATTGTCAAATTGGTTTTTAATTACACATGTCCCCTGTACCTTACTTGATGATATTTTATTGACCATTGGGTATTTCTAGTACATGTGGCCATGTGCTTGACCATCAAAGTGCCATATCTGGTGTACAATTCCACATCCTTCTGTATCTTATCTGACAATTTTTTCCAGACTGTTGGATATTTGTGGTCATTTTTATTATAATTATTACACCTGGTGACAGATTCTCTAGCCAGTTGTTTATTTTTGTCCTGGTATAAATGTGTGAAATCATTTTTATTGTCCTATCACTGTTAGTTGCGACTTTTGATGGTTCACACTCCAGTCTACACTGCTGATTTTATGCCATTTGTCATTTAATTGTTGATATTCTCACATTATTGGCACATGTCTTTGATTCAATACAATTATCAGAAATTTATTGAGAGATCAGTTCATAGATTTCCAGTTTAATTTATCGATATTGTACCTGGTATATGAATGACCAACAGCTGTCTAGTTTGACCATATAGGTTATTTTAATCTGTAGTATTGATTTTTTGCACATTAAGTGCTAATTGCATTAATTTTATATTGCCCTTTTCAATGGGAGGGGGTGAGGTGGGTGGGTAGAAGAGTGCCTTTACCCAGCTAGGGAAAGAAGTAAATAGAAGTTACTAGCAAATAATTATTTTCAAAAACTCATGTGTGTTATTGTGGAAACTTCTTTTCCACATTTATTGAAGGGGGGGGGGGGGGGGAGGGGGGCAGATGAATGCAGGCCTTGGTCTGGTTAGGAAGAGATTTAAATATACATTGTAGGTTGCTAGCACATGATTTCATGAACATTTCCAATCAGACTTTTTTGTTATTGTAGAAACTTTGTATGCTACATTTGTGGTTGTTCATAGTGCACTGTGCTATTGGGGCTATTTGGGCTTGTAATTGAGATGAGAAGTTTCCCTAACATTCTCTGAAGCCAAGGATTCATGTGAGAGTAGGGGATGGTACCGATGATGTACCCACAGTATAGAAATGTGATAAAGTATAAAGACAGTAAAACTCCTCTCATGTATCTTACTACAAACCTTTCAGTCATTTTAGAGCATTTTTAAATTACAAGTATTCAAGTTTCCTTGTTATTTAAATTACAACTAAATATTCAAGTAAACATGGATAGAATTACAATGTATTTCTTACCATTAATATACAGGAAAACAAGGGGTAAGAATCTATAAATTAGCCAGATCTTCCAGATCAAAAACATTTTATCGTGACATTGATACGGTTTTTCCTGTTCAGGTGTATTCTGTATCAGTATATCTAATATTCTACCTGAATCATTAAAACCTATTACATTTTATCTAGAACTTTTATCTTTATATGTGCTATAATAAACAAACCTCCAAATTATACACATACATCTATTTCAGAAGACATGTCAATTACCATACATTGTGACTTGATGTCGATTTCATAGCAGTATGATTTTATCAAGTTTTTTTTTATGAAGTTAATGTGAACTAGGGCTCGTTGATTTCATAATATTCTGTTTCTTATTTGAATTTTATTTCTTTGTGAAATTTAGATGAGGCTTGTTGATTTCATTATAAATAATTTATTTAAAATTTATGTTCGTAGGTAACAGTTTGATTTATTTTTATACTGTAAAATTTTATGTTCATGGATTTGAGTAACTTGTTTTGTATCTTTCGTTATTTACATAAATTTGGTGAAATGTCTTTTGATTTATTTAGCAGTCCTTACCCATTTTTCCCACACTTTAAAAATTGGTTGCATAAAATTTACATCTTTTTTTTTTATCTTTAAAGGAAATTAAAACACTTGAAATGTTTAAGTCACTTTTGGCATGTCAATTTCATGGGAAAACCATCCTAGCAAGGTGATGTGAAAAATCGGGTTTCGTGTGGGATAAGTTTAAAAAATAGTCCTCGAGTTTAAATTTTTGTCATTGTTTTGCAAGTAATTGGGGTGAAGTTTGCCATCACAAACATTGATTTTTACAAGTATCTAGGTAACAGTAAAATGTAATGAAAAAAGTACAGTTTTATGAATTAACCTGGAAATGCTTTTCCTGCCATTTTTGTTAAGTTATGAAGTGTAGATATAGCTTGCACATTGCCCTGGCCCCAGTTTCACAATCATTCACTCAACTGAGTGTACACTCAACTCAAATATTCCAATTTTTCTCTCATCAATATTTAAAAAAATTGAAAATTTCATTAGACAATGTTTTGTTTGTTCAACAAACCTACGCTAACAATTAAAATTTAATATTAGATATTCAATTTTAGCTGTGTAATGTCATAGAAACTGACATTGAAATATTCCTAAATTTGAGTTGAGTGTACACTCAACTGAGTGAATGATTATGAAACTGGGGCCTGACCTGTAGCTTGAGCAAAAGTGAAAGTAACAACACAATATGTCAGGTCATTGTGTGAGAGTTAATGTCGATTGTTGAAGTTTTTATTATGTTGAAGTTTTCATCAGAGATGATACATTTATCTATGTTTTTCAATAAGAAATGAAAAATTATAAAATGTAGAGGCTGATTGTTTAAGGCCAAGGTCGTCGATCACGGAGATCATTTGATTGATAAAGGTCAAGGTGATTGATTGCTTAAAATGGTCTTTGGTTAATAAAAGTCAAGGTCATTGATTGCAAAAAAAAATGGTCTTTGGTTAATGAAAGATTAAGAATTTGCATCAATTCTGCTAAAAAGAGACTGCTTTTGTACATGGAATCATTGAAGTCTTTAAATTTTTTCACATTTCACATTTGACAGCTAAAAGAAATCATGTCAACAAGAAGAATGGGGGTACTATTGAAGACCAGTTAAGATTAATTGTAACACAGGAGGTAGTATCTTTGAGAGATCATTATTTTACTGGACTTTTCATTATACTACTAGTAAAATAGGTCAATAGGAAAATAAAATACCCCCATTAATTTTGTTGATATGGGGACTATATGATCCATTAATAAACTATATCAAGTGTAACTTTGTCGATTTATTGACCAGCTTTGTAGAGTTTTATAACAAGACCACTGATTAATTGAGGGTGTCAAGTCATGTTAATCATTTACCAAACTTCAGCAGTAGATGTGGTTGTGTTATATTTCCAAACTTTAGAAGTTTTCCACTATTTGGCTATAGTTCATTAATGTAAAATGTCATGTATCATTAGTTCACTGTCATTCAGGTCACCATATTTAATCACTATATGGTATATGTACATAACCAACCTATGTCTCTTTTCGGTTATTTTACATTTGTCACATATATTACACACACATAGGGCAATAATTTATCACCTTAGAGAAACTTCTTAAGAATTTCTGATTGAAAAATTGCTTCAATGTGACATTACAATGGCCTATGGTCCAAATTTTAACTGTAAAAGTACATTTAATTATCTGGGGACTGGTAGATCTGAAGAAGTACAGTATCTTGGGCCAGAGGGTATTTGAACTGGCAGTGGCAGTTTAATAGTCATAAAGTGCAGGAAAAGTTACTCAGAAGCATTACTATTACCCTCAGATGACCATTTTGACAGATTTATTTCTTTTCAACAGATTCTGTGCAATATTAATTAGAAATTCCCAAATGCCATTTAAAAACACCATCTCGACAGCATTTCGACAAATGTTTGTTTCTGTATAAAGGCTTTCACTTTTTAGCGAAGATCAAAATGAACCAACTGCCTTATAAGAAAATTTAAACCTACTGGTAATATCATCTTTCATTTGATTTTGTGCATTTTTAACCTGTAGACGGAGTGTGAAAAAAATAACAAACTTCTATGTTATTCCACTCATAAAACCCTAATACAAGGATTCAAAGATGTTGGAGTGAATCAAACACAAACATACTGGTTCATGTTCAAAAATAAATGAATAAATTTGCAGGTATTTTTAAAGTTATATGTAGTGACGTAATACTACGGTATCTAACAGTTCTTATATTTGAAGTTCAATTAGAATTTATATATAAAGGACTCTTCAATGTAGAATTGAGTTAGAACTACAAAGGAATGAAGAACTTCAAAACATTTCAAAGATATTTGACTGACCACCACATAAAGTGAAGTGTATCAGTTGGTCAGTCACAGACGGGATAATCCTGTACTTAAGGAAGTTATAATACCTGTACAGGTGCGTAATATTACATAAACTGGACATTAAACTTAAGTCTTTGATCTGCCTTATCTCCAGTATAAATCACACACACCTGTAATTACCCAACA